>JANBXA010000007.1:109755000-110205000 GCA_030556225.1 Cricetiscus sungorus
ACGATAATGAACATTGTCATCTACTGAGCACCTACGGGCTGTCTAATTTACCCTTCACTGCCGATCCACCCTCCCACTCTACAGATGAGGAAACAGATTCAGAGAGGGTAAGCAGCTTGAGCAAGGTCACACAGCTGGGAAGAGACAAAGCTGAGGTGCAGGTCTGTCTTATAAAGCGAAAACTTTTCATACCTTGGATCATTGACTCAGTTGGCTGACAGAAATCAAAGAAACCACCCAGTGTGCCCAAATGCTTGTCCTCAGCCCCAAAACAAGACTTCCAGGAGTGGCCGACTTGATGATTCTGCTGTGGCAGAGAAACAGAAACACCCCCCCCTCCACACACACACACACACACACACACACACACACACACACACACACACACACTCCCTATCACAGCATGAGGACTCAGAGTGTTTGCTTAATTGAGGAATGGGGGGGTCCTGCAACTGAGAGAACAAGTCTCAGAGTCCTAAAACAGAGTCAAGAGAACAAAGAGGCCCCCAAGTCCAGAGGCCCCAGGTCCAGGGCTCCCTGACATCAAATTACAGGCAGTCTGGAGCTCTGGGTACAGAATGGAATGGAGCTCATAGGACTGGGTCAGTCTCTGCAGTGCCTCTCCTCCAGCCCAGGGAAACACAGCCTAGATGTGGCTTTCAGACCACATGGAACCCTAGTGCGTGATCACCTGCCTACACCTTCCACCCTGCCCCACCCCTGGAGGCGACAGAGCCACAGCAACAGAGGCCAAGGAGTGTGACCAAAGGGAGTAGAGGAGGAGGTGGACCCAGGCTATCATGGTGGATCCTAGTAGGCCACCATGTTGCAAAATGGGTTGCTGACCAGGTGACCCTGTCATGCGTTGTCAGGTTGAAGGTTGTCAGGGATGGGAACGCTAGAAGAGCAGGGAGTCTCTGTTTCGTGTTCTCGTGGGATCACCTGTTCACTAGAGCTCCTCATTTCCCTCTGAACCTCAATCCTTTCTTACACTTGGGGAAGCCTGAGCTGAGTGTAGGGCGGGGAGGCCGTGCCTTGTCTCAAAACCAGAAAAGCGTTTGTTGGTGATGTATTTGCCTCAAAACCATGGAGACCTGAATCTGGTTCCCAGAGCTCATGTAAAAAGCTGTGTGGTGACAGTGACATGTGCTTGAAACTTCAGCACTGAATAGGCAGATGAAGATAGACCCCAAGCAAGTGAGAGACTCTATCTCAAAAAACAAGGTAGATGGAACAATACTCACATTGGTTTTTGACCTCCAAAACCACACATACACACATGTGCTGTGTATCTACACACACATGAATACATGAACAAGCACAGACACTTGCGCACACACACACACACACACACACACACACACACACACACCTAAAAAAAATAGTAACTAACGTTTTCATGCAATGTGTGTATCGAATACATACATCTATGCACAAAGGCCAGAGGAGAACTTGACTGTCCTACTCTGACACTTTCTTCCTTATTCCCTTGAGACAGGGTCTGTCCCTGAGCCTAGAGCTAGGCCAGTGGTCAACAAACCCCAGTGAGCCTTCTGTCTCCATCCCTCACCTTACCCCAGCTCTGGAGTTACATGTGCATAGATCCATACCCACTTTTTATGTAGATTCTGGTCCCCCCCATCCATCTCTCTCTCTCTCTCTCTCTCTCTCTCTCTCTCTCTCTCTCTCTCTCTCTCTCTCTCTCTCTCTCTCTCTCTCTCTCTCTCCCTCTCTCTCTCCTCCCTCTCCCACTCTGTGTCTCTCTCCCCTTTCTCTTTCCCTTCCTCCCTCTCTCCATCTCCCCCTCTCCTCTCTCTCCTCTCACCCTCACCGCTCTCTGTGTGTGAGATACATGTGTGTATGAAGGTACACATGTGGGTAGTGGTTGTTCATGTGGGTATGCATGCATGCAGAGGACCACAGCTGATTTTGGGAATTATCCTTGTTTACTCTTCCTCTTTATACAGTGAGACAAGGTCTCAGCCAAGCCCAGAGCTTCCTCTGGGGAGTCAGTGTTTCTGCCACCTGAGGAATTATGAAGGGGGGGGGTTACTAGGCCCACCCAGCATTTATTTAAATTCTGAGGATTCAAACTCTGGTCCCCATGCTTGTGAGGCAACTACTTTAATCACCGAGCTATCTCCCCAGCCCCTAATTCTCGGGATTTGAACTCAGGACCTCATGCTTAGTCAGTAAGTGCTCTTACCTGCTGAGCTATAAGCTATTTACCAACCTAATTTTTGGCACTTTCTAAAGTATGGTCTCTTTCTCCTTTTCCCTCCAGTCCACAAGGGGCAGAACCACTCTGCCCTGGGGGATCTACCTGAAGCTCAGGGCTGGGTGGCTGGTCAAACAGGCATTAACTCAGAAGACTTCCCCTCCTCCATTCATAAATAGAGTCAGCTTCCCAGCCTGTTACTCTCCAGGGGAACCAGAACAAAGAGGCAAATCCTAGGCTCAGAGATGCAAAAGAGGCTTTGAAATCCAGAGCTGAGACTAAAGTCTTACAACAGCCAGGGTTTGAATGAGAAAAAGAATCTTCGTAGGTCCAAAAGCCTGCCTTTGAACTTGAAGAGCAGACAGCTGATGCCCATAAGCCCTGGAGAGGGACAGCATGCGTCATTACAGAAGCCAAAATTCTAACCAAAAGAACCTCCAGGCTGGACCTGCAGGTGAGAGAGAAGGAAATGGAGCCCTGACCTCACAGACTCCAGGCAAAGAGGCCTAGGGGAAGAAGCCCCGTCTGCATGGGGCCACCAGCACACTGGGCACCAGTTCCGAGGCTTGAGAATGTGACCAGCTTCTGCCAGCCACAGAAGCAGAGGCAGAGGTGAGGCAGCTGTCCTCTGACACAGGATGGCAGGCTCAAAGGGGCTGAGCACTAGAGGTCATACATAAGCCAGCTGCAGGGGTGGTTCTGTGACCCTAAAAAATCCTGGGCCTGGTCATATGCGCAGCTGGAAGAGGATGGATCATGATGAATGACACAGAAATAATAGCTGTGGTGGCACTCAGTGGAGAGGTGATAGCAGAAGGACCAGGAGTTAAGGCCAGCTTCAATGACATAGCAAGTTCAAGGCTAACCTGATACACATGATACCCTGTCTCAAGAAAGCCCAAACTGGGCCAAGGAGATGGCTCAGTGGATTTTAAAAAGGGGGGCGGTTGACTCACTTGCCTGACTACCTGAGGTTGATCCTAGAACTACAAAGGTGGGGAGAACTGAGTCCACACTATTGCTCTCTGACCTCCAAATGCTGTGATACACCCCCCTCCACACACACACACCATGCACATACACATATATACACTAATAACTTTTATAAAGATTATTTTGTGTATGAGTGTTTTGCCTCTGTGTGTGTGTGTGTGTGTGTGTGTGTGTGTGTGTGTGTGTGTGTGTGTGGTGTGTGTACCAGCTTGCTTACTTCATGTATGAGGCGGCCAGAAAGGGCATCAGATCCCCTGGAATGGAGTTACAGGTGTTTGTGAGCTGCCTTATGGGTACTGAGACCCAGTCGGGGTCATCTGCGATTCAGCTCCAATGATAACATTTTATTTCTTTATTTTTGTTTTTGAGACAGAACCTCACTACGCAGTCCTGGCTGGCCTGGAACTTGCTATGTAGATCAGGCTGATCTCAGACATCTTCTTACCTCTACCTCTCAAGTGCTAAGATTAAAGGCACACACTACCATGCTCCATTGAAAAAGCTTTTTTAAAGCCAAAACAGAAACATGTGAATAGGTGTGTCTCTCCTGCTTACAAGCTGTGTGGAGGGTAGTCCACTCCCCACGGAGAAGGAAATGACAAGGAAGACAGAAATCCTGACCTGCTTGGATTTGAGACTTTAAGGACAGATTCACTGGAAGTCGAGACTGGGAATAACTAGACTAATATCTTTGTTAAGTCCAGCTACTGAAAGACCAAGACACAAGCGAGCATGCATGTACACACACACACACATCTATCTATCTGTCTGTCTGTCTGTCTGTCTGTCTATCTATCTATCTACCATCTACCATCTATCTATCTATCTATCTATCTATCTATCTATCATCTACCATCTATCTATCTGTCTCCCCTCCTCTCCCTTGAGGCAGTTTCATGCACTACAGCCCAGGCTGGCCTTGAACTCAATACGTGGCATGGCCCTGAACTGCTGCTGATCCTTCTGGGAGCATCTTCCAAGTGCTGGGATCATAGGCATCTGATGCCTCCACCAAGTTTAAGTAGTGCTGGAGATCAAACCCAGGGCTTGCACATGCCAGGCAAGCACTCTATCAACTCAGCTACATCCTCAGTTATACAACAAGATGTAGATTGCCAACTCACTGTGAGTGGTGCCATCCCGGGCTATTTGCTCTGGGTGCCATAAGAAAACAGGTTCAGCAAACCATGAGGAGCAAGCCAGTAAGGAGCACTCCTTGCTGCCCCTGCTTCAATTCCTGCCTCCAGATCCCTGCTTTGAGCTCCTTCTCTGACTTCACCGGATGATGGACTACAAGCTGTAAGAAGAAATAAACCCTGCCCTCTCCAAGTTGATTTTGGTCATGGAGTTTTATCACAGCAATAGACAGCTAACTAAGACACCCAGCATACCTTGAAAGCTGAGCACAGGTACGTGGCCTACATGTTTCTGGAGTCTCCCCCAGTAAGTACCACAGACTTCAAAACAGAGGGGGGAATAGCCAAGCAGGATTCTGCCTGATGGAGGGGAGTAGCAGCTGGGGGTCTATCTAGAGCAGCAGGGCACTCAAGGCCACAGAAGGTGACTGTGTGGCTCTACAAGTCCTGTCGTCATATCCACTTGAGGATTGTGTGAGAATTCAAAGCCTCTAAAATATTGTAATTACGTTTCTTTGTTATGTGGTGGGGAGGGGATGGTTTGTACTTTCAGAGGGGCCTGAATTTGGAGTGTCATAGCTGTCTATAATCCCAGCACTTGGTAGAATGAGGCCAAAAGATTGTCATAGGATGTCATAGGCCAAGGGATATCATAGGGACTGGACAGATGGTTCGGAGGTTAAGATTAATGGCTATTCTTCCAGAGGACCTGGGTTCAATCCTTGGCAGCTCACAACTGTCTGTAACTCCAGTTCCAGGGGATCCAACACCCTCACTTACACACACATATATAGGAAGAACACCAATGCACATAAAATGTAAAAAATAAGAAATTATTATTTTAAAGGTTGTTATAGGATTGACACTATCCTGGGCTAAACAGCAGGATGGTTCAGAGGGCAAATTTAGCTGCTGCCAAGCCTGGTGACCCGAGCTGGATCCAAATGATGGAGAGAGAATCAACTCCTTCAAGTTGTCCTCTGGCCTAAGATAGCTATGGCACATCTCTACTCACAGTCCCCTACCCTCACAAAATAAATGAATAAAGTATAATTTTAAAATATAAAATAAGGTCATCAAATTGGTTTCTGTGTCTTTCAAGGAGCTTTGAGACCCAGGCTGCTACCACTCTGGGTGTCACATGAGTCACCTCCACCCATCCCTCACCCTACACCCACCTTCTTCTGTGAACCAAGGAGCCCCTGTACCACCAGATGCTGTTTCTGTGGGCCCTGGAATAAGTTTGCCCTGAGTTGTCAGTATGAGCCTCTGCCTAGGGTACCAGGGCCCAGCAGGAGAAGGTGACTTTTGTTTTGTTTTGATAATTTTTAAATTAAATTTGAAACAAGCTTGTTTTGCATGTCAATCCCAGTTCCCGCACCCTCCCATCCTCCCCTGTTCTCCCCATCAGCCCCCATCGCATCCCCTTTCTGCTCCCCAGGGAGGGTGAGGCCTTCCATGGGGAGTCTTCAAAGTCTGTCACATCATTTGGAGCAGGGCCCAGGCCCTCCCCCACATGGAGAAGGTGACTGTTGTAAGACTGAATGCTTAGGGTCCTATCCTGTCACTGGACATCGAAGCTCATAGCATCTTTGCTGAAAACAGCTCGACATCATCTGACCCTGGGTCACCTGGGCAGTTACCTCTCTGACTTGGCTGTTTACCTAGGACTTCACCCAAACACGCACAGACACCTTACACATTCTAACACATACATTCACACACAAAAACAAAGGAAGCCCTTACAGGTCACTGTTGCAAATGAGAAGCTCCTCATCTCCTGCCCATCCCAGGCCCCCAGCTAAGTGACCTGATAAGAAGGGCCAGAGACAGTATGTGCTCACTAAGTCACAAGACTTTGGGCAGGTGGCTTCTCCCTGGCTCAGGCTGACCTGGTTATTCCAAAGGTCTTTGGGTGTTGCAGGAGGACATGTGTTCCTCAAAGACTTTTCTTGGCAGATCTGTTTGGAACAGTGCCTGGAGGAAGCCAGAACTTCTCAGGGGCCCTGACCCTTCAAGAGAAACCATGGGTGGGCGGCCCCTGGTCCCATTCCTCCCTTCTGCCTGTGTGGTTGTTTGGGGAACAGTTCCTGGGGAATGGGTGGCTCTCCAGATGGCCAGAGAGGAAATCGGAGAAGTTTCATGTGCTCCATCTGCCTGTGTGTATCATACCCACCACCCTCAGCCCCCAACCGACCCAGGCCTGCAGTTCCCACAGACAGATGCCTTTGAACATCACCCTGTCCCTTTCACTCTCCTGGGAGCCCTGTTTTCCCAGCTGGCCAGCTGTCAAGCCCATGAGCTGCTGGTTCTGTGTCATAGCCAGATGGGACCTGCCAACATCAGCTGCCGTGCTGCTGTGATAGACAGCAGCCTCACACATGTCCCTGTGCATCAGAGGTACGGCCTAACCCAGCTCCATTCCCTCTCTGCCCTACACTGTACCCCCACCCCAATGCCGTCACCACCCTGCCTACATGTGTCCTCAGCATGCCCCCACAGAGAGACGCTCTGTGTTCTAGCTGCAGAAGGGAAGGCCCACGGAATATCCTGAGCACCTGGCAAGCCGTGGGAGCTTAATAAAGGTTAGTCACGAGCATGGCACCCCTAGAACCTCTTCTAAGGCATCTGTAGCATGGGGAAGGAAGCATTCTGGAAGATCTACGGTAGTCAGCTGCCACAAAGATCTGGCAGAGTGTGACTCTGGGGACAGGTGGGGCCCAGCCCTGCTAAGGGACAGCCTCCCTGCCAGGTTAGACAGACTGACTGCTCACCTGCCAGGTTGGAATATAGGGCCCAACAGGAAAGCTGCTGGGGTCAGAGAGACTGGATGACAGGTAAGGGGGGTGGAGCTGAAAGGGCAATGCAGTCAAAAAGAGCACAGCAGATGTCCTCTGGGTCATAGCCAAGGTGGCTAGCCAGGTAGCATAGCAGAGTATCAGCTGTCTGCTGCACAGATGCAAGGAACTTGCTGACCAATACTCTGTTGTCGTTAGGGCAGGTGACACCAAGAAACCCACATCTGGTACTTCCATAGGCAAACAGTATAATTCCACCCACCCACCCACCCACTCACCTATCCATCCATCCATCCACCCACTCACCCACCCATCCACCCGTCCATCCATCCATCCACTTACATTCACCATGTTCTTTCAAACATTATGGACAGCACTATGCTGGGTTCAGTGTCAGCTGTGAACAAGACAGATGTTATTTGTGTTTCTACTGTGTCTTATTCAGCCAGGAGGTGAATATGGAGGGCCATGAGCTAGGTCTTCAGATCTGAGGAGCCTGCCTTCTCCAGTGTACCCATTGCTAAGGTCCTAGCCACACCCCAGGCTCAGGCCATCCCCCACTGTCCTCCTACACCTCAGCTCCCTGTAGACCCATTGCAGAGATTGCTAAGGAAACAAGCTTGACCTGGGGTGAGTCACCTTACCAGGCTATAGCTGCCACTGAGGGATTCCCACTTCACCCCTACCAGCAGGCCTTCCTCACATCCCTTATGGCTATGTGACCTGAGACAACTGAGGCCTATCAGGCAGGGACCCTACAATCACTACCATGGCTCTGCCTTGACCCTTTCTAGACATCCTTCCTGCCCCAGAACCTTAGGCTGCTTTGTCCTCGCAGAGTTCCTTGCACTGGAGCAGAGGACCCAAACAAGGACCCACGGATTGTCTAGGACCCTGGAAGCAGACTGTAGCCCGTGCTGAAGGTAGAAACAAAATTCAGGGAATACACAGTATTTCTTCAACCCTCCTCAGAGGCAGAGTCCATAACCCCTGCTCAAGTTGTTACTGGGTGCCTCACCACGCATGTCCTGCAAACTGGGCATGCATGGCACAGAATAAAGAGAAGAAATGGAGAACGGATGTTATCAGACTCCAGTGTCGCTGACACAGACACGGTGTCTCCTGTTGGGGCCAGGGGGAGAAACAGAACAAGCAGGAAACATGAGCTGGAAAGTGACTCTCATGGGGAGACAGATCAAGAAGTGGAGTGGGGTTAGGGGTGGTGTGGATATGCATGTGTGTCAGTGTGTGTGTGTGTGTGTGTGTGTGTGTGTGTTTGCCATGAAAGTTGTTATATGCACATCCATTTGTGTGTGTGTGTGTGTGTGTTGTATGTATGTGTGCATGTGTGTGCATGAATGTACGTTTATGCTTGGTGGAGGGGTAGTTTACCTTGAGTGTCTTCCTCAATTGCCTCTCAACTTACTTTTTAGGTAGTGTCTCACCAAACCCGAAGCTCATGGATTCAGCCAGGCTGTCTCTGGAAGCTCCGGGAATCTCCTGTCTCTGTCTTGCCAGCGCTGTGACCAAAGACACATGCCGCTGTGTGCAGCTTTTGTCCATGCGTGTTGGGGATCCAAACTCAAGTCTTCATGCTTGTACAACAGACAATTTACTGACTGAGCCATCTTCCCCAACCCTTATATGTTTATTTTCTTGTATCTACACACCCATGTCCTTGGTCATCACTGTGTCTAAATGTGCATGTGTTTGCATGTATGAGCATCTTAGGTGCTTTGTGCATGAGTTCTTCTCGTGTTTCCAGGTGTGCTCATGTTTTTGTTATTGCCTTTTTTTTTTTTTTTCTCCTGAAACAAGGTCTCGTGTAGTCCAGGCTGGCTTATGTAGCTAAGGATGGTCTTAAATTCCTGATCCTCTTATCTGTGCCTCACTAGTGCTCCTCAGCAGTGTGGCAGCATGACAGGTGTATAACTGCTGTATTTTGTTGGAGCAGATGTGCCCGTGTGTTTGTATATAAGTGTCTTCTGGGCTCTGTGTCATTTTTAACTGCCTGTGTGTGCTTTTATGCTGACTCTGTGTGTGTGTGTGTGTGTGTGTGTGTGTGTGTGTGTGTGTGTGTGTGTGTGTTTGGGCAGGGAGGGACTAGGTTAATTGTGGACGCCCTCACCCCACTATGAAATTATGACAAGACACTGTTGGGACCCTACCTAGGGTTGGTGACTCACCCCTAATGTTGTAGGCCATGGACCAGCAAGTCCCCACGCACAGCCTGTGAGCCTGTCACTGGGTCCTGAGTCTGGCTGGGTTTAGAGCCTGGAGACTATGTGTCCCTGACTCCCCTCCTCCAACCCTGGAACCAGCTGGAGCCTCCCACAACCCACATGGAGGCTGTGGGCAGCCCCTGGGCTTGCTACACAGGACTGCACTGGGTACAGCTGGGCTCCAGGGCCAGCAAAACTGCAACACGGACGCCCAACAAGAAGCACGAAAGGACACAAGGGTCATGAATGGCTGCTGGACCCTGAGTGACCACCTCCTCCTCATGCCAGCCTGAGCTTTGAGAGGACACCCCCAAATTCAGGACTGCTGTCATCTGGCTGCCTTCCAGGACCCCTAGCAACTCACGAACCTCTTTAGGACCTAGGCTGCTGAGGTATATATTGTTGTTGCTAATAGAACCACAGCATACACTTACACATACCTGGCTTAGTGACAACAGGTGCTGAGAGCCAGGCTGGATTCTGCCATCAGGCAAGGAGCTCCGGTGCCCAGCTGCCCCGTCTTTCCACACATTTGCTCGTTGGAGATTGTGCTCAGTGGGTCATCCCTCTAACAGAAAACTTGTCCTCATTCTCATAAAAAATGTAGTCTTCCTCCGGTTGCTTGGCTGAAGGGAGACCCAGCCTTGGTGGTCAGCCCTCGACCCTGTGCTTGTATCTAGCTGCCCATCTATCGCAGAGTCCCCTCCATCTCTCTGGCATTGTCCTGGCCTATCCTATAGACTTCTCTCCTCTGAGGCCATTAACATCCTGCTTTAATATGCGCTCCCCTTTATTGATGTAACCACACCCAGGGAATTCAGTAAGTGGCCTCTCACCACATCTACCCTCTGCCCCTCCCCTGCATCCCACCTCTGCCCTGACCTGACTGATCGCTATCCTAGACAGCACAAGCTGAGGGCCTTATCTCAACAGGGCAGGAAACAGTGATGCATCTTGTCTGTGAAGCCACTGTGGCTTACTTGCTCCAGCAAATCCCCCGACTCCAAATCTGGCCCTGAACCCTCTACCCAGACACACCCTAGCTCAATACCTTTGCCCAGAACCACCCAGCCCCACAATGACTGCAATACTGTGCTGATTCAGTGTCCTTTATTTCCTTAGGAAAGTAACTGGGGGATCTGGGGGAGCATGGGGAAAGCAGCTTGTCCAATCATGGCAAACCTGGGCAGAAGGAAGGAGCAAAGAGAAGGTCTGAGGAAGGATCCTAGGGTAGTCATGAACACTCCAGCAAAAACAAAGGGCATCCTGACCCCATCCCTCAAAACCTAACTTAACCCAGGGCTTGAGAAGGGAGCTGAGTGATGATGCCTTCCCCCAGGGAGTGGGTGCAGGAGGGCACCCCGACCCCTTACCCCTCAAGACTCAGCTGGAAGCTGTGTAGCGGCTGCTATGAGGCACGTCTCGATAGAAAGGGTCAACTGAAGTCAAGGTTCTGTGGGAAGAGAGGAAGCGGATGGAAGGATGGGCGGCCAGGTCTGTGCCTCTCTCCTCTGCCTCCCTCCCTAAGACCTCAAGAGCCCTCAAGGCCCAGACAAGGACAGCCAAACCACAGATGGTCTGCCTGCCAACTGGAGCCTTCACTGTCCACGTGGAGGTTCTGGAGAGCTGAGCAGAAATCACAGGATGGGCAGGCCTACAGTTCAATCATCTTTAACCCCCCATCCTCCACAGCCCCAACACCGTGGAGGAGGGGAGACACTCAGAAAGGAGTCAGCGGACAGAGCTGAGGAAATGAATCTGGGCAGGAAGGAGGCCAGGGGCCACAGATTCCAGACTAAAGACCAGCCTGAAGAAAGGGCCTACAAACCCAACAGCAGCAGAGGATAGGGCCGAGCCAGCCTGGAGGAGGTTACCAAGAGAGGAAACGGGACAGGGGCAGAACTGAGGGGGCATACTACCTTCCCACATGGGGGTGCAGGTGCCGCAGGGTCTCCATAGGGTTGGGGGTGGCGTCCATGCGGGTAACTGGCTCATTGAGGGCGTAGCCTCCTGCTTTCTGGGGCTGGATGCCACCTCGAGTCCAGCCTTCGCGGTCCAGCCCCTTGGGGATATTCTCGAAGTACCTAATGTGATGTGAGGGTCCTTGGCCACTGCTTACCTCTTTCTGATGCCTGTGTCACCCTTTGCTACCAACAGATCTCGGGCTTCAGAGCGCTCCAGTCCCTCACCTCCGCCTACGTGTCTCCTCTGCCTGTCATACCTGAGTCCTTGTTGGCCAAGGACACTCTCACTCAGGAAGCCTGTCCCCATTCCTAGAACTGAGAGCCTCTTGCCTCACTCCAAAGTTGAGGCAGGCATGGAGAGCAAAGGTCTGAGCTGTTCCCACCTGTGTCACTGCTGGAACCCGGGGAGCAGCCCTGCTCCACCAGCCTCCCCTGAGCTTGTGATCCCCTTCCATCCACCAAAAGAACTGAGCTGTAGGCCAGGTTTTAAGACACAAAATGAGTAAGAGTTGGGCCTCACCCTTGGCTTATGAAGATGGAATGCCAGAATTCCCATAGGTCCATTCGGAAATCAGTGATTACAATCCCTGGGGGCTTTGAACTCTACAGCAAGAAACAGGGTGCCTGATACCAGGCAGGAATTCCTGACAGCTAATGGGAGCAGGTGTGTGGGCAGGGTGGGGACTTGCAGAAAGACTATAGCCTGAAAAGGGCCTACTGGGGTCTCCTTCCCACCCTTATTACTGTGCCCCTAAGATAAGGCCCAATGGTTTAGCCCAGAAGCCACAAAAGCTCCTCCAGCTCAGACCTCTACTGTTGGCTGGTCCTCAGCCTGCTGTCTAGACTCCAATGCCACCTTCTTACAGCAACCCCGTCCCAGCTTCTTGCTCCTCCTCTCCGCTAACCACACTGCCCATGCGACCACGCAGCTTGCTCACCAGCCTAGGCCAATATCTGCCCTCAGGACCCTGACAACAGGAAGTACCCTAGGACAGGAGTAGAAGGGAGGCCTGACAAGCCAGAGAAACTTGGAATACTCAGGTATTGGGGGGCAGTGTGTGTATATTGATAAGAGGTGTGCTGAGAGGAAGCCTAGTTTTCCCAACTCTAGGATCCTGTCTCCCCGCAAAACCACTTCCTGTGGGCTAATAAATGCATAATTCCAGCAAAGACAGAAGGAGCTATTATCACAAGCTCTAGGTCAATCTGATCTACAGAGAAGGTTCCAGGCCAGTCCTTTCTGCTGCTCCTAGATGCCCTGATGAGCTGACCCTGGTCTCAGAAGCTGCCCCCATGGCTCTTGGGTTGCCTTCCCCTGGAAGCCCTCCAGGCCTCAGTCATGGCTCATAGGTTACCCTTTATGGAGCACTGAGCCTACATGCAATGCAATGGATACATGGCATGCAATGGATACAGGACCTTAGCAACTGGCTTTTTGGCAGCTGCAGACCCTTGCTTTCATTATCCTTTCTGAGCCCACCAGCCCGGCCCTAGCATCTTGCTCTGCCTGTCTGATTGCTCCCTTGAGTTGCTTAACTTGCTTCTGAGCAAGGAGCCCCCATGAAGCTAACGTAACCCAGTGACAGCTTTTTAACTAGTGACTAATGGGCCTGGAATGTGACTCTCCTAGTGGGGACAGCTCAGAGCTGTGTGCCTTACACTGTTGTCTAGAGTCTCTGCCACAGGACAACTAGCCTCTTAACAGCCCATCGCTGTCTGCTTTCCTTTGCATTCAACTTCCACATGCCCCCTAAAGACCACTCTCCAAGTGAAGGGCAGGCACACGATGCTCAGCTGATGGTCTGTGTCTGGGAGAGTTCTGTGCGGGTCTTGGTTCTCCTTCCAGAGGTTATGGACTCATTATTTGCTCTGCCTCATTTGCCATCTGTCAAATGGGTCTCATCTTTCAGCCAGGAAGGGAGCCTCACCCTTGGTTGTAGGTAGTCAGGTACCGTTGATCTCTGTCAGGTTCATAGGTGTTCCGGACATAGCTGGGGTTGTTAATAGTGAACCCTGTGGGCTCCTACACAAGATGAAGATCAAAGGGGGCGGGTCAGGACTCAGGGGTACAGTTAGGGGCAGGGATGGGCGAGGCACTGTTACCTTGTTCCCCACAGACTCCCTGCCAAGCATGGCAACGTTCGTCTGTTGCATCCGCTGGGGAGGCTGGTAAGACCTGTGGCTCATGCCGACAGGCTGTGGACTTGGAGCAGGTATCTGTAGGGAGCAAAGCCACAAGATGGGAGGCTGGGTGGCTGGCTGAGGTCATATGACAGGGGAAGTATGGGTAGAGGTGCTTCCACCCCTGACAAATCATTCCATGTTTCAAAGCACACAGCTCAGCCCCAGCCCCCAGCTTCACATTGCATCTGAGACAACCTTCACCTACTTCTCCAGATAGTCTGCCTCTTCCCATCCTTCCCCGCTGGGCCCCTGTCACTCACTCTGGAGCTCAAGGTCCTTTCATTCACCCGGCTGTATCCTGTGTCCCGATCAGAGCCTCTGGCCAGCACAGGGAGAAACTCACTTCCCTGAAGGGAGCAAAGCAGCCATGGGTACCACCCCTTCACAATTCTAAGCCAGGTGCAACTGTCCTCACAGGTGGCCCTGGCCACCCAGGAGCACAGAGCTTACCTGAGGGTGATTTATAGGGAGGAAGTCTGACTTGGTGACACTCCGTCCTGGGTGGAGGCCCTGGAGAGGGGTGCACAGTGGGAAATCGGCTTAGCCTCCCTTGCCCTCTTGCTCCAGCCCCCACTATGTCAAGCATGCAGAAGGGTTCTGTACGGGCAGGTGTGACTAGCAATTGAGAAACAGGTAGAATGACCATCCGCAGGGTCCTGAATGGCAGCCAGCAGGGAAGGTTCCCATCTGAGCACTGAGTGGCCTTCACCTACTTGGACCTCAGTATCTGAGGTCATCTGAGCCACGGCATCGGTGTTCTTTCATACTCTTTCACCCCATACTTGACTGGAGGGCTTTGCATCAGAAGTTTAAAAAGCAACTATAGAGCCCTAGTCTTGAGAATTTCAATGCTCCTGAGTCTACACTTACAGGGTCCCCAGGAAACGCCTGTGAGGGCGGCTGGAAGACAATGGGATTCTTGGTAGACTCTTCAGTGAAGCCAGTCTCTTCTTTGGAACCAATCGTCTTCTTGAGCAAGAGATCTGCAAAGGCCATAGTTCTCTGTACTTTGCGGGCTGCCTCAGTGTCCCAGCAGGAGAGGGACAGACTTCAGGCTCCAGGCCAGGAAAGCAGAAGGAAGAATAGGAACTGACAGGCCAGGAGTAGCTATGGCCAGGCCCTAGTGACCGTGCTACAACAGCAGGCCAGAACACTGAAATCAGCGCCGGGAGAGGACACAGCTCCCTGACGCCCACCTGTGTGTGTGTCCTTCTCTCTCCCCTGGTGGCTTCTGAGAACTGTACTAGCTCCAGTGCCCCTGAGTCTTCCCTAGGGGTTGGAGAAGGAAGACGGAGTTGGGAGGACCTACCTGGATGGTTTGGGGTCTCCTTGATATACTTGGAATTGTACTCAGAAGTCATGAAACGTGGGCCCTGGAACAGAAGGCAGGACAATAGGGACACAGCGGGCCAAGGTGGAAGGTGGGCATTCCATGATGGTGGTAGTAGCTCTTTGGATACAGAACTCCCAATGGGCCTTGGAGGAGGAAACTAACACAACACCCCAAAAGACATCTAATATGCCTGGTGAGGCATGGCTGTGTCCCAAGTGCCTCCATGATAATTCCAAGTCACACACCAAAAGTTTCTGGAAATGGCCCTGAGGGACCCAGGCAGAAGAAAGGGGGTTGATTAAGAGGGAAAGGCTGATGGAAGGAAATACACAGAAGCTTGGCCATGGGACACATGGGACAGGGCTGGATATGGTGGCCACTTTGATGCAGTTAATAACTATCAAATTGAAAATGCCTTGCTCTCTGCATTGTTTCTTGGGGCCTGAGCCCAAATGCAGCGGCTCCCTGGGAGAGTAATCACAGGTCCAACCTCTGCAGGGGGAGGAGGCTGGTGCGGCCCCGGCCCTTCCCATGCCAGCCCCAGCAGACGCCCACTCACATAGTTTGAGTTCTCCCACTCTACAGAGCCCTTGCCCTGATGCTGGTGGAGCTGAGGAATGTCCTTGGGCTCCAGTCCTGTGATGGTCTGAGGCCCGTGATCCTGGGTGTCAAAATGAACCTTCCTGACCTGAAGGAGGGAATACAAGTGGTTATCTGGCAGGTAAGGGAGTGCCATACACTGTCCATCCTCCACTTCTACGGAGCACCTTCATGGCAATCTATGTGGCTCCATGATAGTGAAGCCAGTGGGGACCCTCCTGTATCAGAGCCTACAACATCTTGCTCATAGTGACTCTCATACCCTGGCAGCAGTCCGTGGGAACTTTTGGTCCTCTGGCTGCTGCAGGCACTCAACTCCTTGTTGGGCCCCTCAACTCGAGAGTCTGGCCTCGGGGCCTTTGCACTGACACACTGCTTGGAACACACACCCGTCAGGTAGTTATGGTTACAGGAGTGCTAGCCTCTTTTGAACCTTCCCCAGTGTCGCCATAGTAACCTCTATCCCAGCCCTTGGACTTGGACTTCATCTCTCCTTCTCCCATGTTGCATTTCCCTCTGCTCTTATCCCTTCCAATTTTTTAAAATGTATTTTATTTCAAGGGTTTTATTAGTGGGGCTAGAGAGATGACTCAGCAGTTATGAGTTCTTCCAGAGGTCCGAGTTCAATTTCTAGCAACCACATAGTGGCTCACACCCATCTGTAATGAGATCTGGTGCTCTCTTCTGGTGTGCAGGGATATATGCAGATATAACAAATCATTAAAAAAATAAAGATTTATTAGTATGTATCTGTGCTTATATATGCCACATGTAGATGGGTGTCCACAGAGGTCAGATGAGGGCATCAGACACCCTGGAGCTGGAGTTCCAGGGAATTATGAGTCTCCTGATATGGGTGCTGGGAACTGAACACACACCCTCTGCAAGAGCAGCAGACACTCAGTCTCTGAGCCACATCTCCTGTCATTATCATCATCATTATTTAAATTGAGATGTAGTCTCACGTGACTCCGGCTGGCCTCAAACTTGATAACTTTGAACTTCTTATCCTGCTGCCTCCATTTCCCCAGTGCTGGAGCCCAGAGCCATGAAAGTAAGGCAAGCACTCTGCCCACAGCCTAGCACTCCCTCCAAATTTACAATGTGTTCAGAACAGGCCAGCTGGATGAATGACCGTGGTGGTGACTCTAATGGGGGTAATAATGACAGAAGCAAAGAAGACGGCAGTGACTGTGGCAGTGTGTGAGGCAGTGAGAGTGGTGGCAAAGGGTTAGACCATATGAACAGGACACTGGTGTCTGTGAGGATGGGGCAGAGGTGAGGGTGGTGACGAGGCTGTGCAGAGGACGGAGATGGGCATGATGGTGGCGGGATAGCATGGATGAAGAAGATAAGATCACAGTGGGAGTGGCCCCTGGCCCTGGACTTCAGCTCCTCCATGCCATGTCATCTCAGCTTAGTGCAATGACTGGAACAATGACTGTAAGTGCTGTCCCTGCTTGCCAGAAGGAACCCTTCACCCTCTCTGCCCTCCTGCACACATCCTGGGTTCACTCCTTCCCAGCGTGGGCCCAGCACTGACCTCCTTGGAGAGTGGCACAGTATTGAGCTTCTCTCGTCCATAGCCAGAGGTGGTCTGGTATAGGTTCCAGGGGAGAGGGTGCTTGCCATCAGGTACTTCTAGAGGACAGTAGCTCTGACTGGTCACAGATTTGGAAGTGTCACGGAGTTGTTCCCTAAGGGGTAGGAGGAAGCAAGAGCTAGGACCTCCAGGGCCACCTGCCTTTGTCCCAGGGCTGAAGGCTGCATTACTTATTCCCAGAAGATTTCATCATTCCCATCCCTCTCCCAAGCACTGCAGCATGCCCAGAGCTACCCAGGCTTTGCATTGGGGCTTGGGGCAATCACCTCTCTTTTAGCTAAGATCCAGCAGGGCAAAGGTGGGAGGAAAAGGGTAATGGGAACTATACCCCATAGCTGGATTATCCAGGGTGTCCAGGTGGGGTTGGTAGGAGACCGGGGGTCGGTAGTTAGATTTGTAGCCTGTGCCTATGTGGCTTCCCATTCGGGGCTTGAACTCCTCCCGACCTGCCAGGGGGCAAGAGGGAGACAGAACCAAAGGTCATCAGAAGGGAAGGAGTGGCTTCCCAGGCAGGGTTAGCATCCCCCAGGGTCCAGGAGCCACTAAGCCAGAGGAATACGCAACATCCCAGGTGACAGGAGCTGGGTAGGCCTGACCCTTCAGAGGACTTTGATGGCAGGAAATAGAGCCAATGGCATGGGGACACAAGAGCCATGTGGCAGACTTACAGCAGTGCAGGACAAGGGAAAGGGGTGACCAGACAAGGCCATCTTGGTAGTGTGAGCTCTTAGATTCAGGGAGTAATAGCTTAGCTCTGTGCAGCAGGTCCCTCTGGTAGGATTGACCTGGAGACTGTGCCTCTCCTGGCCCTTTCCCACCCAGGATCCTGCAGGTAGCTCCCACGTAGGGGGTCCTCACCATAGGCTGTGCAGTAGCTGGTAGCATAAAACTTCAGAGGGTCAGAGCATCCCCCCGAACTCATCTTCACGTAAGGAGAGACAACCCCAAGAGGGAGTTTCCCCATCATGGTGCTGTGGGGCAGGGCCCCGGGGCCTGAGAAGAAATCCAGGAGGCCCTCAGGAGTCTTGATCTCAGGCTCCAAACTCAGTAATGGCAATGACCCCGCAGAGACTTGAGTTCTTCTCATAATGCCCCTGTTCCCATTTCTGAACACTGCTTCCCAAATCCATCCTCAACCCTCACACAGGCTTGTCTCATACCTGCTTTCAAATGCCCCCATTTTAGAGCCAAGAAACTTGAGTGCCAAGAAATGAACTGAAGCTCTTACCAAGGGACACGAGCTGGGATTCAGACACGTGTGTCTTAACATAACCAGATAACTGCCTACCTCGGATCTCTCTCCTGTGAACTACCCCTACCCCCATCTCTTACTCAGTTCCTTCCCCAACCGCCTCCCTCTGGAAGTTCTCTGTGCTCTTCTGGGGCCCTAGACAGTAGGCCTCACCCTCACCTGCCCTGTGCCACTGGCTCTGAGGTCGGTAGAGGCCACAGGAGGCAGAAGCTGCTCAAGAGAAGCTGGCCCTCCTGAGGTGGAGATGGCCAAGCTGGAAGAAACAGAGTGTTGCTTAGCAACCAGCACCTAGCAACAGCGTCCCAAGTCTCTGAAGCCCTTCTCAAGCCATGGCCCACTGAAGGGCTGACCTGCCCAGGGAGGGAAGGCCAGGCATAGCACAGATGTGATCCTGTCTCCATGACTCTGGCCCCAGCTGCCTGCACAAGACCATGAACAGTTGCTTGTCTAACAGAGGTGAAATAAATGATAAGCCTGGACAATCATTCCCATTTATAGAGTACCCACTTCTCACCAGATACTCTATATCCTTTATCTCCATCCTCCTATCTGCTCTTCCAGGTAGCTATTATTATCCTCTCTTCACTTAGGAAACAAGATCTTGGCTTAGCCAGGCAGTTTGACCAGCAAAAGATCTCAAAATTAAAGATAATAATAATAATAAAATAACTCAATTGAGAGTCCATGTGGATGGATCCGATCCCACTCATGCCTCTTGGTAAATTAATGTTTACTATGTTCTGCTCCAGCCAAATCTGTACTAAGCTTTTTATGCACATTACCTCTTACAATCCCCCAGACCCTCCCATGAGCTTGGAGCTCTTGGTTTATGGCTAATAACCACAGCAGTGGTTCAAGCCACAGCTCCAACTGGGCCTGCTGGCTTTGATAAGGTGTCTTTCCTTTTCTCACTCTCATTTCTCCATCTTAATCAAGTATGTGACTTTGGGCAGAAAGTGGGTACTTAACCTGCAAGCTGTGGCCTAGAGGCCACCCCCAGCCAGCTCCATGGGGACTTCTGTTGTTAGCCTGCATGCCTCAAGCTGGTTTTCAGCCTTGTAAACATTGTGACAGTTGGATCTCCAGGGGTACGGGAGAGGCTCTCACTAGTGTCTGCCAATGACTGGAGTGCAAATTCTACCATTGTTGCTGCTTTCCAACAGCCAGTGCAATGTCCCAAATGGAAACTTTAAGACAGCAGGGGTTAACAGTCAGCCTGTAGGTTTCCTGTCTTCAGCTGTCTCGAGTGTGCAAGCTTCTCTTCTGGGACAAGTGACCTGTACAGAAAAGGAACAGAGAGAAAGTAGCCGCCATGCTGAGGATTTATGCATGTCACATTAGCCTTATCAGCATCAGGGATCATAAGCATGCTATAACCCAATGGAGAAACCCTGAACTCAGAAGTGACCATAGTCTAGGAGGGCTTCAGGACAAACTGAGGCACACTGGATTCTCAGCCTCCAAAGCCATGACTCAGCCCACATTTTGTTTGAGACCCAGTCCCTCATTGGTCTGGAACTCTGCCATAAAAGTCATGCTATCTGGTCCCTGAGCTTCCAGGAATCTGCCAGTCTCCATCCATCTCCCATCCTGCCATGGCTGGAATTACACATTCATCCTCCACACACAGTTTTATACGTTGTAGCAGACTTTCTTGAACTGCCAGCCCCCAATCATGACATGGAGACTTATCATTAATCATGAATGCTAAGTCTTAGTTTAGGCTCGTTTCTAGCCAGCTCTTCTTTTTTGTTTAACTAAAATTAACCCATTTCTATTACTCTATGTGCTGCCCTGAGGCTCATTTACCTCATCTATGTGCTGGCCATCCTGCTTTTGTGCTTCCCCCTGTTTGTCTGTCTGTCTGACCAACTTCCCTTTTCTCTCTGCCCACCAGCCCTGCCTACCCCTCATCTGCCTAGCTATTGGCCATTCAGCTTTTTATTAGACCAATCAGATGCCTTAGGCAGGCAGGGTGAAACAGCAACACATCTTTACATAAACAAATACAATAAACAAAAACAACACCTTTAACATAGTTAAACAAATGTAACACACCTTTTATTCAGTTAAACATTTATTCTATTCCACAACAATACATGGATTCTAGGGATCTGAACTCAGGCTCTCATGCTTGTGAGGCAAGTGCTTAGCCATGTTCCAGCTCTCTAGGGAAAGAGTTTAGGCAAACAGTTAAAAACAGAATTCCACAGATCTACCACGATGAAGTGAAAGAAAGCTCTATTCTGAGTCTGAGCTCAAAAACTCCTCTGTAGGACTTCTTTGAGTCTGTTTCTGCCTCTGCAAGCCAAGAGGTCTTGACATCTGACTCACAAGGTCACGGTTTTTGGTGAGGTGAATTGCCTGACAACCGTGTCTGGCAATCTGCACAGGCAGAGGGGAGAAAGGACTCTCCACCAGGAAGGTAATGGCAAGCATGAAGTGGCCTTCACCCTGGGTTCTGAGATGGATTCTGTGTGGCTGGATTCTGCACAGAGAAGAGAGGTGGGAGGAAAGTCCTTGAGCTGCTGGGGCTTACAAAAGTGGATGCTTAGGGCTGATAGCCCCAGGTTGCACAGACCTTGTTTTTTGTTATGCAGCGACACCTGGTGGTTGTAATGCAGAACTGCGGGCTAGACCATCAATAGAGCTGGGACTCCTGGTTCACCTAAGCACCCCTACACATCCACTCTTTACAACAAACTGGACAGGCCTGGATCTCATAGGGGGCTGAATCCTAAGGGCTTCCCACATGGAGGAAGGTCCTTGTAGCCAAATTGTTTGACTTAGGCCTCTCTGTGTGCCTAGGTTTTTCTATCTCTACAGAGAAGCTAAATATCTTCTCAATCGGGGTTGAAAATCCAAGACCTACATCACCCCATATTCTTACCATACTCGTTACTATTTTTAACTACTATCTCTGTGCCGGGCACTGACCTAGGAAACATCTCCCAGCTCTTTACTTTTGAGACAGGGCTTCATGTGCTGTCTCCACCTCCCAAGTGCTGGGATTGCATGCACGGGCTACTATACTCAGTTTATACAGGGGTTTTAACCTGGGGCTCTGTGTATGCTAGGCAAGCGCATGACTCCCAGTCCTCTCTCCACTGGGAGATTTGCATCTCATCAATTTTTTTCCTTTTTTTATTTTTTCTTATTTTACAGCATCATCAATTTTTGCTCCAGCCCTAAGAGCTGGGAATTATTGTTAATAAGTCTATTTTACAAATGGGGAGGCCAACTGCAGTTTCACAGGCGGGAAGAGGTGGATCTTGGATCCAAATCCAGCTTTAACTCTTGGAAATCCTTTGCAGAGTGCTGGACTGCGGCAGAGAGCTCTGACACCACTTGGTTCAACTTAATGGTTTTGCAAAGTAATGGCTGCTTCAGGCAGGAGGGCAACATCCTCCTCCCTTTTAGGTCTGAATCAGTTCAGATATTCATGCTCTGGGCTGCAAGTCCCCATAAGAGGGCTAAATGGAGCATGTAAGATGTCACACCATCAATCATGCATGGTTTCACCTTGGTTGGTGCATCTTGATGGCTGATCTCGGAGAGTGCAGAGCTCCCAAGAAGAGACAGGCCAGTAGATTCCAGCTTAATGGAAGGGCACAGTCCAATAAGGTCATTCAAGCAAGAGCCTTGCAGGCTGACAAGAACGGCAGACCGACTTAGGATTTGCTGGGTACCAGACACCATCCTGACCATCACCCGCACATTAGCACATCTTACCACATGCAAGTGAAAAAGATAAGATCCTCCATTTCATGGATGAAGGAACTGAGGCACAAAGGGAGTGCCTGACTTAGCTGGGGTCACACAGCTAGTAAAGAAGCGACCGTTGCTTGAAGCAGGTTGACCTGCCTCCAGGGCCACGCTGCTAACCTCTTTGATAGCACCTCACACATGTGTCAGAGGTTCTCCAAGCTCTTTTCTGTAATGAGATATTCACTCTGTCTGCACCTGTTGCACAGACCACACCCATTGGGGGAGGGGAGAGGGTAGGTGTGACCTGGGGGAACTAGGTCTTGGGCAGGGACCTCTGAGCGCTCTCTTGCTTGCTGCAGGGAGACAGAGAGCATCTGGAGGCTTCCTTGGGACCAGGAACTTGCTGGCGTTCATCTGTTTCTGTTATAAATTTTTTCTCCCCGGATAAACATCTATTCAGCCTTTCTGTTTTTCCCAATCCTTATTATCCCACAATACTTTTCAAAATTCTTACTTTTGATGACATGGTGTTTTAATCTTTTTTTTTGTTTGTTAGGTTGGTTGGTGTTTGGTTTTCTTTTTGAGATAGAGTTTCTCTGTGTACCCTTGGCTGTCTTGGGTTCGATTCCCAGTACGGTATATTCCCACCACACAGCGGCTCACACATGCAATCACAACACCCAGGAGGTCGAAGAAGCAGGATCCCAGAAGTTCAATGTCATTCTCTGCTACATGGTGAGTTCAAGGCCAACCTTAACTCAAAAAGAAAATAAATAATAAAGATTTTAAAGAGCCCTAGCTTTGGGGCTTCCTGGACATGCCTTTACATCACAGATCTGTCACAGACTGGCCAAGGAGGCTTGTCCTAGTCATGACAGGACTAGGAAAAGGTGGCTGCTTCCTAGGTTGGGGTAAAGAGAGATGACACAACCAGACAGTGAAGGGAAGTCTGAATGGTACCAGCATGATGGCCATGGGGGAATGGCAAATGGTGTGACTGTTTGGGTAGACAGATCATGTGTCCAGAGATGCCAGTGGACAGGGCCCCATCTCTAGATTCTCTGCACTGGAACCAGTAAGCCTTAGTGAGGCAAAGATGCTGGGGCAGGACCAAACTTTCAAAACTGCTTTGAAAGACTGCGTTGGCAGGCCAGTAAGCAGCATGTTTGCCAGGAAAGCATGAGGCCCTAAGGCCACTCCCCAGAACTCTCCTTTCCTTCCTTCCTTCCTTCCTTCCTTCCTTCCTTCCTTCCTTCCTTCCTTCCTTCCCTCCCTCCCTCTTTCCCTCCCTCCCTCCTTCCTTCTCTCTTTCCTTCCTTCCTTCCTTCTTTTCTTTCTTTCTTCCTTTTTGTTTTGTTTGTTTGTTTTTGGTTTGTCAAGACACGGTGTCTGTGTTGCTTTGTAGACCAGGCTGGCCTCAAACTCACAGAGATCCACCTGCCTCTGCCTCCCTAGTGCTGGGATTAAAGGAGTGTTCTACCACTGCGTGGCAAATGCACATTTTCTGAAAGGAGTGGAAGGCTGGAGAGATAGCTCAGCACGTGTTGCTCTTGAAGAGGACCCAGGTTCAGTTCCCAGTACCCACACGGTGGTTCACTGTCATCTCTACTCTGATGCCATCTGACCTCCACAGGCAACATGAACACATGTGGTGATGCTATGTGACCAAATCTTTCCTGGAGAGATACAACATGTGCATCTACTCACCCCAGATAGGTAACTCACCAAAGACAAAAGTACCAAACAGGCATCTACCATCAAAGTCCAACCTGATTAACCAGAGAGTTTTATTGAGGTTACTTAACAGGTGTGTGGGTGAGGAGTTACTTACAGAAGCAGAAATGACTCAAAGACAGCTGCATCACCAAAGCCCACCCCAGCATAGACGACAGCTCACAAAGCAGGGAACCTGGAGCTCACTGCACAGCCTGCAGGCAGCTCAGAAAGTTGAAGAATGTCCTTTTCAGGTGCCTCAGTTGGTCTACGCCTCTTTCAGGCTAATTGGCTGGTTTCTTCCAGGAAGCTGGTCTGGTCTCAGCATCTTCTTTGCAGTCTGGCTTGTCTAAGAGGGACTCTTGGTTTTTATAGCTGGCAGACAGAGGCACAGTGGATCTTGGCAGTTTCAGGGACTTCCTGAAACTATTTTGAGTCCTTTACCATCCTGCTTAAAGAACTTTTTTGTAGAATGGACTGTTTGAATCTCAGAAAAAAACTGTTGCACTCGAGTGCACACGCACACACGCACACACACTTTTTAAAAGCCCAGTGTGGTGACTGTAATCCAATCACTTGGAAGGCAGAGATAAGAGGACACTTGCTTGGAGCTCTCTAGTCAGCTGACCCAGCCCACTGGGCAAATTTCAAGGCAGTGAAGACACCTTATCTCAAAATACAAGAAAGATGGTGGAAACCACCCTGTCAGTAAAGTGCTTGTCATGCAAGCATGAGGACCTGAGCTTGATCTCCCAGAGACACACACAAAAAAGTTAGGGACAGCAGCCCATGTCTGTAATCCCAGCCCCGAGAAGGAAGAGACAGGAGGATGGATCGCTGGGGCTCAATGACAAGCCAAACTAGCCCATCTGTGAGTTCCAGGTTCAGTGAGAGACTCCATAAAAAATATAGGTGAATAGTGACTGAGGAAGATACTTGGCCTTCAACACATGCACGCCCATGTACACACACACGAACATGCATACACACACATAAAAACAATTATTTTAAAAAATGAACATAGTGTACAGTGTCTAAGTTAGGCTCTCCTCTGACTTCCACATGCAAATGTAAGTGCACTTGAGCGGGTACACACACACACACACACACACACACACACACACACACACACACACACTCACTCACTTTGTGTACTCTGTTCATGGAGTGACATTACCACTGGGAACTGAAATGCCCTGAGACTAACATGTCAAATGCAATCCCTCCCTAGCTCCCTTCTCAAAGACAGACTCCCAGGGTGCACAGTGGCTCTCTCACCCCACATTCCTAGCACAATTCTGTATTTCCCTCCTGGAAGAATTCTACAGTACTGATTTGATGGCTGCTCTGGCTCTGCCTGTTCTGTTCTTTGGCTGTCTCCTCTGGGCTTTTGTTGATCTTGCATGGGATTTAAAAATGTATGACTCCCTCAAAAGATGCAGCAAGATGGGGGAGTGAGCAGGAACCCATCTCAATCTCACACAACAAGGGAGATTCTCCAAAGCCACCAGCAAGAGAGACACTCAGGGAAAGGGTTAGAGGGCGAGTCCTGCAGAGTCCCGGATCTGGATCTGGACTCATATTCCAAACCCAGGTCTCCCCTCCCTAAGCCGGTCCCCCCACCCTGCATGCTGGAATCAAGGAGAAACAGTTCAGAGTGGAGTGGAGGATCGAGTGCTGAACATACACCCTACCACACTGACAGCACTGCACGCCCAGCCTGCCTAGAGTTGATTGGCTGGTGCTGTGGAAGGAGCTACTTTGTGCCACTCCTGAGACCCCTGGAGGCTCAAGGGTTCCCTCGAGGATGGAAAGTAAATGTGGGACCTGGCAGGTGGGAACAGCCTGGTGCTGTATTATAGCAGCCTTCTGTGATTTGGATGTGTCCCCTCCCTCCAATCCATCTATCAAAAACAACACCCAAATTCATGTGTTTGATGGTATAAAGATGTGATGAGAGTTAGATGATGTCAGGCAGGTTGGGCCCACGATGGCAACATTAGTGGCTTTACATGAAGAGGAAAGGGCCACAGAGCAGAAACCCTTACTATCTAACAGATACTGACTTGTCCCTCTGTCACTGGATGAGCAGTACAAAGGTCATCACCAGACGGCACTAAATTAACTTCTGTTTCTAATTGGTCTAGTGGCATTCTGTGATAGCAGCAGAAGATGGACTAAAACACAACCTGAACCCAACACATCCCTGTCTGTGACCTACAGTATTCCACATGGGCACAGGGAGTGCTCTGCCAGAGTAATGTGTCTGCCCAGTCCTAGACCAGAACCTCTGAAACCTTGAACCAAACAACTTTTTTTTTTTTTTTTTTTTTTTTTTAATAAATTATCTTAGCTTGGTGATGGTGGCACACGCCTTTAATCCCAGCACTCGGGAGGCAGAGGCAGGCAGATCTCTGTGAATTCAAGGCCAGCCTGGTTTACAGAGGGAGTAGCAGGATAGGCTCCAAAGCTACTCAGAGAAACCCTGTCTCGAAAAAAATTTATCTCAGCTGTTTCATCATATTGAAAACTTAAAACCACTGTTTTACTTTGTAATTAAAAGTGCAGTAGTTTTAGAATGCCACACAAGATCTGCCATTCTCCCCTCTTGAAGCCCCAACCTAATGCTTTCCCACCAGATGCCCTCTGTTCTTGCCCTGCCATGAACATTGCAGCCCTCTCCAAGCACATCCTGCACTCCCCAGGTGCTTGCCTTTGTCTGCACAATTTCCTCTGCTTACAATTCCTCTTCTTGCTGAGGCACCCCTTGCAGAGCACAGACTTGAAAAGTCTCTCTGCCCACAGCTCCATGATGGTTCCTGAAGTAACAAAAGATCATTCTCCTGCTGCATTTGTGTTTTGTTAGGAAACATGAAGCCATATTTAAGAAGTGGGATCTAGAGTGCTACCAGCTACTAGAAGGATCAAGAGGCTACTCTTGAGTGCAATGGAACCTGACTCAGGAGCTGCAGCACCCACTAGAGACTGAGGTTGGGGTGGCAGCCTCAGACAAGAGAGCATTGGCAGAATGCAGGCTGTAGACCCCAAACAGCAGTGTGGTGCACAGGAGACAGCTCCCTGCGGTTTTAGGAGGGATACAGACAAACCAGAAGATGGGAGGGGGGCGCAAGCAACACAGCATTGTATCACCTCTGCTTCTCAGCTTAAGTGAGGATGATAAGAGCGCTCCTGCTTTTCCATATGAGATATGAGTGGGATATGTTAGCAACACACTTCACACGTGGTAATCATTTCTCAGCTTATGGTCTCAGACCCAGTCTCCCAAATTAGGGAGAAAAGATGCTGTTTGGCTGTCTTCCTGACACTGACCAGGCTATAGCCCTGCCATGTGACCCAGTATCCCAGCTCCAGAGCCTCTGGCAATACTGCATAGGGGCCTGGTAGGTGGTGGGGTCTCTGTGGTTTCTGGAAACTATACCCGCACACATCACTGAAACAAAGTATTCTAGACACTGACCACTATTTTATTCCCATTGGTGACAATTTACACTCATGCCAGAACAACCAACAGAATCAATCCTTTGAATCTTTTGCTTTCTCCAACTCCATACATAGGGCTCTGGCTGGTGAGTAAGACAACTCAAGGACAGTACAGTAGGGAGGCCTCAGTGCTCAGTCCTTCCTTCTGGCCTCTGGAGACAGACCAAGGACATGTCTTCTGAGGCTCTCTCTCTCTCTCTCTCTCTCTCTCTCTCTCTCTCTCTCTCTCTCTCTGTGTGTGTGTGTGTGTGTGTGTGTGTGTGTGTGTGTGTGTGTGTGTGTGTGTTTCTAAGTCTTTCTTTAAAGTTTTATTTATTTTGGGTATATGAGTGTTCTATTTACATGTACTCCTTTATGTCAGAAGAGGATATCAGATCCCACTATAGATGGCTGTGAGCCACCATGTGGGTTGCTAGGAATTGAACTCAGGACTTCTGGAAGACCTGAACCATCTCCCAAGTCTCTCTCTCTTTTATTTTTTAATGTTTATTGATTCTTTGGGAAGTTCACATCATGCACCCCAATCTCACTCATTTTCCATTTCTTCTGTATCAGCCCTCCACCCTTGAAATCTCCCCCACAAAAAAATTATTTAAAAAGTGAAAAATTAAAACAAACAAACAAAAACCCAGCAGGGCAATCATGCCACATGCCTTTAATCCCAGCACTCAGAAGGTAGAGACAGGCAGATCTCTGTGAGTTTGAGGCCAGCCTGGTCTACAAAACAAGTTCCAGGACAGCCAGGGCTGTCACACAGAAAAAATCCTATCTCAAAAAAAAAGAAAAAAAAAAAAAAAAAAAAAAAAGGGGGGGAAAAAAAGAAAAAAGAAAAACCCCTCCCCAACCCCCCAGGGCACAACCTGCTCCTCTATCAACTGCAGATTTCTCTCACTTGTCACAGCCATGTGTCTAGTTCCATTGTGTATACCATTCTGATCCTGCATCCTGCCTGCCTCCCCATCACATATTCTTTGGTTGTAGTGCTTTGGAAGCTGTGGTATATCACACAGTATACCCTTTTGCCCAAACAGCTTTACTTGCAAATGCTCATTGCAATGAATCATTGGTCTTGTTCAAGGCCTCTGGCTTCTGCTACACCATCAATACTGGATCCTCACCTCTTGGATATCCTCTTGTCATCCTAGATCATGGAGCTCCTGTGGCTATGGTTCTAACACTCCAGTAGCTCACAGATGGAATAGATGTTGGGGTGGGCCAACTCGAATCCAGTCTGGGCCTCGGTGGTAGCTGAGTTGGTCAGCCTGCCAGCTGTTCTGTGCCCAACACCATCAGGGCTGGCTCTCCCATGCTGCCCAGGTGAGGGATGGGGTTTGTTGAGTCTTGAACCCACAACTTTATATAATAAATAGGTAAGAGCTCTACCACAGAGCTATGTTCCTGGATCCCTGAACCTGTCCAGCCTTTAAGGCATAGTAGAGGTGCCACATTAGCAGTTAGTTATGAGGCTGAAACTCAGAACATGGTTTGAAGGAGAATAACTCACATACAGGTGGTCAGGGACACCCTGGTGTGGATGAGGTCACTATTAAAGAGTATCTATAGAAAAGAGGTTAGCATCACAAAGATCGGCATTTTCCATGACTTGGACATGACTCACAGAAGCAAAGGTATGACTAGAGATGCAGCAGGAAGCCCAAGGAAATGTCAGACCGCAAAGCCAAGGGCAGAGGTTTCTCCTACTCTGGACTCCTAGTCCAGAAGCAATGCCTACAGCTGCTTAAGGTCCACTTGGTCTGAGGATGCACAGATCAGTGTGCTTGGGAAGGGACACAATTCTAAAGTAATGAGGTGGAAAGCTAGTGGCATACCATGAGTCCACTGTCCCCAATTGCACTGGTGACACACCAAGAGCTTTCTGTTCTAAGATGTGTCAGACTGCAGCAAGCAATAATAAGGAAATGACTATTGAGCCAAATCTCTGGCTTACCATGGGAAAAGTGGTTTTTCCATACTCACACAGCTTGAAAGATATTGGTGGCCCTCCTGCTTTGTGTAGCCCACTGCTCTGACCAAGTGGCCTTTGGGAAATCAGTAACAGTGTAATGGCAGGTCTTTACATTCCTTTTACCCACATTCCTCTGGCTTGATAACACAGCACCAACCTCCTTACTGAGGCTTCCTCATTTCCTGTGTGTCTAGAAGTTCCCCACACACCACAGTAAACCAGAAAGTGGAAACGGTACCCTGGCCAGACACCCTCATCTCTAGCACTACCAACCCTTTTGTTGGTTTGCTAAGTCGAGGTTTACTTCACACTTGGGGCACAAGCCCCCATGTAAAGTCCAGAATCCGTGGTGATATGCAGTAGCCAGCCTTCTCTCAAGCTTGTGTGGCTTCTCTTTGTCCAGCCATCCAGCCACCAAAGACCTGGCAGACCACCCTGGCTACCTGCTCAGGGTGGGCAGGACAGCCAGTGGATGCTATGCACCTGGACTTTCTTTTTACTTCTTCAGCCTTCCCATTGGCCCAGCTCTTTTCTCCGGGTGGGTGGGGGAATCTTCCTTTGTCATTCTACTCCTTGGCTGTAAGGAAGTGGGATGGCAGAGCACGCTATCCTGAGGAACAGCATATACCCCCCCCCCACTGCTAGCCCAATGTCTGGTTGGAGTGAACAGTCAATAGTATTAGTTACCACTTCCTGTTCAAACAGCAAAGGAGAAATTACATGTGTTTATGTGAGACTGATGTACTAAGTGCCGAGAGTTGGAGATAACAAGTAACTACCTTCAAAAAAAAAAATGAGAACTTCAATAGGTAAAGGTGCTTGCTTTCGCAATAGTATTAGCCTGGGGCATTAAATGCCCAGAGCCCACACGGTAGAGAGAGAGAGAAGTGACTTAAGCTGATCACTGACAAACCAGTAACCAACACCAAGACCACGGCTGATCCCATCAAAGCTGCACAGCAAAGGGTAAGGCTGCCAGGTTTAAGAGTCTGACTGGCAATCCTGATTGGTGAGCTGAATTTCAGAACAAGGAGCTTAGTATATGTATGGCCTTAAAGATCCCGTGGCCTGGTGTCCGCATTGATACTGCAAAGACAGATCTGTCACTCAAGGCTAGCTTTTGTCTTGCTGCTGCCTTTGGGGGTCAGTGGCTAAGACACACAGACAAGGCCTCCCATGCCTTCCATTCAGCCATTCCTTTTCAGCAGTCCCTGGGTGTGAGCTGTACCTCATTGATCTGTCTGTGTGTCTGGTACTGGGTGTAGCATAGTGCTCAGCAATCAATGAAATAAAGCACAGAAGACAACAGTGAGTGCTTCAAGGAAAGACAAGGCACATTCTTTTCCATCCCTAGTGGCTAGTGAAAACCATTACAGTATATCTTCCCAATTAGATTTCTGAGCATCACTCATCCTGTTTCCACTTAGACAGGAGACATGCTATCTAATTCAGTATCCGCTAAAACCTCCCTCGGCATGACCCTGCGGAGGGATGGGAGCCAGTAGCAGCAAGGGTTGGGGAGCAAGGGTCCAGCTCAAAAGGAACTAGCCTCAGGGTCTCCAGCCTCAGGAGGGACCAGTGCTGGCTTGTGAGCAACAGCCTTGGAGCAGGAGCTGTGATGGGGTGAAACTCAATCTGCAGACCCTGGAACACTCTACTTAAACCTCAGCCATCCCTGACTTCACCCACACTCTGAGGAAACAGGCAGCCAGTGACAGGACAACTGTAAGCAGGGAGTAGGAAATGCTCAAAGCAGGATGGGAATTCTAATCCTTTCTTCTTACTCCCCCCTCTCTAAGCCCAAAGGAAGTCTGAGCTCAAACTATCGGCAAGAGAGCTTGGCTTCGTGTGTCCTACTTGGAAAGCTTAAGTAATTAAGTCTGCAGTGGCTAAGGCTGTGACCATCTCGCTGTGAAAATCAATGCCCCAGGGTACTCATTACAGTTTGAATATGAAATGTCCCCCCACAGACTCATATACTGGGGACTGCACTGCCAGCTGATGGATGGGCTTTTGGGAAGTGACTGGCTCCTGAGGACTCTGACCTCGTTCCTTATGGAGCTATCATATGGTGGCATTATTGGAAGGTACTGAACAGTAAGAGGTGGGGCCTAGTAGGAGGAAGTAGGTCCTGGAGACATACCCAGGATGCATCTTGTCCCTTCTGTCTGATTCTCTCTATTGCCTGGACACTGAGATGGGCAATGTTGGCCCTCCATATCTTTCTGCTGTGATTGATGCTCTGCTTCAACGGCCCCAAAGCATCAGAGTCAGCCAACCATGGACCATAACTTTTGAAACTGAGTCAAAACTAATCTTTCCTCCTTTTAAGCTATTTATGCCAGGCATTATTTTACAAGTGACTAACAGTTCTACAGGAAGCCACTAGAAGGTAGCTACAGCCGAGTCATCAGGATCAGTAGCCTTCCATAGACTGCAGCAAGATCTACAAAGGGGCTCATGTCAGGATGCAGGCTGGCACATGGTAGCCCTTGGGACCATTGCCTCCTTTCAGACCCCAGTCCTATCTCTTTCTACCTGGGACTCTGAGCAAACCGGGGAGGGGGGAGGAGCGGATGATAAACAAGGATTAAATGATAAGATCCACATAAAACCCTCAGCAATCTGAGCACATGGCCAAAGCAAACCATTTACTGTAGCTACTATACTGTCACTAGGGTACCAGGTACCGCACTGAGCACTTTCAGTAACATTTCTTCCTTTAGTCCTTGTCCCTGCACAAGGTTAGGTTCAGGTGCATCCACAGGAGAGAAGCAGAAGCTGGGGAAGAATCATGGCCAGGGTCACCTGACCAGTGATAGCTCTAGGATTCTGAGCATGCTGAGCATGAGTTCCAAACAGCGCTTTAGTTGTTTGTTTTTTTTTTTAAATGTGCGTTGGTATTTTGCCTGCATGTATGTCTGTGTGAGGATGTTGGGTCCTCTGGAACTGGAGTTACAGGATAGTTGTGAGCTGCTATGTGGATACTAGGAATTGAGTCTGGGTCCTCTGAAGAGCAATCAGTGCTCTTTACTGCTGACCCATCTCTCCAGACCCACTGCTGCTTTAGTTTTACAGATTTGTTGCAGGGCTAAGTAAGGATTGAACCCAAGATCACATGCATACTAGGCAAGTGCTTAACCGTTGAGCCATATCCTGACCCCCGCTCCCAAATACCTACTCTCTCTCTTTTTTAAAGATTTATTATGTATACAGTGTTCCACCTCCATGTATGCCTGCAGGACAAAAGCAGGTACCAGATTTTATGATAGATGGTTATGAGCCACCATGTGGTTGCTGGGAGTTGAACTCGGGACCTGTGGAAGAACAGCCAGTGCTCTTAACCTCCGAGCCATCTCTCCAGCCCCCCAAATAGCTGCTCTTAACACAACTTTGTTTTTTCCCCTGTATGCATTCTAGGATAAAATAAGCATTTTTTTAGCTTTATTTTTTTTAACATGTGTTCACACATGTGTGCACTTGTGCAGATGCTGACATCAGAACTGAAGTCAGCTGCCCTGGAGCTAGACTAGAGTACAGGTGGTTATGAGCTCCTGTTGAGTACTGGGAACTAAACTTAGGACCTCTGCAATTGTCCTTAACCACTGAGCTGTTTCTCTTGATTCACATTTTTATTGTACTTAATTATGAGTCTGTGAGGGGTATGTGCATGTGAGTGTGGATATACATGGAAGCCAGATAGGCTGGGTCCCTCTGGAGCTGAGTTACAGGAAGCAGTGACATGCCCAACATGGGTACCAGACTAAGAACCAAACTCGAGTCCTCTGCAGGAGCAGTAGTCACGTTAACCACTAGGCCATCTCTCCAGCCCCCTAGGTGATTAGCATTATTAAATATTACCAAGCTGGATATGGTAGCACACACTTACTTGTCTTCTGTGTTTGAGTGTTCCAGCATGTGTGTGGAGGTCGGAGGGCACTTGGAGGAGTCAGTTCTTTGACTGACCTCAGGTTCTAAGTCTTGGTGGAAAAGTACCTTTGCCAGCTGAGCCACCTCGCTGGCCTCATAGCAGCACACTTGTTGTCTCAGCATGGCGGTAAAGGCAGGAGGGTCATTAAGGTCATAAGCTCAAGGCCCGCCAGCCCCCTGTCCAACATTAACAGCAACAAAAACAAAGAATCACACGCAGTGATGCCTAGTTATACAAAACGGGGTTCCATCTCAAGTGTACAGACAACACACTCACGTTGGCCAGGAATCTCCAGATTCAGGTTCGGCCTGGGCCCCAGCTTTTACAACCTCATCAATGTGGGTCAGAATTCTCTACACATCTCCACTTTTCAAGACTGATACTGTCTTTCACAGCTAAGATGTCAAATTTCTCCCAATTGACTGCTTTTTCAAGTTCATCTTTGGAAGCAGGATCTCACTGTCACCCAGGCTGGCCCATATGTATCACCAGGTATGACTAGATGTTTGCGTCTCAAAACCACAGTGCCCCTATCTGAAGCTACCCATCCCACCCAAGCTGCTTCACTAGATGGTGGAAGACGCTTACACAGCTCAACCCCAGAGAGTTTGCCAAGAGTCAAGTGTCACGGGGTGCCTTGGCTGGCATTTGAATAGTTTCAAGTGGCTAATTGCAGGGCATCCTACAAAGGATGGGCTGGACTAACAAGGGGGACTTTCAGCTTCCCAGTCTCACTGGCCTTCTTACCATGTAAGGCTGTTTGGCTTACCTCTGTGTATGAATGGCTGTGCTCACTGTTGCTGATGTACATGCACACGTTTGTATGAACGGCTTGCCTTTACATGTACGTAAAGGCCAGAGGTTGGCATCCAGGGTCTTCTTCAGCGTCTCTTCACTTCATTTTTTTGAGATAGTTTTATTCCATAACCCTAGATGGCCTGCTATTAATTATGTAGCCCAGGCTAACCATTAGTGGAAGACAACAGCCTTATATGCAAAAAAAAAAAAAAAAAAATCAAAGGCTTTTAGCTTGAAATTAATTTAATACTAATCTATCTCAGTTGCCTGCACGCTAGGCTTTTAGGCATGTACCACCATACCTGGCTTTGGGCTTACTTATTACTCTTCCTGTCTAGCCTCAAAGTGGCAGACAGATTGGAGGATAAATGTGAAGCTCTCAACTATCTCAGAGGAGTCTCCTTCCCCAGTGATGCTTAAAAATATTAGCCAGGTTGTGCCACTGTCACCTTGGTTAGACTGAAGAAAAAGGCTGGATGATCTCCAGCCAGTGCTCCAAGCAAGTAAGAGGTGTCTCCAATGGCAGCCACAAGAGACACTCACCTGTCAGGGAGAGCCTGGGAACAACTTAAAATAATGATGTGAGGAAGTGAAGGGAAGGAAGCAGCCCTGATCCGTTTGATGTGTCCAGGGGAGCCTGTGCAAGGGGACTCGGACCCACTGCAGACCTCTCAGGGCAGATCAGATGCTCATGTGTTGACACAGTCTCAGAATGAGGTCAGTGCGCAGCAACATGTCCAGCTGAGAACAATGAGTCTAGCTGGTGCTACTTGTGGGTCCTGGGGAGCTGCTGGCCCTGTGATATGTTTATTAATGTTTCTGAAAATGTATTCTGGCCGGCCTAGTTTTCCTTAATGTCTAATAAAGGGGAAAACTGTTTACATTGCACCCTTGGGCTTGACACTGAGCAGCTGAAGTTAGCAAGATCCTTCACTTTCAAAGATTACACAAACCAGCAGCCTGGAAGGAAAACAATTCCTTTAGAAGTATGCCATTCTCAGGTGCAAGTGACGACAACCGAACACTATGTGAAATAAGACAAAATGGGGGTAAGAAGGGATCAGAACTGAGGTGGGGAGAGCCCACACTGCATACTTGGCTTCTGGGGCTTGTTGTATAATGGGCTCAGGATAAATAGGGAAGGTGCTAGCAATTCCTGTGCACTTCTTACAGTCCAGATGTTTCTATATATAAACCCTGCCCATTTTGCACTCCCCTCAAGGGACATCAGAAGCCCAAGCAAAGGGCCAGCATTTCTGTAACCTCCTGCTTCTACTCCGTAGGTCTCATTCCCATTTCTTGCTTAAGTGAGTGCTATACTTTTCTATCAAAGGACTTGTCATCAAGGTAGGTTTTTATCTTTCCAGTTTCCACTGGCTGGTAAGGCACTTTGTGGTTACTTTAATAGGCTCAACCTTCCGACTTTCAGATGAACTTGCCCTGCATGTATGCATGCAACTGATGATAGGCAATCTGCTAGAAGACAGGCTCTAAGGTAAGGCTACAAGCAGAGGTGCCCTGTGTGCTGGGAACCACCCAATGTTACATATTATAGCGCCTAGTTTTCTTGAGACTAAAATGATTATCTCTTTTAGTTAGAAACCAAAGCTTAGACAGTGAGTTTATTCAGTAGCTAAGCAATGAAGGGAAGGCTTGAACTTACAACCATGGTGCTGCACTGCTTCCTCCCTTACCAGAGCTGTTCTGGGTAAGCAAGGTGAGGGAACTTCCTCATTTGGGAAGTAGCTGGAGTGTTCTACTCACCACAGAACACTACAGAGCTCCTGTCTAAGAACTGTCATTTATTTACTTGCCTTTTCTTTTCCAGTGCAATGTCCAGAAGTGAAGGTAAATGTTAGCAGTGAAGCCCTGTTGTCTAGCAGAAAGCTAGATCAAACAATAATAAATTCCAGCTTTTTAAATTTTTTAATGATTTATTTCTTTTTATGTACATATTGATATTTCGCCTGCACGAATATCTGTGTGAGGGCATCAGATCCCCTAGGACTGGAGTTTCAGACAGTTATATGCTGCCTTGTAAGTGCTGGGAATTGAACCTGGGTCCTCTGAAAGAGCGGCCAGTGCTCAACTGCTAAGCCATTTCTCCAACCCGTATTTGCTTTATTCTATGCGTTTTGCCTGTATGTATGTATGTCTGTGCAGCACATGCATGCAGTGCCCATAGGACCTGAAAAGGCGTCGGCTCCTTTGGAACTGGAGTTACAGACAGGTGTGAGCCACCATGCATATCTGAAAACTAAGCCTGAGTCCCCTGAAGGAGCAGCCAGTGCTCTTAACCACTGAGCCATCTCTCCAGCCCCAAATCCTGGCTTTTTGATCATGGATGTGTTACTGACACCTTCCAAGGCAACTCTCTTGCCTATAAACAGGCCTAATGCCACCTGTCTGTGGGAGTGCTGCGAGGGGACTGAAGGCTGGTTTCCCCACTTCCTCCCCTGACCAGGAAATTCTTTTTTCCTCTTTGCCTATAGCTCCTATAGTTACCAACCTCATGTTTATCAGTTCTGGCCTGCTTCCCTCTAGCCATCAATTTCACATTCCAGCCAGAGCTCCCATAGAGAGAATGCCTTGTGCAATGCCCAGCCCTCCCAGCTACTTCATTCTAACACAGTGGTCCAGGCCTCAAACTCACTACATAGCCCAGGCTGGCTTCAAATTCTTGTGATACTATTATCTCAGACCCCAAGGGTTGGGATTACAGGTATGACCCATGACACCCAGTTAACATGATATTTCTTATGTGTCATTATTATTTGGCCAACTAAAATAATTTTAAAGACTGTAGGGGAAAGTTTGCCACAGTGCTACAGGTCAGAAAACTCATGATTATAAGTTTGTAAAACTCCATTATAACTATGGGTTGCACAGGAACAGACAAAATAAAGATAACTGTAAGGGTTGGAGAACTGTCCATTTCTTTCCCTTGATACCCTTCCGTATTCAATTATCTTTTGGTGTACAAAGGGCATATTGTGAAGAAAATATGATGAGGATGTTGACTTAAGCAGTGTGCCCACACCAATCAAGCTTGGTGCCCTCATTTAGCTTGCTGTGCCTTTGATGGGCTCAGCTCAGGGGCTTGGACTGGCTCTTTTTGACTAAAAGAACTATACCAAGTTGGAAGAGGGAAGTTTTATCTTAACAAACCCTGCGGCCACTGTGTGTAGGACTGAGTGGGCAGCTCTTCCTAAGCAGCTGGGTCTTTTGTACTGTGGGGGTTGAGGCAGAGGAATTGCCTCCCTACAGTGCCCTCTTGTGGCAGATCTGTGCTGTACAGACAAGTGCAGGTTAGAATGAGTGAGTTATCTGCATATTACATGTCTGTCCTGGTAGAGATTCCAGTGCCTAAAGAAAAGTAGGAAGCCAAAAATCAGTACCAGAAGCAGTTTCTGTCCATATACTGACCACCATGACAGGCAGTGGCACACAGCTTAACGAGGCTTTTCAAAGAGATATTCCAGGTCTGGGGCCCGCAGCCTCTGCTCTCTGTTTTTGTTTTTGGTGAACTCTCGCAGCAGTTCCATGACTTCATTCTCAAATATTTCTGGGGCTGGTTTTGCTTCTGCAAAGGAAGGGTGGGCAGAAAGAATTGTACCATGTCAATGCTCATATGAAAGACTTGGAGCTACAAAGCTGCATACAGTGCTCATGCCTGTAGAGGCCCAGCACTTATGAAGCTAAGGTAAGATGATCACTGCAAGTTCAAGACCAGCCTGGGTGAGCTCCAGGCTAGCCTATCTCCAAAAGCAAAAACAGATGGCACATCTGGTACACACGCTTTTGCTCTCGAAGTGGACCAGAGATCACTTCCCAAACACCCATATCAGGCTGTCCACCGTTACCTGTGAGTCCAACTCCAAAAGATCCCATGGCCTCTTCTGGCCACCCACAGGCACCCACACATCAATAAAAATAAAAAGTAAATTTTAAGGGCCAGCTCAAAGGCTCAATGAGTAGACACTTGCCACCAAGCATAATAACCTGAGTTCAAACCCTGGATCCCACATGGTAGAAGGAAAGAACCAACTACCACAAGTTATCATCTGACCTCTTTCTTACACACACACACACACACACACACACACACACACACACACACACTATAAAATAATTTTTAAAGGAAAAGTGCATGTCTTCTTAAAATCTAAAAGCAAACAACCACAAAGAGCAAGTTGAAACTCTGGCAATAGCCTAGAACCAGATGGACAAATGGACCATGGGCCATCACCACTCTTCCTCCAAATACTCTAGACTATACCAGGGTTGGTAAGACTGTGTTGGCCTATATTTGTAAATAGTTTTGTTAGCACAGCTGGTCTCATTTACTTGCGTATGCTCCAGGCTACTTTGTATTACAATGGTATAGCATGTAAGTTTCCGCCAGCCCGCCCGCCGCTGGTCTGGCGTCCTGGCCCTCAATAACATGTAGGAGACTCTATATTTGATACAATCCTGTTGGCCAGTTACCATTATTGTTAATGGGCTAGCTCTGTCTTAATTATTAACCCATTTCTACTTATCTAAGTATTTCCACGTGGTAGTCTTATCGGGGAGCCGCGCGGCAGGCTTCCTGCTTCTTCCCGGGCTACATCTTGACTCTGCCTTCTACTTCCTCTTTCTTCCTCCTAGTCTCCTAGCCCCGCCTATCTAGTTTTCTATTGGCCACAGTGCTTTATTAACCAGTATGAGAAACATATATACAGAATAACATCTCCCATCACAATGGCAGAGCTGAGGGATGGCAACAGAGCTCATATGGCCTCATGACTAAAATATGTACTATCTGATACTTAATGAACAAATCTGATGACCCTTTGCTTGTGCAATCTTGGCTACACTGCTTTGCATTTAGTCTCAGTTGTCTTCTGAGTACAGAGAAATTTCTCCCTTACCTTTGGTTTCAACAGCCATAGTATCACTTAGCTTGGTTCCTCTACAGTTTGACAATATAAAGTGCAAAACTGGGAGAGCCGACAGCTATGACTCCATTCCATTTTGATGTAAGGTCAGAGTTTAAACGTACTCTTTTTCCTCAAGGCCAAATAGCAGGATGTTTGGTCAAGGGCATCGCTACTAAATGTTTTGTTACTCAAGACGAAATAAGAGAATGTTTGACTAAAGGTGTGGTTACTAGATTGTTTGAGAATTAATGGGAGTAATTACACTTGATTGTTTCTTGTGTCATGGTTAGGAAGTCTTTTGCCCTCCCTTTTGCTTTAGGTATAAAAGGGCTATGAGAAATAAATTTGGAGCTGCTACAGTACTCATTGAGAGACCTCCCAACTCTATCTTCTGTCTTTTGTACCTTTCTTTTTGTCTCATTGGCCTTTTTAGGCTTGTACAACAGGTCGACTGGTCCCAACAAACTCCCAGAAATAATTTGTGAGTTTTAAACTGTATGCTATTGTTAATAGGCTGATAAAACCTTATACTATCCTGCTCTGTCCACCTTGTATATGAATTATCTTTTGTCCTATATATACATACTGTATACACTACCCATGCATTAGTCATTTAGACACCTTAGTTTTGAGAATATAATGAATGTTGAACTATTGCAGGCTTATGGTCAAGCGACCACATTCTTTGTTTTTTGTTTGTTTTTGAGACAGGGTCTCACTATACAGCTCTATCTTTCCTGGAACCTACTATGTAGACCAGGCTAGTCTTGAACTCGGAGATCCATCTGCTTCTGCCTCTGCCTCTGCCTCCTGAGTGCTGGGATTAAAGGCATAAGCCATTATGTCTAGCTATGTAACCCTATTTTTTAATTCAATAACAGACCCAAAGCACAAGAGTAGTGATACAAAGAAAGCACTGGGGCACAGAAATGGACAAACAGGTTAATTCTGGTACTGTGTGACTGGTAAACACTGCAGGGAATATGGAGGAAAGCACGGGCTATACAGGGCTTGAGATCATCCAGTTTTAGGAATTCTCTGAGGATTTTATAATGAATTCCCTACAAATAAAGGGAGACAATAGTACTGTTTCCACTTTTATTCTTTTGTTTTGTGGTGCTGGAGACTGAACCCAGGTGGAGCCTCACATATGCTCTTGTAAGTGTTCTGCCATTGAGCTCCATTTCTAGCCCTCCTAGCCTAAGCTAGAAACCCCCAAAACAAAGCTCTGCTTCTTCTCTTTATCAGTTAGGAACCCTTGGGAGTAAGTGACAGAAATTAGCTATAGTAAACTTAAGCAAATGAAGATTTTTTTTTTAAAGAAATGAGAGGTCCATAGTATAAACATAAACTTGCCTAATGAGATGTGAATGGACAGGCAAAGGGGCAGTAAGACAAAAAACAAAAGTCTAGTCTTTTTTTCCACACTAGAGATACTTGTTTAAGATGCCAATTATAGCAAAGCCTCCCACCAGCAAAGCTTAGGTGACAAGCTCCAGAAAGCTAAATAAAACACTAGGAGGAATTCCTTCAATCCAAAATTCTGTCAACCCAGAGCTTGGCACCCAGTGAGTGGTCTGGGGGTTTTGTTGTATTTTGGATTTGGGGGTTAAATTTTTTTTTCTTAATATTTATTTTTATGTGTATTTTGCCTGCAGGTATATATATGTGTACTATATGCATGACTAATGCCAGCAAAGGCCAAAAGAAGGCATCAAATCTTCAGGATTTGGAATTATAGCCATTTGTGAGCAATCATGTGAATGCTTAAAACCAAACCTGGATTTTCTGTAAGAATAGCAAGTGCTATTACAGAAGCCCTCTCCCCACCCCATTTTATCTTTAAAAACTGTGTGCATGTGTGTGTGTGTGTGTGTGTGCGTGTGCGTGTGCGTGTGTGTGTGGGTAGGCACTGGCATAGTAGAATATGACCATGGAAGTTGGTTCTTTCCTCTCACCTTGTTTCTATGCTGGATGTTTCAGGCTGGCTGGCCTACCAGCTTCCAGAGGATTTGCTGTAAGAGTGCTACCATTACAGATATGTACTACTTGGATGTGGTGGTGTGACCATGCAATTCTAACATAAAAACAAATGGGTTTCTGTTGAGTTCAGGGCCAATCTGGTCTACACAGCATATGCCAGGCCAGCCAGAGATACATAATGAGACCCCATCTTAACAAACAAATAAAAAAACATGCTCTCCTGCATGAGCTTTTTACATGAGTTTCAGGGATCCAACCCAGGTCCTAGGCTTGTGAGGCAAGCATTTTTACCTGCTAAGACATGCAGGAGGAATAGCCTTGGCTTGTTCTGAGTTTTGTGTGACAGTAAAGATAAAATCCAGGAGTTTTAGACTTCCCTTTAGAGCACAGACAATTGGAAATGATACCACATGTACTTTTAACAATAAGAAAATGCCTGACAGCCAGGTAGTGGTAGTGTATGCCTTTAATCCCAGCATTTGGGAGGCAGAGGCAGGAGGATCTCTGTGAGTTCGAGACCAGTCTGGTCTACAAGAGCTAGGTCCAGGACAGCCTCCAAAAAAAGCCACAGAGAAACCCTGTCTTGAAGACAAAAAAAGAAGAAAAGGCCTGACAACAACTAAGACTTTTCTTGACATTGTCAGGGCTGAGGTTACAGTGCAGCAAAGTATAAGGAATAAGTAAGAAAAACCCATCAAACAGGTAATTGGACATGAACACTTGCTGGGCTGTGACAGGAAGAGCCACTGGGTGTAATACAGACAGACAGGAATTCATAAGCCAGGCATGATTATTGTAGAATGGGTGTGGGTTCACATGGGTCTGAGGAAGAAGACACAGGGCACTTTAATGTGTGATGAATCTAGCCTTTCTAGCTACAGGGAGACTCAGCCTCTCAGTGTGTGGGCTGAGACACTCTCCCTTAGTCCAGGGTTTTCTTTTATTGTTATCCAATTTACACCTTTAACAAGTTCATTTCCATATCCCAAAACATCTTATCTAAGTCTCTCAAAGGGACAATGCCAAATGCAAATTCTCAATTAAGGTTTGTTTACTGGATTTTTCCCAACCAAGTTTTGCATAGGCTTTGCACCTTTGGTGAACACTCAGACAGAATTTACATATTTCAAATAGAAGGTGCTAAAGACAAAGGGCAGATTAAGGCTAGGCCCAACACTCCAGAATCAAGCCTGCTGCAGCTCTGTATGAGTTCTCCTTACACAGGGTGGCACATGCCTTTAATCCCAGCACTCAGGAGGCAGAGGCAGGCTGATCTCTAGAGTTAGAGGCTAGTCTGTTTCAGTGAGTTCCAGACTATCCAAGGCTGTTACATAGTGAGACCCTGTCCTAAAGCAAACAAAATAAAATTTAAAAAATAATTCAGCTACATCTTAAGTAACTGCCCAAAGCCTAGTGTAGGTTAGCCTAAATGTCTGGGCCCACACACCCAAGTGGAGCTGGTCACTCACAGGCTCTTCCTTGACTGAAAGCCTACACCACACATGCCCTGATGGAGTCTGGTCTCAGAGTAGGAGGCCAGGAGAGCACAGTCCATGTGGTCAATGCACACAAAGCTCAACCAGATCCTCTCTTGGAAGGAACACAGGTAAATCTGTAACTGAGAGTGGGTAGGTAAATCAATCTTGTCTCTCATATGGGCTAGAAGAGTCATAGGAGAAAAAGAAGAAAGAAAAACAGGCATGTAGGCCTGAGGGTGGGACAGTATCACTGATCAGTCCTACCTCTAAGAGCCAGGCCACAGGAGTTGCCTGAGACCAAGGTTGGACAAGGAAAAGAGAGAACTACCAAGGCCAAGTGGAATCTAGCAGTGTAGGCCAGAGCATGCAAAAAGAATCCCCTTGAGACCAAGAAATACAGGGAGGCTGAAGGCTGGGAATGATATATAAACACTGAAAACATTCTTTAGAAACAATTGCTGCCCTGAGCACACCATTGCATGGTGCTGCTGAGCTCCTAAACATAAACAAAGCAAAATCATAACCTAGACTGAGCTTAATTGCCAAGCTCACAAACTTGATTCCCTACACTATCAGTCAATATGCTGCACGGCTCCTTAAGACGTAGACACTATATATCTTGATCTCCAATGTCTAACTAAGGTATCTAACATTCAGTTAGACATGGGTGTGGTGGCACATACCTATAATCCTACTACTGGCAAAACTGAGGCAGAAGAATCAAGAATTTAAAACCAAAGCCAGGTGAGGTGGAGCTTGCCTTTAATCCCAGTACTGAAGAGAGAGGTGAGCAGATCTCTGTAAGTTCCAGGGCAGCCAGGGATACACAGTGAGACCCTGTCTCAAAAGGGGAAAACAAAACAAAACAAAACAAAAAAGGATTTGAAGCCAGCCTAGGATACACAATGAGAATCCATCTCAAAAAGCTAACAAAGGGCTCAGGAAATAGCCCAGTAAGTAAAGCACTTGGCATGTAAATATGAGGGCCCATGTTAGAATATCCAGGACCCACATAAAGCCAAGCATGAATGTACACATATGTAATCCCAGTGCTCCTCTAACAAGACAGGAGAATTCCTGGAAGCACCTAGCAAACTAAACAAGGCTGTTTTCCATGCTTGAATTCCATTCCTGAAACTCATGTAAAAGTAAAAGAGAACTACCTTCACACTCAGACCTCCACATGTGCACAGTAGCACACACACACACACAATCTCTCTCTCTCTAAATTTTTTTAAAGCAAACAAACAAGACTGTGATGCAGGGGCTGAGGGATGGCTCAGCAGTTAAGAGCATGTACGTACTGCTTTGAACTCAGAGGTCCTGAATTTGATTCCTGCCCCTAGGTCAGGTGGCACACAACCACTTTTATTCCTGCTCCAGAGATCCAATGCCTTTAGTCCACTGACACACCTGCACTCACATGGGGCATACAAACACACATACATACACATGATGAAAAATAAAATAGATCCAGAAGAGGGAAACTACAAGAAAGCAAGCAATAGGAACAGACTCAGGGATAGCTTGTGTCAGGACTCCCAGTAAGAATTTAAAGTAATTATGACTAACATCAAAAGCTCCAGTGGAAAAGGCAGGCAAAGTATAAGAACAGATGAAGAATTCCAGCAGGGAGAAAGTCTAAATGTCATGTGGAAATGCTAAATATAAAATCACAGCAGCAGCAATGACAAATGACTTCAAGAGGCTCATTGTGACATCTGACACAGTTAAAGAATCAGTGAAAAAGAGGCCAAGAGATGCTGCCAAATACAAAGGACCCAAACCGATTCACAAAGAGAGAAGCACACACAACAGATACCAAGAACAGTGGACACAAGTTTTCAAAGTGCAACCAGAACTGCAAAAGGAAAAGAGAGCATGAAGAAGACTGAAGAATCTTCCAATAATAAAAGACATAAAAACCCAGATCCAACATGTCAGAGAACTCCAAACAGAGTAAATACCCAAATACACCTAAACATAGTGCTATAGTTAGAATGGGAAATGCTCCTCCAAGGACAATGTCCCCTGTGTGTCCCCAGCTTGGTGCTATTGGGAGGTAGTGGAAAATTTGGGGGTCTAGAAGTATTCCGGTCATTGGGGATACACTCTCAAAGAAGATAACAGGGTCCAGTCCCTCCCTCCCTTCCCTGCCTTCCTTGCACCTGACACACGCTTCCTGGCCACCAAATGAACACAGCTTATCAGGCATTTGCTGCTGCCATGTGCTGCCTCACCTACATACCTCAGTTCTCCAGCAACGGGGGCCACAAAACTGTGCATCAAATAAACCTTTTCTAAACTGGGCATGGCAGAATGTGTCTGTGATTCTACCTACTCAGGAGGCTGAAGCATGAGGTTTAGTGGAGGCTCAGGAGTTTGGGGCCAGCCTGGGCAGCACAGTGAGAGCTTATCCCTTAAAGAATAATTTAAAAATATATTTTTATTTTAGTTTTGGATTTATTTATTTATTTTATGGATGTGAGGGTTATGCTTCTGTGAACATGCCATGTGTACCATATGTATGCCTGGTGCCCATGGAGGCCAGGAGTGGGTGCCAGAACCCCTGGAACTAGAGTTACATACTGACAGCTTGGCAAAAGAGGAAGTCTTCAGAAAGTACTGAAAAGCAAACAAACCTGTGAGCCTTCAGTTCCACACCCAAGGCAGGGAATTCAAATTTGTGCTACAAATAATAATAAAAGAAGTTCAGCAGAGGAACTATGGCAGGATAGGAACAGAGATTTATATAAAGGAACAACCATCACCAGAAATTGCCAAAATTAATGAGGGCAGAACATATATTTTTAATTATTTTCCTTTGTTGCCCACAGTAAAACAGGAGAAACGTGTTCCAGGCTTAGAGTAAAGGTCGAAGTAAAAGAATGAGCACAGCACAAAAGCTGAAGTTAGTGGGTGAGGGTGGGGGTGGGGGTGGGGAGGCACTCTGCTGTAAAGGCTACATATTATACATGCACCTCACAGGTCTTCAAATCAGACTGTGACTAATTAAGGCTGTATACTGTGAACCCAGGAGCAATCGTTAAAAACCTAAAAGGACATAAATAACCCAAGAGTGGCAACAACCACCCCCACAAACAAGAGATAAAAAGCAGATGGAAGAAACAATGAACAACCAAAAAACGTTAACATTTAATTCAAACACATTGAGAATTTAGTAAATATGAAAAGTCTTCACCCACTTGTGAAAGGCAGAGACCATCAGAAAGACTATGTATTATTCTCTCTACATAAAAACTCAATTTAGATATAAAGACAAAGGTACTCTGTGATTTTAGAATACAAGCACTCCAGCTGGTCTGGCAGGGTAAGTCAGATAACTGGGAAGTATGAAGGATGACTGCCATTGCTCAGGCAAAGAGGGCTTTAGAAGCAAAGCCCTCAAAAAGCCGAAGGAAACTGGCTGCTGGCAGATCAATAGGGAACTCAGTCCTCCAATGTAAGGAAACAAAATTCTCAGAAAAAAAAAAAGTCAATGAGCTCAGAATTAGATTCTTCCAGAGTCTCCGCATGAAACACAGCACACCTGACTCACTGATTTCAGAGTGTGAGATCTGAGCAGAGCTTTTGACCCACAGAAATATATGTGGCTTCAAATTTAGTAAAATTGTGGCAATTGTTTACAAAACAAGAGGAAAACAATCCAAACAGGAAGCTACACGGTCGACAAAAACTAATCAAAAGAAATACAAAAGTCCACCAAGCTGGCTTAGTTGATCAAGGGCACTTGCCACCAAACCCTAGGACCTGAGTTCAATCCCTGAAACCTACAAGTAGAAGCAGAGAATCAACTCCTACAAGTTGTCCTTTGACCGCCACATGCACACTGTTGTATGCAGCTGCACCTCCTCCACAGACACAAAAATAAATGCTTTTCTAAAAAAGCTAGAGTGTCTAACAGTCACCCCAAAGCAAGTATCAGTAACTGATAGAATAGGCACTCAGAAAATGAAAACCATGGAGAACACATCATCAACCTCCTTGTCCTATTTGTCATTTATAGAATGATCTGCCACAAGAACAAAAGACACACTTTCAAGTGTATATGGAATATTTACTAAAGTACTTGTATTTCAGGGCTGAAAGCAAACTTCAACAAACTCTGGCAAATTTCCAAATCCTTGAAACTTAAACATACTTTGGAATAACTCATGGGCTGAACAGGATCATGAGAGAAATTTGGTTGGGGGTCACCACAACATGAGGAACTGTATTAAAGGGTCACAGCATTAGGAAGGCTGAGAAGCACTGGCACAGAGAGACTGAATGTTTATGGTGGAAAAGAAGATCTCTGATAAGCTTAGCTTCTACTTCAAACAACTGGGAAATGCCAATCACACTTAATACAAGAAGAACATGAGCAACAACAGAAACCAACGGGACTGAAAACTGGAAACAACAGAAAATACCAATGATATAAAAAGACAAGGAAAAAAAAATGAAATCAATGGCAACTTTGGCAATATTGACCAAAACATAGGGGAGGGGAGATAAAATACAAATTACCAATAACAGATATTACCTATTATTATTTATTTTCAGGGGAGGGTGAGGTCTTACTATGTAGATCTGGCTCTCCAGGGACTCACTATGTAGACTATGATGGCCTCAAACTCACAGAGATCTACCTGCTTCTGCCTCCCAAGTGCTGTGATTAGAGGTAAGTAATACTATGCCTGGCTTATTATTTATTCTTAGTAATTGTGTGTGGTGATATTATTTATGATCTAACAAATAAAGTTTGCCTGAAGATCAGAGTACAAAGTTAGCCATAGAGGCCAGGCTATGGTAACATAGTAGCAAATTTAATTACATATTTATGGAAGAAGTAACACCAATTCTACATATATTCTCCAGAAAATGGAAAAGGGCACTTCACAACCTGATCAAAACCAGATGAGAAGTTATGAAATATTATATACCAATATTCAAGGAGACAAAAGATCTTGAACTGTAAATAAATCAAGACTCTCTAGTGTTAATTTTGGGATATAGGGCTGGTACAGGATTTGAAAGCCAAATAACTTACATTAATAAACTTGGGTGGGAGAGTCACTTTACCAAAGAAAATATATGAAGGTACCTGTGGTGGCTTGAAAGAAGACAGCCTCCAAAGGGAGTGGCATTATTAGGAGGTGTGGCCTTGTTGGAGCATGTGAGGTCTTGTTGGAGGAGGTATGTTCTGTGGAGGTGGGCTTTGAAGTCTCACATATGCTCAAGCCATGCCCATTGAAACAGACCACTTCCTGTTGCCTGTAAAATGTAGGACTCTCAGCTACTTTGCCAGCACCAATCTGCCTACAACATCACCATGTTCCACCATGATGATGATGGACTGAACCTCTGAAACTGTAAGCTGCATCCCAATTAAATGTTTTCCTTTATAAGAGTTGCCATGGTCATGGTGTCTCTTCACAGCAACCTAAGACAATACCATTCAAGATTCCAAATGATGGAGGCAACCAATAGCCCTACCTATCTATGACATCTCTGAATCAAAACAACCAGCATGACATAATAACTATAAGGGTGCAATAATGGTATGCATACTGTGTACCTTAGCAGTAACCAACAGTTCTCTAATTGGAATTAAGACATGCTCAATAAGAAGGAAACCATGCCTGGCACTAGAAACATAGCCAATTACCCAGGGGTAGTGATATCTTAGATCTTGGAGAACTTTTAACTGTCATTTCACTAAACTAGCATAATCCTAACTACATTCTAAATATCTGTCCTTATGCCTACAGAAACAGTAGGTCTCACACTCCACCAAGTAAATCTCTCTTTGCGACAGAGACCATTACACAAAACAAATGATCAAAATGGAATTGTGGAGCCCAGTGCCAACTACAACACAATGCCTATACCTAAGATTCAGGAATCATTGTGGAAGAGGGGGCAGAAAGATTGCAAAAGCCAGAGAAACAATGAATTTGCTATTATTTTTCCTAGCAATGTCAAAAGCTACACCCATGAAGTGTCATCAACATGGTTGTCATGTTGACAATACTAAGTGTGGTAGTTTGAATGTAATTGGACCCCATAAGCTCATAGAGAGTGGCACTATTAGGAGGGGTGGCTTTGTTGGAGTGGGTTGGTGCTATTGAAGAAAGTGTGTCACTGTGGGGGTGGGCGCTGAGGTTTCCTATGCTCAGAATATGCCCAGTATCTCAGCTGACTTCCTGTTGCCTCTGAAACTTAAATGAGCCACCCTAATTAATTTTTTTCACTTCTAAGAGTTGCCATGGTCATGGTGTGTCTTCACAGCAATAAAAACCCTAACATAGAAGTTGGTACCAAAACTGGGGTATTGCTGTGATAGGCCTGATTGTGTTCTTGTTTGGAGGACTATGGGGATCAAGAAGTTTCAGAGAAGAATGTTAGTATGTGGCCTGGAGACTGATCTTGTGATGCTTTGGTGAAGAAAGTGGCTGCTTTTTGCCCTTGTTTGAAGAGTCTGCCTGAGGCTAAAGTTGGCAGAGGAAATCTCAGAACAGCCTAGTGTAGACTCTGTTGTGTGGTTGTTAATGTTAACTCTGATAAAGATTTATGAAGAAAAGGAGCAAGCTGAGCAAGGGAAAATATTTGAGGAGAAAAAGAGCACCAGAAAGTGGAATAAAGCTAAATTCCATGTTCAATGAGATAAATGGATTAAAAGATGGAATAAAGGGAGTGGTGACCTCAGGGTAAGATCCTAAACAGCTAAGTTTCCAACTTGTGAAAAGGAATTAAAAATAAGTTTAGAGTTGGGTGTGATGGTGCACATACTGGAAAGGCAGGGGCTGTCAGATCTCTGCATTTGAGGCCAGTCTGGTCTACAGAGCAAGTTTTAGGACAGCGAAGCATAGGCAGTGGAAAACAAGTTAATAAAGATGTAATTGAACAAGGGGGGGCATGTTCCAGCCCCAGAAAGCAGCAGAACTTGTCAGCTTCAGCTACATGTTTCTGGCTTTAAAGTTAAGGATAGAAGAAACAGGTTACAGAATTTTCCTCTGTGCCTAAGGAAAGCCACTGAGGCCAGGCATGTGTCAGGGGATGTCCCTGAATGGAGGACTTGAAAAGCCACTGCATAAAGCAGAGAAGGTGAACCCCGGATCACCTTGGAGACTTCAAGATGTTAGACATGCCAGAGTCACGGGATACCTGCCTAGGAGAGCTGCTAACAGGGAGTGGAACCAGCCCAAGAGGAAGAAGTGTGCTGCAGTCAACAAAGCTGAATGGAGTTGGAAAGCTGAAGAGTGTTTTAACATCAGACATGGAGACACAAAGTTTGGAGTTGCCCATCTGGTTTTTCAGTCTTGCTTTGGTTTAGTATTTCCCCACTATGATCCCTTCTCTATGTTTTGGAATGGTAATATATATCCTGTGCCATTATATGTTAGAAGTATGTGATCTGATTTTTTATTTTGATTTTATAGGGAATTTTTTATAGGGAATTACAGTTATGGGATCACATGAATTTCAGAAGAGACTTTGAACTTTAAACACTACTGAGCTTGTGATAGACTATGGGGACTTTTGGGGACTTTTGAAGTTGAACTAAGCGTATTTTGTGTTATGACATTGTTACAAGCTTATAAGGGGTCAGGAAGTGGAATGTGGTAGTATGAATGTAATTGGCCCCCATAAGATCATAGGAAGTGGCACTATTAGGAGGTATGGCCTTGTTGAAAGAAATGTGTCACTATAGGAACAGGCTTTGAGGTTTTCTATGCTCAGGTATGACACCACTCAGTGTCTTAGTTGACTTCCTGTTGCCTATAAGACATATAATTCTTAGTTACTTCTCCAGCACCATGTCTGCCTACATGCCACCCATGTTCCCTTCCATGATGACAATAGACTGAACCTGAGACTGTAAGCCACCCCAATTAAATGTTTTCATTTATAAGAGTTGGTGTGGTCATGATGTCTCTTCACAGCAATTGAAACCCTAAGACACCAAGTGTCCCTTCATAATTTGTCTTTGGCAATCACTGGTATCTATTGTCTCTGTTTTTCTGCCTTTCTCGGAATATCATAAAAATGTAAGCACACAGAAGGTACTCCTGAATCTTAGCATAAGCAGTGGAAACTATGGCCAGTTGCCTATTTTTGTAATGGCTCATATGCAAAGAATGACTTTATTTTATTTTTTATTTTGAGATGGTGTCTCATTACGTAGCCTTGGCTGGCCTCAAACTCAGTGATCAACTGCCTCTGCCACCCAAGTCCTGAGATTAAAGGTTTGCACCACCATGCCCAGCAAGAATGATTTTTAAAAATTTGAGGGGGAAAAGTCAAAAGGATAATACCTCATGATTGGAAAGTATATGAAGTTCAAATCCAGTGTCCATAAGTGACATTCTGTTGAGACACAGGCACTCTCATTTGTAGACCTGCTACCTGTGGTTGATCTCATGCTACTGACTCAGTTACAGTTATGAGAGGCCATATAGCTTGCAGTACCTGAAATATTTACTGTCTAGCCCATATGAATAAAGTATGGTATAAAGGTAAACATATTCACAATCCAGTGATTCTTCTGGGTATTTATCCAAGAAAACCTGAAATCTATTTTCCCAAAATCTGTACACAAATGTTTACAGTGGCTTTGGTCATAAGTGCCTACAACTGAAAACACTGAAATCCCTCTACTGGTCAATAAATAAACTGTGATATAACCCTCACACTGGAATATTATTGTACAAACAAAAGAAGGAACTATTGATGCAAGCAACAAAGGTCTATCTCAAATGCCTTATGCTAAGCCAGCATCAAACTTGTTCTACATAAACCAGATAGTAAATATTTTAAGATTTGCTGGATTTTCAAATAACCTCCTATTTTTAAAAAGGATCTACTTTATCTTTAATTGTAATTGTGTGAGTATGAACATGAGTGCACATGCCCATAAAAGGGCAGAGGCTTTTGATCCCCTGGAACTGAAGTTACAGAAAGTTATGAGCAGGCAGTCTGTTAATATATAGTATAAGATGGCCATTACACTAACATGAAACTGTTTAAGTCACCGAAATTTCAGAAGGTTCAGAGGATCCCTGAGAAAGACAATCTTCATTATGCCTGTGGCCTGCAATTCAAAAATGCTTGATTTATTTGCAGCCTCTGTTCCTACTTCCTTAAACCTTCCCTTTTGTGAGCCCTCACTGGCCCCCAGGACTAAGGTGGACTTGGACAGAAGCCCTCCATCTTTACATTAAGCTGACTTTCAGAATAAAAAGTCATCATTCTGACTAAGGATGGTGGCACATGTCTGCATTCCAACGTTCTGTAAGCTCAGCTCTGCTTTAAGAAGGCTGGGATGGAAAGATCATGAATTCAAAGCCAAATTGGGCCACACTGTGAGTCACTGTCTATCTCAAAACAAAGCAAGTGCCTGGCCATTAATCCCAACACTCTCGGGGCAGAAGCAGGCAGATCTCTGGGAATTCAAGGCCAACTTGGTCTAGATAGCAAGTTCCAGGCCAACCTGGGCTACATAGTGAGATCCTGTCTCAAAAGACAAACAACCCAAAAATATTGCTGCCTTTAGTTTGATGCCTTTATCTCTCAACTAAACTGGCTTGTCCTGCGGAAAGCAGCCCAGAACACTTCACCCTATTCTCAACCTGTTCTTCAGCCTTCCCTTTGGCCCTATGAATTTCACATGCTATACTACATTCCCTTTTCACCTAAGTCAGAGCATATTCCATCTCACAAAAAAAAAAAAAAAAAAAAAAAACTGGACTGAGAGCAGGAAAGGCACTTGCTGCAAGGCCTAATGACCTTACTTCAATCCCTGAAACCCACAGGGTCAAAGGAGAAGACTAAATTGTCCTGTGACCTCAATAAATGTACACATGTATGATCACTCACACATGCACACAAAATAAATAAATAAATGTAAAAAAAATATTTTTAGAGAAGCTGTAAGCAAATTTTGTACATTCTGGAAAAATTTGAATACTGTTTAGGTTTGGTGCTTATTATATAAATAAAAATGATGAAAACAGCGCCTGACTTAGCGGCACATATCTTTAATCCCAGCACTGGAGTGGGGGGGGGGGTAGGGGCAAGCAGATCTCTGTGAGTTCAAAGTAGCCTAGTCTACATAGAGAGTTCCAGGACTACACAGATTCTGTCTCAAAAAAAAAAAAAAAAAAAAAAAAAAAAAAAGATTGCTAAGATACTATTTCAGACACACAAGTAGGCTTGTTATCCTATCATCACAAAATGCAGCTTATCATATGGAATACCTGTGGCCCAATAGTAAATATCCCAGTCATTACTAGGCTCATTAATCAGGCGATCGTAGAGATTCAGCTGCTTCTCTGTCATGTTGTGCAGATATTCTTTAGCAAAAAGGCTGAAAATTAAAAGGAAAATGAGGTTGACAAGACTGCCTTGTCAAAGAGAAGTCAGCATCCAGAACCCTCTTCCCCACTACCTCAGGAGAATGCAGTTCTCCAGCATTCCCCTCTTTCTGCTCTCATAGAGTAGGCGGGCTCTTTTGGTTTCTATGGATTCATCAGTTCTCTCCTGCCATGGAGGCAAAGGGATTTCAATCATGTCTTTTTGAGAATCTGTTGGGCTGTCACCTCTGTAGAATCGTCTGAATGATGTCACACTGAACAAAGGAGACAGCAGGTTGTGCTTTGACAGTACCTGAAACAAACAAACCACACACATCTTTATAAGACAATGATTACTATCACTGCTATTTATTCAACACATAAGATACATCAGATCTCAGTCCTTCTGCTGATTTTGATCCCTTTACAGTAAACAAAAACCAATGAATCTAAGGCTTAAAGGGGATAGCCACTGAAATAGAACCATAAACACATATTCATAAATTGGGCAACACCTCACTCTACAAGACAGAATGAGTATTCCAGGTGTACTGTTAATCAATCTTTCCAGAAATTACCCCAGCAGAAACACATCTCCTTTTGCATTCCTTTAAACTGTACAATATAGTTATGTTCCAGTTACTCACCTGTTAAAGCTGGAGGATACCTAGATCTCCTAAAAACTACAAACCTAAGAAGGACATAAACTCTAAGATATAATGAAAGGGGCTGGATAATGGCTCAATAAGTAAGGCGCTTGCTATGCAAGCATGAGGACCTGAGTGAAGAACTACATAAGAGCCAACCATGGCCAGGAATGACACCCTACATCTGTGACCCCAGCACAGCTGGATCCTAGAGGCTCATCGGTCAGGGAGTCTAGCCAAAACAGAGAGATCCTGTCTCAGGAAATACAGTGAAAATAGAGGAAGACACCTGAAGTTGACTCCTGGCCTCCACACAATGATAGGCAAGCACTTCCCTCCCTCCCCTTCCCTCTCTCACATACATACAAACATATATCACACACAGTTTTTACTAGGAAGACCTACATCTTCCTTGCCACCAAACCCTTCCAATGAAGATAATGACTCAACCATTCACAGATCTAGTCCCTCTGTGAGAAGTCAGGAAAACAGGATCATGCTCCCCAGATGAGTACAAAATCAGTTGCCTATAGGAAGGCTGTGGACTGCACATGCCACAATCCTGCTTTCCCCAATCCCTCACCCCACCCCCACCCCACAACCATCACCCAAACACAAAATGATGAGAATATTCCAGCATCAGGCGTCTACCTGGGAGGGAAAGGTAAGACTCCTAGAAGGCCATCCAAAAAGTGCTACAGGAAAGGTCACCTGGTTGAAAGCTGTAGCAAACAAAGGTTATGGTTAGCATCAACAGCATTCACTTGCCATGGTCCCCATTTCTGCCTTACTGGAGAATGAAAAGAAAAAAATCATAATTCCCAGCTTTTCCTGGGGAGACAGAGTTGGGGTGTCCATCTAATGCTCCAGCATCTCAGGGGCTGCCTCTGGGGCTGGTTTTTGTCTCTCTTGCCTCAGAGCAACAACAGGACACAACCCATTCCAGACACTTAAGGACCATGAGGACCAAGAGGGCTGAGAGGCTTACTTTTGGTACAGAGGAAACTTTACATGGTGGACAAAATCTAATATCGTCTAGGAGCCTCTTTCCCAGGGCTCAGGAATAGTGTATGGTTACTGTTCTGGAGCATGGGGTTGGCATTGCCTAAGGGACTGGTGGTTTCTGTTTTGAACAACTTGCAACACTAATACAGCTAGCATACTGTAGAAGTCCTGCAGCCATTGAGGGTAAGAAAGCAGAGTAACTAGCTAGAGCATGATGGCTCATGTCTGCAATCCTAGCACTTGAGAGGCTACAGCAGGGCTACTATGAAGCTGAAGGGCTACAGTACCAGATAAAACAGAGGGAGGCAAAGATGGGGGAAGGGAACAACTTACAGTGGTTACAATGAAACTATAGCATCACCTACACTAGGGAAGCTGTGTATGAACTGATAAGGAAGGTATGGGTGCTTGAGGACCTGAGTTCTATCCCCAGAACACACATGCACAAAGAAAGACAGACACATACACACACATACAGAAACAGACAGACACACACCATCTTTAAAGAAAAAAGAAATAATGACTGAAACTTCCAAAATTTGGAAAAAGAAATGACCATTCAGATTTAAGATGCTCAAGAGACCTCACATATCATGAACCTAAGGAAGTCCACACCAAGGCATAAATTGCCCAGCAAGTCAGAAATGTGCATGTAAAAGAAGGACCATGTGAGGGCACAATGGAAAAGTGGCTATCTGCAAGCCACGGAGTGAGACCATGAGAGAAAATGACTGTGATACCATCTTCACCCTAGACTCCCAGTCTCCAGAACTTTGGAAAAGGAAGTTTCTGTTGTAAGGTAGCTCCAGTAAATGAATACAGCATGCTGTGAAAGCTCAGTTTCCTAAGCCACAGCCTAAGCATTCTGGACCAGCATCTCTGGGAAAAGGTACTTGAAAATGCATTTTAGGGGCTGGGGAGATGGCTCAGAGGTCACGAGCACTGGATGCTCTTCCAGAGGTGCTGAATTTAATTCCCAACAATCACTCACAACCATCTATAGTGGGATCTGATGCCCTCTTTTGGCATAAAGTTGTACGTCTATATAGAGCACTCATATACATGTTTTTTAAAAAGGAAATGCATTAAAAATCTTTGTTTGTAGACATGAGTGTATGTGTAGACATCAGAGAAATAGCTCAGGTGTCAGTCCTTGACTTCCACCTTGTTTTGAGGCAGGTTCTTTGTTGTTCTCTACTGTGTATGTCAGTCTAGCTGGCCTGTGAGCTTCCAGGGATTTTCCTGTCTCTACCTCCCATCTCATCATAGTGGTACACCAGGCTGGCCTTGAACTTGCTAAAGAACCAAGGATGATGACCTTAGATTTCCCATCCTCCTGCCATCAGCTTCAGAGTGCTAAAATTACAGGCACATGCCATTCACTACACTCTGTTGTATGTGACACTAGGGACCAAACCCAGGGCTTTCATGAATGACAGGTGTTGTGTAGCAATTTCCTCCAGGATAAAACCTTCAATTTTGAAGGGAAGTTCATTAAAACAGGATTATGTTGTTGTTGTTACTGTTGTTATTATTCATTATGTAGCCCTAGCTGGCCTGGAACTTGACAGCTACATCAAGCTAGTCTTGAACTCAAGAGGCCCTCCATTCTCTGCCTTATGCTACCACACCCAGCCAAAACACAGAATGCTCTAAAGGAAGGTAATACAGCCCATTCTACAGTGATGTTCCTTAAGCTCAGGAAGTAAACAACTCAAAGGCTTCAGGAAGACTCTAACACTAACCAGATATACAAGGCCACTCCCTTCCCCACATATAACTTCAGCTCCAGGGGATCCAATACCCTCTTCAGTTTCAGTGGATAGCTATACTAACAAGTGTGTGTGAGTAAATGTATGTACACACACCCTAAAAAAAAAAAAATCTTCAAAAAAAAAGTATACACTATAGCGTCTATACCCTGAGCATAAAGAATAAAAGAGAAGCTTCTGTAGGTAGTTAAAATTATCAATTTAAAATACCACAAAGAAAATTCCTGTAAAGAAACTCTAAAGAAAATGAGGTTGCTGGGACTAGAGATAGCTCAGCAGTTAAGAGCATTTACTGTTCTTAAATAGGACTGGGATTTAGTTCCCAACACCCACAGCAGGTGGCTCATACCCACCTGTAACTCCAATTCTAGAAAATCCTACACCCTCTTCTGGCCTTCATGGGCACCGACACACACATGAAAGCACATACACCTATGTACATATTTTTTTAAACTTTTTGGGTTTTGTTTGTTTTTTTGAGACAGGGTTTCTATGTATTGCTTTGGAGCCTGTCCTGGAACTAGCTCTGTAGACCAGGCTGGCCTCAACTCCCAGAGATCTGCCTGCCTCTGTCTCCCAAGTGCTGGGATTAAAGGCATGTGCCACCAACGCCCAACTATATTTTTTTAATCTTAAAAGGAAAGAAAGAAAAGAAAATCAAATTCCCTAGCATGCCAAGGTTCTGGATTGGGGCTTCGCACAAAAGACTGTCGGATGAAATAAAGAACATTACATAGTATTAAGAAGAGTTAGCAGGAAGATATAGCAATCATAACCAATATCAAAGAACTTAAATATATGAAACAGACACTGAGAACTAAAGGGAGAGGGAAAAGCAACAGATTTCAATGATACACTTTCAATACAGGATAGGACACCCACTAGGGTGGGACTGAGTGGGGTTTCAATACTAGACAACTAGAACACTATAAGCTAAGTCTATCTGAGATATACAGACATTCCACACAACAGACCATATATTCCACAAATGTGTAGATGGAAATCTCATGAGCTCACAAGTTATGTCACAAGTCATGACAAATTTAAGATAAATCGTAACAACTATCTTTCAACAACACAGAAAACCAGAAACCAACAGCATATCAAAACTGGAAAATTCACAAACATGCAGATACTTAAAACCACACATTTAAACAACCAAAATGTTACAGTAATGACAAACACTTAAAAAAAAAATATGTATCTGGAGGCAAATTAAAGCCTACCATACCAAAAAAAAGAGGAACCAAAACAGTAACAAGATGCAAGTTTATAGCAGCAAATGCCTACGCAAAATAAATTAAAAAACTAAGAGTGTTGGCTGGTTCAAGCCCATAATCCCAGGACTTGGGAGGATGAGGCAGGAGAATTGTGAATTTGAGGCCAGCCTGGGCAACATATAAAGACCAGCTATAAGGGGGTTGAAGTCACTGAAGACTAGGAGCTAGAAGTGGGCTTTTGGAGGAGGTTCGGTAACTGTGCCAGGGGACTTAAGATCTGAGATGTCTCGCACGATGACTAACCATTTAACCACATGTTACCAAGTATTCTCACTCGAGCACACCATGGGCTCAGCAAAGAATGAGAAATGACCTGCATGTCCAGCGCCTGTGTGTGCCTTGCCTTGAGGGGGTTTTTCCCTGGGCTGTGAGATAATTGAAAAATCTCCACGACACGGAGGACGAAAGTGTCCTAGCTGCTGCCCGCCCCGAACCCTAAATCTTCGGCTCTCTCACCCGCGACAGCGTCGGGATCAAGGTGACCACCGCCATTTCTCCCCCAGAGCACCGGAAGCTGGCCACGGGGCCACTTCCGGGAACTCCGGGCGGTCTATTTGCGAACTGCACGAGTGGAGGTGGACCTCTCCAGTGGAGCTGGAGCTCAAGCCGGAAGGCGCGTCCCAGCGTATGGCGGAAGTAGCGGTGCGTGTGACGCCGCCGGCGGGGGGGGCGGGACCTGGGGCGGAGAGCGGTTCGCGCGCTTCGGGCCTAGTCGGGACTCTCCGCGGCCGCCGCCATATTCCCGGTAACGGGGGCGCGCGGCCGGGGACCGGCGGGGCCGGAAGGAGGGCCGGGGCTGGCACCGCGGCGGGGAGGGGGTCGGTTGAGGTGGCGGCGGAAGACGGCGGGTGGAGGGAAGCGCGGGCCTCTGAGGGAGGGGCTGTGGTCCTGGAGCTGTGGGAGGGAACAGGGTAGGCCTAGCCGAGGACGAGGACCGGGCCCGGTTGGAGTGGAGGCGGCGGTAGCTTCCGGACCCGCGGGGGACTCCGGCTTGGGCCGCCCCCTGGGCCTGGCAGGTGCGGCGGGCTGAGCTTGCGGCCTCCGCCGCGATGGTTCTTCACATCGCGGCCCCCTCGGGGCCCTCTCGAGAGTCGAGGCCTGAATTTGGCGGTGGCGCCACAGGCAGCTACTCGGCGCAACTCGGGTCGGGCCCGCTGGGTGATGGGCAGCGAGCCCCGCGAGCCCGGACGGCCTGGGAGAGCTGGGGGCGGCGCGAGGCTGGGGGCGGGGCAGAGCGGGTGGGGCCGGGCTCTATCTGCCGGGATGCTGCCCCTCAGGAGACTAGAGATTGACGACCATTGCCCTCCTCCCAGCCTGGAACCCTCGTACCTTAAAATCTTTTACCCTTTTCTGAATACCGTAGTGTCATCTTTCTTACTTTGTCCGTTCTCCGGGTTCGAGAGAGGATTTCCGGAGTCATGTCAGAAGGAGTGGACTTGATTGATATATACGCTGATGAAGAGTTCAACCAGGTGAGAGGAACCAGCAGCAGCTTTGGGTTTCCCTTCATCAGTCTTACTAGCAGTGGTTTCTCTCTCTCAGCTCAAAATAATCCCTCTTAGTATGTAAGCATTTCCCCCTAGCGGAGGCGTTGAAGACGACTGACCGTTCCTGTTTATGTTATTTGAACCTCTAGGCTTCAATTTTAAAGGGTCTGCTTTAAGAGCAAATAAAAAGACAAGTGTAATAGAATGGTAAATCAGCCTGTGGAATTTGTTTCCCCAGGTCATTCCAAAGTTGAATGGCTAGCCATAATTCTGACAATCAAAATTACATTTGTTGCAGTATTGTGAGGATAATTTTGATACTTGTTACCTTGCTGTTTTCTCTGCCTGCGGCTCCAGAATGTTAGCCCCTCCTCCTGCTGTTTCCCTCCCGATGGTGCAGATAGTACAAGAGATAACTTTGAAAGATGCAGTATACTTTAAAGATGGGGTTCCAGCTCCACCAAATGTCTTTAGTCTTTTTAGAAAGCTTGGCTGTGGTCTTGAGAAGTCTGTGGACATTTTGGTATAAGTTTTACTTATAAACATTACTATTTCTGGAGGGTGGAAGGGAAGTAAAGACCATTGAATAAACTAAAGGCAAGTCCAAGACTCAGTCACCCTAGGTTGAATTTATGTCTTTGATTTTTATTACAGGAAATTTAAACAAATGTCCGTTGAAATAGTAATCTATGCATTGAGTTCTGCCATCTTGAAGTCAAAGCTCAACAGAAGCTTTTTATATAAAACTTTATCTTACCTGGGTTCTTCAGCAAGTTAGCCTTGTGCAAGCTGGTTCTTGTCATTGTTGTAGTCCAGTGGATACACATGAAGACGTGGGAAGAATGGGCTAGAGAAGTGGAATGCATGGGTTGAACCCTGACTTCTATAGGAGGCAACAAAAGAGGCTCCTCATATGCCCCATTATTTTATTTTCAGTTTTGTGTGTGTGTGTGTGGTTATATGCATGTGAATGCAGATGTCCAAGGAGTCCAGCAGTTTGGGGTCCATCTGGAGCTGGTGTTACAGGTGGTTGTGAACTGCCTGATATGGGTACTAATAACCAAACTTGGCTTCTCTGGACAAACAGAAGGTTTTCTTCACTGCTGAGTCCTCTCCAGTCTTGCTTTCCTGAGTTTTATGTGTTTGATTGAATCAGACTGTCACCATTTGAGATTTATGGCTTTGTCATTAATTAACAAGTCTCTTAGTTCTGTATTACTAAAAGAGAGTGTATTCCCCCCAACCCCAATTCTGAATCTGTGTTGTTGACTGCTACTACAGCTAACTCACTTTAGAGAATAGATGGCAGAATCCTTGACCATGGGCCATATTTGATCTAAAAGAAAAATTAATTTATAATTGGTTAAGCAATATGACTTGGGGGAGTCATACATAGACAAGACATAGTTCTTGTCCAGTATTCACTTTATTAACCTCAGTAATTTGTTCTTAATTGGCCTTGTGGGGGGCGACTTACTGGTCTAAAGCCAAAATTAATGTGTGGTCTCTTAGACATATATAACAAAAGGGCAATGTTTGACACAGGGAAAATTGAAACAAGTATCAATTTTGAAGGTCTTAAGTTCTGAGAGTTGAGAAGGGGGACTCCACCCCCATAAGTTAATTTTTGACAAAGCTGGTTTTAGTGTAATCTAGAAGCTGCTAAATGGTTAAAAAGTCTGGGTAGAGATGTTAAAAGTTGGCTTAGATAGCCAGGCAGTGGTGGTGCATGCCTTTAATGCCAGCACTGGGGAGGCAAAGGCAGGCGGATCTCTTGAGATTGAGGCCAGCTCTACAGAGCAAGTTCCAGGATAGGCTTCCAAGCTACACAGAGAAACCCTGTCTCAAAAAAAGAAGAAGAAAGTAGTAGTTGTTGGCTTAGCTAGAACGCAATCAGTATAAAGTGGGTTTTTGAATGTCTTAGAACAGTTACTGATTTGCCCCAAGCTAACCCTGCATACAACTCCCTCAAGAGCACTTTGCTCCCAAAGGAAAATTAGCACATTAACTACATGGAACCCTGTATTTGCTTCTGATCTCTGGCAGCATATACTGCAAAAACCTTTTGCAGAAATACTTCATTGATGTGGCATTGGGAGCCCTGGGACTTCACTGCTCTACTGGACTGGGAAAAACTAAGAAGATGGCTGAGAACTGCAACTCTGCTTAATTTTCTGTTTGTTCCTTCACATGCTGAGATAGGCTTTATAGTATGCTTGGTTCTACATCAGGAAGGATTTGAACTATGTCTGTTTACTGGGCACTGCCAGAGGTAGTGAGTTATTGGGAGAGTGTGAACCTCTGTGCTTAAAAATTGGTGCGATTCCTAATGGCTAAAGGTAAAAGTGATATTAGCTGGGTGTGGTGATACACATCTATAAACCCAGTGCTCTAAAGACTGTGGCAGTGTTGCTACAAATTGGAGGCCAGCTTGGCTACAATGTGAAACTGTTAGACTCCATCCCACTCCTTCTCCCAACAACAACAAAAGTTGTAAAATAACAAAATGGATACTAACAATGCAGAATAATGGGCAACAGTGACTGGGGAGAGGTGTAAGATGAAAACTATGGAGAAAAATATATCCAAGTTAGTTTCTTCCCTGCACCAGATACCAAGAAGGGGGTAGAAGGTAGGAACATTGAGTATATTTGAGGGCAAAATCAAACTCCTAATGAAAATTTCATGATGTAACTGTAACTAGCTTTTTGTGTGTGTATCCTTGAACACAAAATTGTTGCTATTTATTCAATGTTGAATGCATATTTCCAATTTAAACTTACTATAAAAAATTTAGCATTGCAACCTATAAAATGTGGGTATATGTTTGGCTATTCAAGGCAGAGTTTTTCTGTAGCTCACAGTGTCCTGCAGCTCACTCTAGACCAGGGTGGCCTCAAATTCAAGATCCTCCTGCCTCTGCCTCCTGAGTGCTGGAAAAGCTACTGCTCACTTTTTAAAACAGGTTCCATGGCTCGGATAGACCACTGAAACTTAGAACATTTAAACTCATTGGATTTTCTTTCTGAAGTAGTAATATACAGAAACAAGGTCCTCCAGGATTGAGCCTATCTTGTTCTTGTAGAGATTTTGGAAGAGCCCATTGATTGCTTTAAGCTAACAGTATGAAAAGGTTCCCACTGATAGGTTTGCTCTCTAAGTTGAAGTCTTCCTATTGGCTCACTGACTTTTTATCTAGCCAGTTTTCAGTGATGACTTTTGTCTTACAACTTTTAGATACATCTCTGAATCACAGATACTGCATAAAAGGAATCCTAGTTTTCTGGCATTGAATAAAATCTATAAAATAGTTATTTCTTAATTGTCTTTTAAGTTTCATTTGAAAATACTTCTTGAGGCTGGAGTTAAGAACACTGGCTGCTCTTTCAAAAGTCCTGAGTTCAATTTCCAGCATTCACATGGTGGCTCATGACCATCTGTAATGAGATCTGGTGCCATCTTTTGGCCTACAGATATCATACATACAGATAAATGTATTTGGATGCATAATAAATAAAACCTAAAAAAAGAAAAGAAAAAAATCTTTCCCCTTTAAAAAACCTTGGTGGGTTGTATAAAGTCTAGATGTCCTTAATATCCTTAGGGAATTGGTCTCAAAATCTTCCTCTTTAATAAAATATTCAGGTGCTTAAATCTAAAAAAAGCTGCATGGGCCTGTATTCCCAGCTACTGAGGAGGTAAAAAGGGATTTCAAGTTCAAGACCTGTCTTAATAACTTCACCAGACCTGGTCTTAAATTAAAAAAAAAAAAAATCAAATGATATAGTTCATTGGTAGAAACTTTGCCTAGCATTTTCAGAACTACTTGGAGGAGGTGTTTTTGCATACAAAATCTTTATACATTTCTTCCCCATGCTTTAAAAACATCCAGATGATGACAATGATTATTTAAGCTTTGCTAAGGATTGAATACAGGACTTGCCTTTTGCTAGGCAAGAACTCTACTCCTGTAGTTTTAATTCTTTTAATTTATTTTTATGCATATGAGTGTTTTGCCTTCATGTATGTCTGTACACCATGTATGTGCATTGCTTTCAGCAGCCAGGTAACGGCATCTGATCCCGAGACTGTAGTTGTGAGTTGCCACAGTGGGTGCTGGGAATCAAACTCAGGTCCCCTGGAAGAATGTCCAGTGTTCTTAACCAATGAGCTATATCTTCTACTCCATCTTTAAGAACTTTCTAAAGGATATTTTTAGTTGATATTCGTCTGGTTAAGTCTGCAGATGGGAAACTGACTGGTTTAGAAAGCTAAGTATAATGGCTTCTGAGGATTAGAGCATTGAACAGGATGTAGTCATCAAGTCTTTTTTGGGAGGAGGGAATATTTTTTGTTTGGGATTTTGGTGATTTATGTATATTTTTATATATATATGTTTTTTTAATGTTGAATTTGTTGACAAAACTTTTCTTCCACCATGTGGGTCCTGGTAACTGAACACCCATTAAATCATCTCATTGACCTTTATTTGTTTAATTTTTAAGGTGGTCTGGTACAGCCCATGCTAGTCTGAAATTCTGTATGAAGCTGTCTGTGAACTGCTGATCTGTCTCTGCCTCCCAAATGCTGGATTATAGGCACATGTACCACTATACCCAGCCTTTGTTTGGTTTGGGTTTTTTGTTGTTGTTGTTGTTGTTGTTGTTGTTGTTGTTTGCTTTTTGTTGTTATGGGGGGTTTTGTTGGGTTTTTTTGTTTGTTTGTTTTTGTACTATACCCAGTCTTAAATCCTTTTTATACCTCAAAATATAAGGGAAAATCACTGTACCTGATATTTGACATATAAACCCAGGACCGCCTTGTGCAAGGCAGGCACTCTATTACAACTGAGCTATATCCCCAATCCTCTACTCTTTTTTTGTTTTGTTTTGTTTCTTAGATGGTTATTAGAAAGCTGAGATGTATTCTGTGAGCCTGAAATTTTCCCTGGATCAGGTGTATTAAAACAAAGGGTAACTCAGTGTTTTGTTTTGCATTTTGTTGCCAACTTACTTCAACATTCTTTTCTCCTACTTTGTATTTCTAAGTAAATGTACTCTTATTAAATATAATAGTGTATAACCTGATATTGCAAATATATTTTATTAACATATTTTAAATGTGGTCTTTGAATGTGATATCATTGATGACAGCAGCACATGTATCTAATTATTAGTGGTTTGTTTGCTTATTCATTGTTTGCCTTTTGATCCTCACAGGAGGCTAAGGTCAGAAATTTGCACACTACAAATAGTCTTGGAAATTACATAAGCAATACTAAGAGTTTCTAATTAGGAATTCTTTCTTACCTTATTTCCTAGAGTGGAACAGGGAGGTCTTGTGCATTGCTTTACAAAGCATTTGTCTATTGGTCTAAGTCAACTAGAATGAATCAAAGGAAACAAACTAAAAAGTTCAAAGACTCCATTGTCAATCCCTCATCTTTTAGGACTCAGAGTTCAACAATACAGATCAGATTGACCTGTATGATGATGTGTTGACGGCTACCTCACAGCCTTCAGACGATAGAAGCAGTAGCACTGAACCACCCCCTCCTGTCCGCCAAGAGCCGTCTCCCAAACCAAACAACAAGACCCCTGCAATCCTGTATACATACAGTGGCCTGCGGAGTAGACGAGCAGCTGTCTATGTAGGCAGCTTCTCCTGGGTAAGCAAGGATAACCAAAAGTCTTATGGGTGGGCTGGAGGGAGAGCACTGGGAGGTGATGGCATTTTCAGAAACCACTGTTGCACTGTTTTGTGCTCTGATGGGGTTGGATTTCTTTTTCCTGGGATCAGGTTGGATTGATCTCTGAAAGAGAACTATCCTGAGGACGTACTGGTGCCGAAGAAAGCATTGATTAAGTGGGTAGTTGCCTTTTCTGCCATCTTATTACTGCCCCTGACCCTGGGGCTTTATGTCTAGCAGGGTCATCTATGGGACAAGATTTCAGAGTGAACACCTTGAACTCTTGGTGGTCATTAGATGGTCCTGTGCTAATGGTGGGTGATGGGGATCAAAGACCTTGATAGCTGTAGGGTAATTGGGGTATGAATTGACTACTCTGTAAAAGTTAATTGTGTGACATGTTTTTGGGCTGGTGGTGGGGATGCCAAATCAGGAAATGTATATACTGATGGGAAAGTTTCAGGCATGGTGAACTCTAGCCTGTCAACATCTATAATTAAAGTTGCTAACAATCAGTTTGATTTGATGATCAACCAGCCCACATGTCAGTCAAAATTTAAATAAATTTCTATCTTAATCCCCAAACATAGGGGCTGTGGGATTAGATGTTTAGAGTTCAGGACAATGGGAAAAGCCTGCAGTGATTGAAATATTGATGAGCTTTAGGGTTTCCTGTGGGTGGTCATGGTTGTGTCTGGAGTCCTAGATTTGGGAACAGGACTTGGGACATCTGGGTGGTTGGGTATCAGGCATATGACTCTTGACATTTCTCCCTTTTCCATCCTGCCGGCCCCAGTGGACTACAGACCAGCAGCTGATCCAGGTTATTCGCTCTATAGGAGTCTATGATGTGGTGGAGTTGAAATTTGCAGAGAACCGTGCAAATGGCCAGTCTAAAGGGTGAGGTCTGGATTTGGGGAGACTCTTTTATTGTGTGACTATTAGGGTAACATCTGTAATGTATTTGAACTTGGATTCCAATCCCTTCCCCGCCCCCCCAGCCTAGCTTATTACCTTGGTTTTGACTAATTGCCGTAGATTGAGGACCTAGCTAGATTGAAGTTGAACATCCATCTGTTGAAGGGAAGAATGTTAATTTTTAAATTCCAAAAAGTAAGGAAAAATATAAAGTAGCACCTTCTTATTGCTATGTTTGTGTGTGTGTTTACATATTTAACATAGCAAGATGCTTTTTCCTTTGTAAAATAGAATTTTTTTGTTTCTTTTCCAGTGTCTAAGTATTTTTCTTTTTTTTTACTTGGTTCCTCCAGGTATGCTGAGGTGGTGGTAGCCTCTGAAAATTCTGTCCACAAATTGCTGGAACTCTTGCCAGGAAAAGTTCTTAATGGAGAAAAAGTGGATGTGAGACCAGCCACCCGGCAGAACTTATCACAGTTTGAGGCGCAGGCTCGGAAACGTGAGTGCGTCCGAGTCCCAAGAGGGGGTACGTGGAGACCATCTGTATGATGGGGGGAGGTTGTGGGCTTGTTGGTGTGGTGTGGGCTCAGACTGATGTGGAGTATTTGGGAGAAGGGTACTGTTGGTTATAGCTTGTTGGCACAATCAGTGGATAAGCCTGAGAGTGGGATTTTGTGTTAACAGCACAATGCTGGGAATCCGGTTCAAGTTGTCGGTGGGTTCTGCCTTTGACTCTTTTGACCTTTTGAACAAGTTAGTTCACTGCTCAGGGCCTCTTTACCATTGAAACTGAAAAATGTTCGAGGTTTCTGTCAACTGTTGATTCTATTTCTTCCATAAATGGATACACCATGAATGGGTTGCTTTTTAAGTAAGATGTGGTTCTGTTGAGTTTTCAAAAAGCAGACAACCTAGAGTGTAATTAAGGTTTACTAAGGTGGCTGTGATCTTACCGTGAGTATATATGTGGATTATTCTATAAAAATCCACCGAAAGAAGTGTTAGCTAATAAAAATTAAGTATTTCTCCATTGTTGTCCTAGAAAAAGGAAACAGTTAAGGAATACTTAGTCAGTTTGGCAAGTATATTACATTAGTGTTGTTGTGGTGGTGGTACATTCATTTTGTTGTTGTTTTAATGATGGTGGCTCAAACCTTTAATCCCAACACTTGGTAGGTAGAGGCATGTGAATCTCTGAGTTTGAGGCTAGCCTGCTTTACAAAGTAAGTTCAGGACAGCCAGGGCTACATAGAGAAGCCCTGTCTCAGGGTGGGAGAGCGTTTGTGGCTAGAGAGATGGATTATAGTGGTTAAGAGACTGGCTGTTCTTCCAGAGGATTCTAGTTCCAAGGGATCCAGTGCCCTCTTCTGATCTTAGTGGGTTCATCGTGCATGTGGTTCAAAGACATACATGCAGGCAAATTACCTATACACTTAATTTAAAAAATTTTAATTTATTTTTAAATGCAGCATTTCTGTTAATTTGATCCCTTAAGTCCCTCTTAATCCCTTTAATCTATATTCACCAAACCACTTTCTGATACTACCTTGGTCTCCTAGTGAGACTTTTCTTCTGAGAAGAGAATGCACTGACCAGCCTACAAGTATTCCAGTCTGCTTGGCAGTAAATATTTGCCATTATCAACTAATAAATTACTACTTTGGATTGTGTGTCAGTTTCTTATGAGTTTGATTGGCATAATTCAATCTGCTGGGGCCTGATTACTTCCTGATATCTTTTTAAAATGAGGTTTCAAAACCTGAGGACCAGTCTTGCCATACTCTGACCTCACAAGGTGCAACTACCCTGCAAGGCCCTGCTTGAAATAGTCAGCCTCCTTTTCTTTCACTACTAGGGGATAGGCAGTGACAGCAACATTTCATCACATACCTGCTGTCACTGCTTATACCTGGCTCTAAAACAGTAGTTCCTTGTATTAATGGGTATGTTCTTCATGTGGAAACTACTTCATGTTCTTCATGTAGAGCCTCTTGAGTAGAAATAATTGTCCTTGTCCTTGACAACCTAAGTTGCTCTAATTGCTTTGGGTTAAGGGCACACAGTTTTGGCTTCCTTGACAGTTCACATTTTTAAGTCTCTTCTGTTTCAGAGTCTCTGTATAATTCCACCTTAACATTTCTACCTCTTCTCTGCCTTTTCCTCATACATATTACTTTGCCAAAAACTGATGGACTTCTACTTAAAAATGGCTGCTTCTCTGAGGACGTGTAACCAGATATACAAGTCAGTTTTGGAACAGTACCTAAGAAAGTGGTTAACTGCTACCGAGGTTTGCACTCGTTTTGAAACCTCTTCATTTTATAACAACTTGAGAAAGGAACAGCTCTTTGTGTATTTGACACATGAAGAACAGGGCCTATGTCAGGCTGACAATATCCCAAAATGAAAAAGTTGAGGTGGTTGTCCCCACTGTAGGCTTCCTAGACTGTAAGTTCTAGTATAAAAAGCATTCTTCTCCATATTTTCTAAGCATCTTTTCACCTGCAGGATTCAAGGCTATACAATCATGTTCTGTTGTGGCCTACTTCAAGAAAACTAAGCTAGCTCTAAGAATTATATGCATAGAGAATGGCTCTGTTTCCTGCTTCCCCCGTATTTTTTCAATTTTATGACCAGAGTCAAAATGTTTCTAGAGTACAGCATAATAAAGAAGGTCGACTTGTAGTAGCCTTAAGAGTCTTTGAACTGGGGGATGTAGGATTTCAAGGTAGATAGAATCCAGCAGAACATCAGTGAGACTGGCTCAACATCATTGTCTCCTGGGTTGTTTGGAATGTGTGTACTTGAAAATAGGAAACAAGTTTAAGGGTTAAATGTAAGCACTTTGAGGATCCTAGATCCTAGAGCATCCTTTGACATACAGGACTTGGGAATCATGTTGCATTTTGGGGTTGTCTTAACCAAGATACTTTTTATCTTTCCACTAAGACCAATGGAAAGGCACCAAATGATTTGTTTCTTCTCTCAGCTGCTTCACGTGTCATCTTCATTATGGTGCCCAATAACTTGCTGAGGGGATGAGATGGTCCTATTAACGTGTCCAAAGCCTGCCTGGGCAGTAACATTGGCTGTTTTGCTTTGCAGGAATACCTCCACGGGCCCACTCCCGAGATTCTAGTGATTCTGCTGATGGACGGGCAACTCCCTCTGAGAACCTTGTACCCTCATCTGCTCGTGTGGATAAGCCCCCCAGCGTGTTGCCCTACTTTAACCGTCCTCCTTCAGCCCTTCCCCTGATGGGTCTGCCCCCACCCCCAATTCCACCCCCACCACCTCTCTCCTCAAGCTTTGGTGTCCCTCCTCCTCCTCCTGGTATCCACTACCAGCATCTCATGCCCCCTCCTCCTCGATTACCTCCTCATCTGGCTGTACCTCCCCCTGGGGCCATTCCACCAGCCCTTCACCTCAATCCAGCCTTCTTCCCCCCACCAAATGCTACAGTGGGGCCTCCACCAGATACTTACATGAAGGCCTCTACACCCTATAACCACCATGGCAGGTAACTATTTCCCTGCAGATTTGAGCCAGGATAGTAAAGTAGATAGTGTTTTTATTTATGTGTTTGTTTTTGCGACAAGGTCTCACTATGTAGACCAGGTTGACCTCTAACTTAAATTAGTAGACAGTATTTTGCCAGGCAGTGATGGCACATGTACTCTAGAGGCAGAGGCAGGCCACTCTGGGTCTACAGAGTGAGTTCCAGGACAGCCAGAGCTACACAGAGAGACCAGTCTCAAAAAAATAAGGGGAAAAAAAGACAGTATTTTAGGCATTTGTTTTATATGAATTAGTACTGAATGCTGATGCTTTTCCTCTATAATTTTGTTGTGATGTTGAGTCCTAGGACATAGGTTAGCATCTGTCAGAGGCATGTTTACATGCCTGTATGTGCAAGTGCACATGTGCAGCTGCATGTGTGCTTATATACACTTGAATGTGGAAGCCAAAGGACATTTGGTGTCATCCTCAGTTATGTTGTTCACCTTGCTTAAGATGGTCTTTCATTGGCCTACAGCTCACCAAGTAGATTAAATTGGCTAGCCAGTGAGCACCTGTCTCCACTTTCCCAGCACTGGGTTTGGTTTATAAGCATCCTCCCTCATTCCTGGTGATTTTACGTAGATTCTGGACATTTGAACTCAGGTTCTCATGTTTGCCTGGCAGGTACTTACTAGCTAAGTTAATTCCCTTGGCTCTATCAGTATTTTTTATTTAGTATATTCTGTTTTCACCTTAGCTACCTGACCCAAATCATATCTTTCATAACTCCCTTTAAGCAGCTTGATTAAATTTGGCACCATAAATGGCATTTGCAAGTGCTACAGTGATTAATACTGTTTAGTCAAACCAAAATTATTGTGTGTGTGTGTGTGTGTATACATATATATATGTATGTATATATATATATGAATGAATGGCATAAATCCTAACCTTGAAGAAAAAAACTGAACATTTGAGACATATCCTAAAGAAGAATTAAATAACAGTACTATAGAATATGGTGAAAAATAATAAAGGATGTGGGCAGTCTGACCTGGTGTTATCTCTCTGCAGCCGAGATTCAGGCCCTCCACCCTCTACAGTGAGTGAAGCTGAATTTGAAGAGATAATGAAGCGAAACAGGGCAATTTCCAGCAGTGCCATTTCCAAAGCAGTGTCTGGAGCCAGTGCAGGTAATTAACTCTTACTTTACTGCCTTTTGCTTAAATGTTCCCCTTTGTCATTTCCATTTGGAAAAGCTTGAAAAATTAGAGTGCTATTAGATGTCATAAGATATGCACTTCAAAAAGAAGTATTTGACGTGGTTTTTTGGCTTTGGGGGCGTCCAGTCATGTGTCTAGGCCTGATCTGTAGAAACCAATTCAGTACCTGCACTATGAGTAATCGACACTATTTCCTTTTTATATTTATTGTAGAATGTAATTGCTATATTTGGGAAATCCTTATCTCAGAACTAATCCTTAGACCATGTGTCTATGCAGTAACTCCAATACCAAGTAGAATTTAAAAGCCCCAGGGTTTTAGGCTTGGTGCCTCAACTAGATAGTGCTGTGATAATAGATGTTATACTAAAATATCTGGGCAGAGCTAGTGGCCTGTGGGTAGCCTGTTTAGAAAAGCAAGTTTGTTATCATCCTAAGGCATAGCTAACTTGCCCTGCTCTCAGCATTAGCTGAAGAATCAGTAGCTACCATTCTGAAAGCCCTGAGCATAAAAGAAGAGGGTATAGAATGGAAAGTTTATGACTGGAACTCAGTGGCAGAGCAATGGCCTGGCATACTAGAATAGAAAGGTTAGGGGCTCTGGTCCAAGTCATGCTCACTTTTCTTCCTCAGAGTTTCCCATGTGGATCTAAATGTATGTAGATTGTCAGTACTCAAAGAAGTAAGGTAGCACTGCTAATCTGTTTTTGTAATTTCTGATCTTTGGTTTCAGTTTGACTCTACAAAGTAGTTTAAAAACAGTGAGTATGTGTTCATGTCAGTTCTTCCCTCACCAGAAAAACATACCTTGACTTTTTAAGTTAAGAAATAATGTGTGATCATTACTATACAATATGCAGAGGAGTTTAGAGGAAGTAATCTTTGTCCCTTTTTCAATGCCAGTCCTTCACACTGACATGACTAATGAATAAATCTTTATTTCCCTGCCTTTTTTCTTGCAGTCATATAAAATATGTATAACTATAATATTTACTCACTGTGCCTCTAAAACAGGCAGAACTTCACTGTCTGTTTGGAGTGGATGAACCAGGGTTCCTGGTCCTTCACAGTGTTGCACTTCATTCATAGCTTCCATCCTTCTGTTCTTTGCATAAAGAAAACCTGCCAGTTCTCATTTTCAGCAGACCAATATGTGGATCTGTTTTTTTATTTTCTTTACTTAGGGCTGTTTACTTTCCTGGAAAAAAAGCAGTGTTCAAATACTCATCCTGTAACCTTGAGTCAGGTGGTAGTCACATTTGGGAAATGAAAAAGTTATTGAGGGCAGCATGATGTTTTAAATGTACGGGTGTGAGTGTAAGAGAGAGAGTGGGGATATTTAGGTAGTTTACACTGTCGTGGTCCCATAGAAATTTTGTGTGTGTTACATATATAATATATATCCTATATATGTACTGAATTTGTTTAAGTATACTCTGGTGGTTGAACAATGATGAAACTGCCCAATAGCAAATTTCTCGGTATGCTACCCTGACCTTGAAAGCTGTATATTGTATATATACATAATAGTTTGTATATTATATATACATGTAATAAAGGTGTGTGAGTTACAAAAAAATACACATCTGATTATAAATTTAGAATAATGTGCAGATTCATCCAGGTCTCTTGAGTTCAATGCTAACCTGGTCTACGGAGTGAGTTACAGGGAGTTATGTAATGAGACCCTGTCTTGAGGGGAGGGGAGAACAAGAAATAAGTAATGTGTAGGCTTAATACAGTGTTTAAAATAAAATAAATGAATGAATGAAAACCCTTTGTAGGACCACCAAGACCACCTTCTATGATTGGTGGGTATTCCTTCAGTTTTAGGAGGGGAGTCCACATAACATGTATGATTTTGGTGGTTTTTTACAAAAATGAATTACAAGGCTGGATATTTAGCTTGGTGACAGAGCAATTGCCTAGCTTGCTCAATGCTCTGGGTTCAACCCCCAGTACCACACACAGCTATAAAAAAGCAGTATTTTTTTTTTTTTTTTAATTTTTTCACTTTCTATATTTTGGACAATCCATGTTATTAGTGTATCTTGACATGTCATATTTGTTGAGCTCTTCTGTGTATCTGGCACTATTCGAAATATTTTCCATTTATTATTTTATTACTAGTATAACAAGTAGTAATCTGTAGACCCATTGTTAATTAATTTATGTAGCCTAGCCAGGCCTTAGCAAATATAAACAATATTATTCAAGCATTGTTAAACAAACACAGTTTTATGAAAAGAAGTGTTTTTAAATTGTTGACTCAAATGTAGGGATAGTTTATTTTTATTTTTTAGACATGTCTGTGTTTTATATACACATGTATATACATGTATATATATATGTATATATATATATATACACTACCTGATCAATGTGACCCAGGGCCCCACTGGATTCCCTAAAACTGGAGTTAATGGTGGTTGGTTGTAAACTGTTATGTAGGTGCTGGGAATCAAACCTGGGTTCTCTATAAGACCAACAAGTGATTTGAATAGCTAAGCCATCCATCTCTTTAGCCCTAAAGCTGTTTATTTTAATCATTGTTATCAAGTAGCCCTTGGACAAGGATGCACTGAATATAGGGCCACTAGCCTTTGTTAGATTTCAAACTATACTATTTAATTATTCATTCAGTTTTATGCCTGCTATGTCTACCTTGTACATTTTACCGTGGCTCTTTAAAACAGCCAGTCACTCACAATTTATGTCCTCCTGCATTCTCCTTTTGGTCCAGTTTGGTTACAGTCTTTTCTCATCTTTGGCCTTTCCCTCCATCCTATTAGGGGATTACAGTGACGCCATTGAGACACTACTCACAGCCATTGCAGTTATCAAACAGTCTCGAGTCGCCAATGATGAGCGTTGCCGTGTCCTCATCTCCTCTCTTAAGGACTGTCTTCATGGCATAGAGGCCAAGTCATACAGTGTGGGTGCCAGTGGAAGCTCTTCCAGGTAAGTTAATTGTTTTGGTGGCTGGTTGGCCTTGAGCAATACTCTTCTGCAGGTTTGTAGGGAAAAGAAGGAAACCCAGGGTATCTGATAAGAGTCTGGATTAAAGAGGGGATCAAACTTGATGTGAGTCTTTGAGGAGAAGAAATTAATGAAACATTTTCATTAAGTATTAATGTCTGGGACCTCATTTAGGAAAAGAAAGACTAATAAAGAACACAGGCTTCCATGCTGGGATTTCTTGCTTAGCATTCATGGGGCCCAAAGTTCAATCTTCAGCACCATGGGGTCAACGAAAAGGGGGAATGGGACTAAGTTGGCACATGGGGATTTTGAATCTTAGGTTTAAATTTCAGTTCTGTTGCTGACTACCTGTTTGACCATCTTGAGTGTGGAAGTTAGTAACATTCCAAGAATTTAAGGAGAAAGTTATAAAGATGAAATCATAATACTTGCAAAATTCTAAATATCTTCTGCAATATATTAGTAAGGTCTTGACAATCTATCAACCATTTCCCCCATAAAGATTAGTCTTCAGAGTGTTTAAGATCATCAGATAGTAGTACCCCCATGATGGAGAACTAAGAATATTTTAAGCAAACACTAGAAGTTACAAAACCCCATGTGGAAAGAATGTGGTAGGCCCTCTGAGTTGAGACTGAAGGATTTCTCTGACAGGAAAAGACATCGGTCCAGGGAAAGGTCACCCAGCCGGTCCCGAGAGAGCAGCAGGCGGCACCGAGACTTACTTCATAATGAAGACCGGCATGATGATTATTTCCAGGAGAGGAACCGGGAGCATGAGAGACACCGGGATAGAGAACGGGACCGGCACCACTAAGAAAGGTGGGAAGAAGCCCTGTTCCTGACCAGTGGATTAAGTGTAAACTGGGCGTGTTGGCTCATGCCCATAATCCCAGCACTTGGGAGTTGAAGGCAGGAGGCCTGCCATGAGATGAAGGGCAGCCTGAACTACAAAGTGAGACCCTGTCTCAAAACAAAAAGATTTGTGATAGATGTTCCGCCCTCCTCCAAGTTCTTAATAAATGAAAACCACTGTTACTATCATTATTACATTTTAATACCAATTTTCAAGTAAAAGGGAAAACTGGCCAAGGCAGAAGAGATTGTTCCCTTAGTTTTCATGAAACTAATGACTTCAGGAATTGATATCCATTAAAAAAAGATTTTTAAAATTGGAGTTTTAGGGTAGAAAAGCCATTATGAAAAATCTTTAATAGCTTCAGAGACTGTGAATAATTATAATAGAAGGATATTTTTGGCTTTAGTAAATTTTATTAAAAGCAGGAATGTCGGGGAATTGGCATGGGTAATTGAAGTTAGGTCGGATTGTCTGGCATGGGGACTCTGTCAGCAGGACTTAGGCTCCCTGTCTCTCAACTCTGCTTTTCTATATTTCCATTCACAGAAAGATTTCCATCTTGGGGGATGAGCCTATAGCTCTTGAGTTTTATTCCACCATTTTGCAATCTCAACTGAAAGAAAGCTGCTAACAAGGATTGTTTGTGTTGTAAGGAAGAGTAGATATTGGTTGTTTCTGTGGAAATATATAAAATAAACCAGGATATGGCTAGGAGGATTTAGGATATATGTGATCTGTTATCTGCTTGATTGTTCGGAAGTAATGTAGTTGAGCAGGCTGTGTAGTTCTAAACTATGAATGACTGGATGAAGGAGACTGGGAACCCTTACCCCTTGTGCATCAAAGTAAACTCAAACCTTTTGAAAATTGGGCAGCATTCAGCTTAGGTACAACCTACCTACTAACAGACAAGAAAGCATCCCCTTGGGTTTGCCCTCTACTTTGTTACTGGTGTTATCTACCTTAACTTTTTTGGTTTTTTGAGACAGTGTCTCTTTCATATGCTCTTGACTGTCCTGGGATCATTATGTAGACCAGGCTGGCTTCCAGCTCACAAAGATCCTCCAGCCTCTTGACTCCTTGAGAATTGGGATTAAAAGCTACCTTGCACTTCAACAGTTTTATAGCTGAGACTGTTTTTGTCATCTTCCACAGATAAGTAAATGGAATGATAAAAATTACTATGCCTTCAATCTACACCTTTCTCTGTCTTTTTTTTTTTAAGCTTCATGCTTCTCTTTATCTTGGGTATCTGTCCCATCCCCCATGTGCTATCCCACCAACCACCACCACCACCACCACTACCACCACCTGACAGGGTTTCTCTGTGTAGCAGTCCTGGCTGTCTTGAAACTTGCTCTGTAGGCCAGGCTGGCCTCAAACTCACAGTGATCCGCCTGCCTCTGCCTCTGCCTCCCAAGTGCTGGAATTAAAGGCATGTGCCACCACCGGCCAGTGTGAATCAGACACTTTAAAGAGTAAAAAAGGAAAAAAAAATCATCTTTAATTTTCATGGTAGTCTGAATTCTGTCTTCATTTACTAAATTGTAACTTAGAAGGTTTCATGTTTGTAAAGTGATGTACAAGTCTCTCTGTAAAGAACTTAATCCTCCAAGCTATTTGTACAGCATTTACAACATCTTTTCTTAAAAAGATAATTTTATTTCTATGCTATGATCAGGAAATGCATGTTTTGTGCAGAGGCATCAATGGAACAGCAACATCCTCTTCTGTTCCTCAGGAGAGGGCCCCAGCTCTGGGGCTTCAGGCTTGTGGGCCAACTGAAGTGATGGATCTTTGACTCTGTCTGCATTCAGGCACTACTGCTAGCACCCGTTCCCTTGGTGTACCAGTTATCCTCTGCATCTCATTCTGTAAGGACACTTCACAAATGCCTTTTCTTCAGGGCATGTATGTGTATGCTTTGGAGTTTAAGGATATTCTAGGTGGTCTGTGTCTTCAACTCTCTATAATTGTCCCATTATTTTAGGGTGTTTACTTGAAATAGAATCATTCTCACTTCATCCATATCCTCCTGGTCCATTGGACTTTGTTCAAGTTTGATCCTGCTTAAAGATTCAGCCAATTGTGATGGTACATGCCTGTAATCCCAGCACTTGGAAGACTAAGGTAGGAGGATCATGATTTCAAAGCAAGCTTAAGCTACACAGCAAGACCCTGTCTGGAGAAAACATTCAAAAGCCAGAATGTCAGGAAACAAAGCACTAAGAGCTTTAGTTTGACAAATACTTGCATTTATGTTTAGAGTATCCAGGAAGGCAAAGATCTTCAGATTCTGAGGAGCAGGCTAAGCTAGTGCCATCCCAGAGTTAGGAGGATGAGGCAGCATGCAGAAGTCTTTTGCCTGTTTGTGTCTTCTTGGGTGGCTCTTACAGGATTTGTGAAGCTTCTTTACAAAGGTACTTACATAAAGGGTGTATGGCTGCAGTTCCAGGTTTGGTTTAGTAAACATTCTACACCTGAATTTAATTCTCCCCTTCCCTTCTCACTGTTGGTTCTGTTTTATGTCATCTAGGGACCTTAAGATTAGCAATGTGGAAAATGACTTAGCAGACCCTTCTTACTGGGTGTAAAGGTTCTTAACAGGCTGTCAGATGTTCTTGATAATGACTACTACTGTTTTCTTCTTCCGTGCTCTACTTTGGTTCTGGCTTAGCTAACTCATTTCCTGGTTAGTGTTCTTGTACCTTTGGATCCTCATCCACAACTGTTACCTGGGAAAAGTCTTAAAATCGTTTGCATTTTATTCAGTACAACCTAGAAAGGCTCTGCTGTTGGGTATCTGTGTGCACACACATAAGCATACTGTTTGGAATCTGTATTTTGGTTTGGTTTGTGGGATTTTGATTGGGGTGTGTGGGTGTGTGTTTGTTTTTTGGTTTTGAAGTCTATTCTAGCCAAGACCACTTTAAAAGAAAACAGATATTAAGGAGTTTGCTGTGGGAGTGCATGCTTGCTGCTAGGGCCTCTAGGATGTTTGGGGATTGATGGATTTGGTGATATACACACTTGTTTTTTTTACTATTGTTCCTCCCATTTCTTTTTTTTTTTTTTTTTTTTTCCTTCCCCTACCCTTAGGGTAAGCTGTGTCTTACTCAGAATAGATTTTCTGAAGCTGTGTTTCCTTGCAACAACTTTTCTTGAAATGTTGGTTTCCATCCTTTCCCCACTAAGATAGTCTCAAACTGCTTTGTGACCTCATTCCATTGTCTGTGATTTCCTCTTAGCCTTAAAGATGTCAGCATTTTGGTTATTCTTAATCTCATTGTATTCTTTCCACCCATTTCCTCACATTACTCAATGCCAGACAGTCCACTTTATTCTACTTTGCTAAGCTTGTGTTGTCTGCCTACATTCTGACTTAGGTTGTGATTTCAGGAAATGCCAGCGCATCTTATAGAAGTCCTTACTGGTGAGAGTGGCCTCTAACTGGTGTTTTCTCTCTCTGGTACTTTCATTGCAGGAGTCTGGGTGGAACCAAATTCTTTTTAATGGACTTGGCATCTCCTCACCTTGAACAGGACTAAAGGACAGAGGCCGCTCCACCCCTTTCCCCTCTTCCAAACCCCTAACTTCCTCCAGGCAATACCCTCTGCCCGACAGGATTGAAGATGGCTTGGCAGCCCTCCCAATCCCACACCTCCTGTTTGCCGGGGAGGGGGGAAGAACCTAAAGACTCGATGGGGTAGGGGATGGGGGCAGACAGGAAGACAACATGTCTAGCCCCTAGTCTCCATAGAGAACGGTGCTTTGTCCAAGGAAACCTGAGTTTCTGATTTCCCCGGAGCAGTCAATGGTGAGAGTACTGAGAAAACTTCCTTCCCAGAGAAAATGAGATCCTCTTTGTAGGATCTTAGGAGAGTGACTGACTGGGTGTGCCAAAAAATGCCCAGGGTTCTGCCCTCGGTACTAAATTTGGTGGGGGCAAGAGGGTCCAAACCCTGCTAACATACCACTTCTTTGTTCAACTCCTCTACCTTCCTTGCCCTTTGAGGAGGGACCATGAGAACAGAAACTACCTTGTGGCAAGCTGCTGTTCTGGTTATCTCTTCTCACATATTGACGGTTTATTTCCCTGGCCTTCTAGAGGGCTAAATCCTTTTGGCTCCTTGCTATCTGATTCCTAGTGGACTTGCCCCTTGGAAGCAAAACCCAGGAGATTGCTTTCTCCTGGAAACCTAGCCAAGCCAGTTACCACCATTTGCTGCTTCAGGCTCGGTTGTCTGTTGCAATAACCAGCTCTTAGGTGTTCCCTTTCCCTTAGGCTTTCCATTTAATATGGAATCCTTCCCCCAAGAAGGCTTCTTCCTTGTTTTAGAGGAAGAAGGTACTGCCTTTGGAACATAGGGATGTCATGGGACCTCAATAATGAGGACCCCTAGTTAATATTAAGTACCAGGAGTGTGGGGAAGAAAGCAATTTGAGCAGGATGTGGCCTACTTGCATGGGCTCTTCTTTTTCAGGTTTGATGTAAGCATGGGCTTGCATCCCCACGGTACATACTTTGACTTATTGTGGGATAACTCAGCACTAGTAGGCAGGTAAAGTCACAGATGTGGTGTTTTGTTGGTTTCTTTTTTTTTTTTTAATCCTTTACTATAATATTCCCCCTCACTTGGCCTGGAGGTGCTTCCTGCCTTTGACAAAGAGCAAAGAGAAATGGAGCCTGACTTAAGTGAACTCCGCTCAGTACACTAAGGACCAGCACACTGGTGGCTATTTTCTGCATAAGCAAATGGAATTGCTTTTCTCAGCATCCAAATTGTGATAGGTTGCTCCCGCAGGAGGCAACTTCAGTCCTGGAATACCATAGGGTGATGTTCCTTCTGCATGCATCTGCAGGGTCTATGACATCTAATGTGAAAAGAGACATGGCATGTGAGATGAGACTTGGTGTGTGAGGCATAGGGTCACTGGAGACCCATCAGACTCAAGAGGGGAGAGACTGAATTGGATCCTTCCTCTCTTCCCAGAACACTTTTAATAGACCCCTTCGGTCACTGAGGGAGTACCCCCACCCCCACCCCCAGGGTTGGAGAAACACATAACCTTGGGACAGAGGCTACAGTTGTAGCTTATTTTCCTGTCCCCAAGCCAATCCTGCCCAGTTGGTACCCTGCCCAATTGGCCAAGTGTTAAGTGATGTGCTTATTCTTGAAAGCAGCTTGGGGTATCTTTTTAAAATGTAGAGAAAACCAAGTAAAGTGACAGTTAAAGGAAAACTATATAGGATATCAGAAAAGCTGTTTACCCAGAGAATTGTTTTCTCCCCATTTTGTTTTATTTTTACTCAATGACAGAATTTTTAGTTTTATTCCTCGTAGCAAAAGGAGAAAAAAAATCCCAGCCCTCAAAAGGTCAAGGCCCCATCCCCCTGTTGTCGGTGATTTGTTTGTCTTTCTGATAGGTTGAAAATTGTGTAATAAACTTGATGACGATGTCAATCTTTTATACTGCATTGTATTTTTTTCCTTTTGTAACAAAATATTTTTAAATAATAAATGGGGTGTGAGCTGTTTACGGATTCTGCATTGAATAGATTTGTTGAGGTGTCTGGGGGCATGGGTGTGGACTGAGGTTCTTAACTGTAACTTGGTGATGGGTAGTCGTTTCTCCACGGCTGTAGCTGACTTGGTGAGCCCCCTAGAAGTACAATTTGAACCTTTACTTGTTTGTCCTTTCCTTGAGTTAAAGAGAGCTTCCAAGTCATCCTGACCACTTGTGGTTCTCAAGTGTTACCTTATGTTTCCTACCCTGTTGAGTTCTGGTGGTACCCAGATTGGGATGAACACCTGAGTGCTTGCTAGTGCTAGGGTCCTCCGTCTACTTAACCATAGGCAAGTAATGCAATCTCAGTCTCTCATCAAAAATGAGGATAATTGCTGTTTTACCTTTGTATTAAGGATGCATTAGGAATCACATAATGTGATTTATGGACAGAATTGCCTTCTAAATATGAGAAGTAGAAACTAGAAAACTTAGAAGTGCTGAGGGATTTCCAGAAGAGCTCCCCTTTTAAATCACCATAGATAGATAGATAGATAGATAGATAGATAGATAGATAGATAGATAGATAGATAGAGGCCCACTGGCAAAGTAATCATACCTTACCAATTTACTGTTTAGACAAATATGGTAAAAGGGGTTAAGTACTTAAATGTCACTGCTACCTAAGGATGTTGAGCTGGTCCTTAAAACTTGGTATCTAAATCTAAATGGAGGAATCAGTTTCAGAATCCATAAAAGTCACTTGGGGTTTTTTTTTTGTGTGTGTGTGTGTGTGTGTGTGTGTGTGTGTGTGTGTGTGTGTGTGTGTGTGTGTGTGTGTATTTGTCTGCCTGTCTTCATGCATGCACATAGGCATATATCTGGAGGTCAGGATAACTTGTAAATGTTGTTCTCTTTCTACCGTGTTCATGGGGAATCAAGCTCTGGTCAGGCTTGCCACCTTAACTCACTGAACTATCATGCCAGCACTTTGATTGTTTTGGTGGGGGATTTTGGGGACTGGTTTGGTTTGGTGGTTTGGTGTTTTGAGACAGGGTTTCTCTGTGTAGTTTTGGAGTCTGTCCTAGAACTCACTCTGTAGACCAGGCTGGCCTCAAACTCACAGAGATCTGCCTGCCTCTGCCTCCCGAGTGCTGGGATTCATGGTGTATACCACCCCTGCCTAACTCAACCTTTTGTATTGCTGTGAGCCTAGCCTTTAATGGCTGAGCCATCTCTCTAGCCCAGCCCTTTGTTTCTTTAAGACAGTCTCTTACATGACAGTCTTACACTGACAATGAACTCCTGACTCTTCTGTTTCAACTCCCAAAGTGCTGGGATTATATGGATATACTATCATGCCTAGTTAAGTCACTTTACATGACAAAAACATAAACTGCAGACCAGATGATACTGTGTACTACTATCAGGGGGAAAAAGAAATTGTTTAGAGGGGCTAGATTGTCTAGTGCCTTGCCATTGAGATGTGTTTTCACATTGGAGTCAATGGTAACTTGCACCTCAGTTACCTGCTATGCTTGCTAAGTGTCAGGTTTGCTCCATTCAACTATTTAACATCCAGTCATCTGCTTTTCATGCCACTAAAGGCTTTGTACTGTCTCAGAATATGGGTGCCTCCAGGTCTGTAAAGTAGCTTGCCATGCCTCACTCTTACAAGCACAGCTTCTAGTCACATTAACTCCCTGGGCCATATAATTTCAACACTGAAAGAAATGGAGCAGGAGGATAGTTTGAGAATCCCTGTCTCAAAAAATAAAAATAAAATCAGGCCAGATAGAGTGGTATACCTATAGTCGTAGCACTTGGGAATTTGAAACAGGAGGATCATCTGAAACTACTTGTAAACATGAGACTCCCCCATCTTTAAAAAAATGTAAAAAACATAGTGTTTGCTTAATGATCATAGTAAAGTGCTGTGATGTACAGAAAAACTTCTAGAGCTCAGTCTTGAGATGGTTTCTCTTTTGCATGACTATTCAAGTGGTTCTAGCCACATCAAGAACAAGGAACCACCCATGGGAACCAGTAGACTAAGCTTCCACAAGTCCTAATCGGCATGTTCTGCTGTTAACCCTCATCCTCAGTGGCACTGTAGGAGTACACACTGCCCTGGCTAGGCTCTGCTTGAGCTTACTTTGTGTATACTGACTTGTAAAACATGCTTAGAGTTCCACGCATGCTTTTACTTATCACTTTTAAGCCTGTGAAGTGGAAGAGTTCAGTCTCAAAGGCCTTTCTGGGGCACTTGAGAGATGGCTGTGCTGTTAAGAACACTAGCTGTTCTTCCAGAGGACCGGGGTTCAATTCCCAGCACCCACATGGCAATTTAGGACTCAGCTGTCTGTAACTCTATTTCCAGGGGATTTGATACCTTAACACCAATGCACATCAAGTTAAATTACTTAAAATATACATATATGTGTAGGTATGTATGTATATATATATGTGTGTGTGTGTGTGTGTATATATAATGTTTTTTTTTTTTAAGGACCCATCTGAATTTTAACAATTAGATGATTTGCTGAGCTTTCTGTTCATTGTGATCCTGGGAAAGGAGTTGAAAGCAATGAACATCTAAATAAAGTCAAGAAGTCACAGAGAATGAGTTCCTCTCTATTCTGTGCCACTAACCAAAGCAAAGCTAGAGAAAGCAAGTATGAAAAGCAGAAAAAATTGGTGCTCAATGAGATAGGAGGTGGAAACACCAAGTGCCTATTAGACATTTTTGTTATTTTTTGTGGTTGATCTTTCACCATAGACTCAAGGACAACTAGGAGTTGAGGACACAAAGAAGAAAAAACAAAAGCATAAGTGCTTTGAGCTGTGGAGCCCAAAGGATGACAGCCTTAAGAAAGGGGGCTGGAGAGATGGATCAGCAGTTAAGATCATTGGCTGCTCTTCCAGAAGACCAGAGTTCAATTCCCAGTACCACATGGCTCCTCACAACTAACTCCAGTTCCAGAAAATCTGACACCCTCACACCAGTGCACATAAAATGAATTTAAATTATTAATTTAAAAATGTTAAAGTTGGGGGAAGGCAGTCTTAAAAAGCAGCGAGGAAAATACGTGTTCCTTTGGTCAGTTTTAGACTATACTTCTTTCAATTTCTAATTACATGTGGCCTATGCTGGAAAGAACTGAGACACAAGCAAACTTGGGGCAGAGGTGAACATTTACAGTTTTGCCAATGACAGGCCTAAAGAAGACAAACAAGAAGGCAGTGCCTTTTGGGATTCAGGCTGCAACTTGGGCATGGGGAGTTAACTATCAGAGGGACACTTCCATCACTATCTTTATGTCACAGTTTATCACTAAACACAGCCTCAGAACACACTGTTGGGATAGTCTCTGCCCTCACTTAGATGAAAATGCCAGGCGTTGGTGGCACACACCTTTAATCACAGCACTAGGGAAGCAGAGGCAGACGGATCTCTGTAAGTTCGAGGCCAACCTAGTCTACAGAGCTAGTTCCAGGACAGGCTCCAAAGCAATACAGAGAACCCCCCCCCCCGTCTCAAAAAAAAAAAAAAAAAAAAAAAAAAAAGAAATTTAGAGACAGGTTTCATACACAAAAGATAACCAGCTCCACATCAGAAAATAATTTTTTATTATAAAAACTGTGTTTGCTTCATGATCAGAATAGAAAAATACTATGAACTACTAAAAGGGTTCTGGATCTCCATCTGTGAGCAAGGGGGTGGGAGTATTTGAATCAGCCCAGGAGGCCACCATCATGAGGCTTTTCATGTTCATGCAGGATAGATGTGGTACATGTACAGAGTGCTGTAGCTCAGGTCCTACTGGAAGCTCAGCAAGCCTAGATGGTCCACACAAGGAGCTCTGGCCATGATGACCAAGGAGGAGAATTTGAGGTCAGTAGGAAACTGTTAGACCAAGATGGCAACAGCCTTGCCTGTTCCTACCACAAAATGTCAGTGTCCCTGCTGATGATCCTGGTTTAAAGATGATGCCACTGATCTCAGGTAGGTGCTCAATGCCCATATGTCTGTGCTGAGGAAAAACCACACAACCTTTCCCAGGCCAACTTGACCTACCACTTCTCACAAGAGGATGTGTGTTGTCACCCTGACGGGCTACCAGCTGGAATTCTTGTACTTCAGATCTTGTCCATACTAAAGGCAGAAAAAGAAAAGAAACTGTTAAAAGACCAGTGAGTGGGGCTGGAGAGATGGCTCAGCAAAGAAGACCCAGGTTCAACTCCAAGCACCCATATGGCAACTCAAAATTGTCTGTAACTCAAGTTGTAGTGGATCTGAATCCCTCACACAGACAGACATATATGCAGGCAAAACATGAATGCACGTAAAATTTAAAATACACTTGAAAGAAAAAAAAAGATCATTGAGTAACAGCTGTTAGCTTTAACTTTGTATATTTGAAGCCTCTTAACTCCAAAGAACAAGAAGACTATCTTCCTTAAAAGAAAATTCTGGAACTGGGGAGCTGGTTCAGTGGATAAAAGTGCGTGCTACTCAAGCATAAAGACCAGCGCCCAAGGAAGGAGAGATGGGATTCCTGGGGTAAGCTGGCTAGCTGGGCTAACCAAATTGGAGTTTTGGGTTCAAGTGAAAGACTATCCAATACATAAGGTGGAAAGTGATTGGTGAAGATATCTGATATCAACCTCTGGTCTGCATGCACACATGCACACGCACCCCCACAGACAACTATCTACCTGAATATCTGTGTATACACAGAGGTGAACATACGTATGTGGACCACACACTCGCAACCTTTCTACCTGAGAGTAAGGAAAGCATCTCCATAGACACCCCCTCAACTTTCAGGCCTTCAAATAGCAATGCATCCATCCCTGGGTGGGGAACCTAGCCTTCAGCAGTAATACCTGGAGAAGGTGGCCAATGTGAGTATCTCAAGCAGCAGCTCTGAGCCACAAAAGAAGAGCAAGATGCTGTTCATGATAGCTTCTAGGCGGAGTACGTAGGTCTGCAGCAGCAGGTAATAGGAAGCCATCATGGCAGATGGGAAGGTCAAGGCCACACTAATGCCAAGGGGCATCTTTCGCTGGCAGAGGTTTCCCTTTGTCCCTAAAAAACACAGCCCCCAGAGTCACCTCCAAGTGGTGACTGCTTTTCCTGGCATCAGCCATTTTTTTCTCACCACAGGAAGTGTCTGGATGTGACACATGGACAGAGTGGAGAAAAATTACCCTGAGTGAGAATGTCATATTTAAAAGTGAAACCAACTGAACTAAAAATTTGAAGCTTCAGGGTATTACATAATTGACATCATTTACTCCAGAAGTCCTCCTTCCATTCTGACTCTACCCAGGGAGCAATGGGATTCTGCATCAAGAATAAAATTGGGGGAGGCAAAGACAGGTGGGTTTCCTGAGTTTGAGGCCAGTGTGGTCTACATTGAGAGTCCAGGACAGCCAGGGCTAAGGTGTCAGATTTGAAGTTCAAGATCATCCTGGTCTCCTTGCTTCAAAACATCAAAACCTAAGTGTGTGTGCATAACATGTATGCATTTGTATACAACAACAACTTATAAAAATTGTATATGTAAAATATACAAAGTATATATCTCTACAATGTATGTGTGTGTATATATATATGTATGTATGTGTATGTGAATATATATGTATATATATATATGTATATATATATACACTAAAAACTTTTCAACTAATGAAAATAAGAAAATATGGAAAATGCATTAAAAATATGTTACTTGGGACTGGTGAGATGGACGGCTCAGTGGTTAAGAGCTGTTGCTAATCTTCCTGAGGACCTAGGTTTATTCCCAGCACCCACATGGCAGCTCAATAGTCTGTAACTCCAGTTCCAGAGGCTCATACCATCTTCTTTTTTTCCTTTTAATTCTTACTTGTATGTTTATGTGTGTCCACAAATGCTAGAAGACAACATTGGATCCCCTGGAGTTGGAGTTACAGGCAGTTCTAAGTTGCCTGATGCTAGGAACCAAACTAGGTTCCTCCTGCAAAAGCCTCTTAACCACTGATCCATCTCTCCAATCTGACTCCTTCTTCTGACCTCTGTCATCATCAGACACACATGTGGTATACCAACATACATACAGGCAAAACATCCATATATATAAAATAAATTTTAATTAAAATTTTTTATGTTCCAGGGTGCTGGATAGATGGCTCAGTGGTCAAGAGCACAGGTTGCTCTTCCAGAGGTCATGAGTTCAATTCCCAGTAACCACATGCTGGCTCACAACCATCTGTAATGAGATATGAGAGCTGGGCCCTCTTCTGGCATGCATACATACATGCAGGCAGAACAGTGTGTACCATAATAAATAAGTCTAAAAATTGTGTGTTCCAAAAGTATCCAAAATATGGATACTGTGTATTGTTGCTATTGCCAATGTAATTTGTGGGGGAAAAAAAAAATGTTGCCTTGTTTCAGCTTGCTTTTTTTTTTTTTAAACTGTTTGTGCACATTAGCAAGTTTTGTCTTTTTTACTTTTTTATTTTATTTCTTTTTTTTTCTTTTTTTGAGATAGGATCTTGTTATGCAGTCCTGGCTGGCCTGGGACTCACTATGTGGCCTTGAATGCACAGAGATCCTCTTGCCTCTGCCTGGGAATACTAGGATTAAAGGCATGCCCCACCACACTCAACTTAGCAAGGTTTTTGGTCCTCTATAATGACTTATGTAAATTGACTGTTAGTATTCCTTTACCATTTCCTCCTCTTGGGTTTGTATTTTAACACTATTTTCAGAGATGATAGAACAAAAGGGTCTTGCTCTCTTTCTGGGGTTTAAAAACTTCTAGAGAAATCCTTATTTAGAGAAGTGGAGGGAATTTAACAGTTCTTTGGGCATGTAATGCTTTATTCTCCCAAACAAAGCAAGGAGAAGCAGGAAATCTTTTAGTAGTCAGGCACCTGGAAAGATCTAAGGTCAAATGCTACTGCCAGCCTTTAGCCCCACTCAAAAACTCACAGGTAAATCTTGACCTAAAATATGAAGCAGCAGCTTGAAGCTTCAGGAAAGAAGTAGTGGGATATATTACCAGATCCAGCCTCTGATAGTGAACCTAGGTTATGTCCTTTGTCCTGATAATCAAGTTACAGGTTCCAGCAGGTCTCATAAGGAATGGAAATATTTTCTGAATAACACTTACCAAAAAACAGTCGTATTACTTCAATGCCAAGATAAAGGAGCAGCATCACCACATCCAGGACTAGGTTGGCTGTTGGGTATGGCAGCAGGAGACCTGCCGGTGTAAAAGCCAGAGTCTGCAAACATCACCTAACAGTCCCCACAAGGACTGCCACACACCCAGAACAAGTCCAATGAACGACTGGTCGAGGTGTGGACTGTTACAGCTTCAGGCTCTTTTAACTAAGTCTGTGGGGATTCCAATCTGCCAAATGACTGAATTATAAAGGCACACAGATCAGATTATTTCAGCAAAGACAGATGGGGAAAGACTCAGGATGGAGAGGCCCACACTTCCCAAACTCAAGATAGTCTTGCTGTGAGAAATCTCCTACTGAATCCTTCTAACGCTGTTAGTTGGAGAGACTTCTGCCTTGCAATGAACAGAGATGCCACAGGGGCCAGAAAAGAATGAAAGTTTCTTAGTGGGTGTCCGTGCTGGGCTAAAGTGCAAAGGGTTGTCGGGGCAGCCAGTCAAGCCCAGCCTTACCTTTATACAGAAAGATAAGGAGCTCCAGCAGGAAATAGGTGGCATAGTACCACCCATTCAGAAAGAACAGGACTTCCAGAGGGGTAGAGGACAACCTTTTATCTGAAAAAAAGCAACACAAAGAATGGGCAGATGAGCAGCTGGAGCTCTGCTTCCTGTATGGTTGGTTGGTTCTGTGTAATCTGAAGAAAACCCAAAGATAAATTTCTGATTGCTCATGAAGTGAGAGTGTTGATGTGAAGGGGGTGGCCTTCGACCTTTCCCAGGAATCACTTTCAGGTAGACTTTTCTGGCAATTCAGCTACCATCACAGCTGAGAGGCACCCCAAAGATCCAATCTTGTCACTACTGAAGGGGAAAAGGACGCAGAACCAGAGGGTTCATAACTGAGCCATCCCAAACAGTATCCGAGTTCTGCACATGCAGGCACTCGGGATGGTCAGGGCAGCGCAAGCCTGGCTCGGACAAATAAAGCGAGACACCACAACTTTTAAGAATGGGAGACTGGGTCGAGCTCTGGAGAGCAGAGCAGAGAGATGGAGGGACTGACAGGTACCGATGGGACAGGGGCAGAGACACACACCTCGGGAGTCTCACCTCGCGGCGCCATGTTCAGTCCCCATGGAAACTGCGTACGCGGCAGCTCCGGGAGCAATGTGGCGCTGCCGGAAGCGGGGCACTGAGCGGCCGGCCTGGGCCGCTCTGCCTGTCCATGCCACTCTATGATCACCCCATCGGCTGCGCACGCGCGCGGGAGAGCACTCGCCGCCAACCGTCCAATGTGGTCAGTGGGAGGGTGATGGTTTCGTACGAAGACAGAGAGTCCAGGGAATCTGAACAGTTCACGAACTCTTCATCCCCAGTACCCAGGCGATGGGCCTGAGTGGCCCGGTGTGGCAGTGTGGTCAGAGGATCAGCCCTGGGCGCACCATTCTTCTTTCCCCCTGACTTGTGAAAAACAAATCCTTTATGCCACTGTCGTGCATTAATCTTGCCTGGGGTCCGGGTAGGGGGATAGCGGGGAGGGAAGTGTCGTAACAAGATGCTGCTGGAGATACCAAAACCGTCAGAAGAGTGCCCTTTCTAGGAGTACAAGTAATATATCATTTCTCCCTTTCCCCCCTCCAAGCCATCCCATATACCCCTTCTTGATCTTTCTCAAATTCATGGTTCCTTTTTTTCATTAAATGTTGTTATATGTATATGCATATACATATACATTCCTAATTACAGCCTACTCAATCTGTATAATTTTATTTGTTGTTTTCAGGGCTGACCATTCTGTATGGGATAACTAATTGATGTGCTCTTCCATGAGGAAGACTATTTCTTCCACTTTTTTTCTTTAAAACAACTCTTACATTTAAATATACTTTGATCATATTTTCCCCTCCCCCAAGTCCTTCCAGATCCTCTCCCTGCCCACCCACCCAACTTTAAGTTCTTTCTCAAAAAACAATCAAAAACCCAATACAACAACACACACACCCTAACCAAGAAAACAAAATAAAACAACACCCAAACAGAAACAAAAGTACCAAGCTGCAACTAAATAAAAAGCGCGCACACAATGGAGTTCATTATATGTTGGTCAACTCTACTGAACATGTGACCTGCCCTGGCGTGGTTGTACCACTCCATTGAAGAAAACAGATTTTACCTCTCCCAGCAGATGCAAATGCAAGTTGAGTTATTAACCTTTACTCTGTGTCTAGGTTTTTCATTTACTTGTTCATTTATTTTTAAAATAACAAACTGTCACATCAAACCAACAAAGGGAAAGAGCCCAAGAGAAAACACACGAGCCCAGCCTTGGTGGCCCACGCCTTTAATTAACCCCAGCACTGGGGAGGCAGAGGCAGGCAGATATCTCTGAGTTCGAGGCCAGCCTGATCTACAGAATGAGTTCCAGGACAGGCTCCAAAACAATGCAGAGAAACCCTGTCTTGAAAAACCAAAAACAAACCAAAAAAAAAAAAAAAAAAAAAAAAAAGAAAGAAAGAAAGAAAGAAAGGAAAGAAAGAAGGAAAAAAGAAAACACACGAATCAGACCCACTTGTTTGCATGCTCAGAAGTCCTGCATAAACAATAACTGGAAGCCATAATGTACCCTCAGAGGCCCCGGTGCAGACCCATGCGGGCCCTGTGCTGGCTGTTTCAGTCTCAGTTCATATGGGCTTCACTCAGTTGGTTTAGAGGGCCTTGTTTTCTTGGTGTGCTCCATCCCCTCTAGCTCTTACATCCTCTGCACCTCCTCTTCCTTGGGGTTCTCTGAGCTCTGAGGGGGAGGGATTTGATGGAGATATCCCACTTAGGGCTGAATACTCCAAGGTCTCTCACTTCCTGTGTAATGTCTGGCTGTAGGTCTCTATTTCCCATCTGGTGCATCATCTCTGATGATGGCTGAGCAAGGCACTAATCTATGAGTCCATCGGAATGTCATTAGGAGTCATTTAATCGCTACATTTTTTTCCCCTCCTGTTTTTAGACCAGTATTATTTGGCTTTACCCTAGGGCCCTCGGCCATCTCAGGTGTCAGGTATGGGTTCCATCTTGTGCAGTGGGTCTTAAGTCAAACCATTTATTGGTTGGTTACTTCCATGAGTTTTGTTCCACTATTGACTTAGTCTGGTAGTACACCATTGTAGGTAAAGGTTTTGTGGTTGGCTTGGTGTTTGTTTCTCTGAAGGCTGTGTGGCGGGCTTGGCATTTGTTTCTCTTTTGATAGCATTCAGGGTGCCTTCCTGTACCAAAGACACTGTAGCATAAGAGTGAAGGCCTATGCAGGCTTCAGCTCCTTATCTCCAATGTTCAGTGTGTTGTGAAGGTGTTGCCCATAGCCCTTTTAATAGAATGGCCATTTTTACTATGTTAATCCTTCCAATTCATGAGCATGGGAGATCTTTTCATTGTCTGATATCTTCAATTTCCTCCTTCAGTGACTTGAAGTTTTTGTCATACAAGTCTCTCTCTTACTTTGTTACACATATCCCAATATATTTTTATTATTTGAGGCTATTTCAGAAGGTGTTGTTCTCCTGACTTCTTCTGTTTGTCATTTGTATATAGGAGGGCTTCTGATTTTTGTGAGTTAATTTTGTATCCAGCTACTATGCTGAAAGTGTTTATCAGCTGTGGATGTCTCCTAATGGAATTGGGTCACTTCTTGTAAACTATCATATCATCTGCAAATAAAGATACTTTGACTTCTTTCTTTTCAAATTGCACACCATTGGTCTCCTTCACTTGTCTTACTGTTCTAGCTAGGACTTCAAGTACTATATTGAATAGGCACGGGGAAATGAACAACCTTGACTTCCTGATTTTAGTGCAATTGCTTTGAACTTTTCATTTAACTAGCTGTGGGCTTGCTATAAACTGCCTTTGTTATGTTGAGGTATGTACCTTATATTTCTACTCTTTCCAAGACTTTTATTATGAAGGGATGTTGGATTTTGTTACAGACCTTCTCTGCATCTAATGAGGTGATCACATAGTTGTCTTTTTGGTTCTCCCTGCATCTTTGGCATGAAGCCTCCTTGATCGCAGTAGATGGTCTTTTTGATGTATTCTTGAATGTAATTTGCAAGTTTTTTTGTTTTTGTTTTTGTTTTTGAGACAGGGTTTCTTTTTTTAGCCTTGGCTGTTTTAGAACTCACTTTGTAGACCAGGCTAGCCTAAAACTCAGAGACTGCTTCTGCCTCCCAAGTGCTAGAATTAAAGATGTGTACCACCACACCCAGCTGGTTTTTAAGTATGTTACTGAGTATTTTTTTTAAATCTATGTTCATAAAGGAAACTGGTCTGTAATTCCCTTTCTTTGTTGGGTCTTTATGTGGTTTAGGTATCAGGGTAACTGTGACCTCATAAAAGGATTTGAGCAGTGTTCCTTCTGTTTTTATTTTGTGAAATAATTTCAGGAGTGTTGAATGTCTGGTAGATATTTGCACTAAAACCATCTGGCTTTGTTTTGTTTTAGTTTTTTCCTGGTTGGGAGACTTTTAATGACTGCTTCAATTTCATTAGGGGTTATAGTTCTGTTGAAATTGTTCGTTTTATGTGATCTTGATTTACCTTGGTGAATGATATGTATCAAGAAAACTAACCATTTCTTTTAGATTTTCCAATTTGATAGAGTACAGTTTTTTTAAAAATATGTTCTTGTGATTCTCTGGATTTCCTCAATATCTATTGTTATGTCCTCATAATTTCCAGCCAGACACCGAGGAAGCCAGACATGCAGGAGGAGAGGTAAGACCCACATCTAATCCAAATCTTTGGGGTAGGAAGATCTACCTTTAATTTGAGCCACACCTTCTGCTGGAAGCCACATAAAGGAAGTCAAAGAAGGAAGATTACTCTCTTTGCCTGCTTACTCTTGATCTCACTATAACTTCCATTCCTTCCCTGGGGTCAGAGTCTCCCTCTTGGGACTCTGGTGTACGCTGAAGACCAGATAAGAGAACTAGCCTTGTGGACTGAATAATGGCTGGATTTCATTGGTAGACACCCATTGCTGAACTAGTTGGGCCACAGCCTGTAAACCATCCTAATAAATCCTATATAAATAGATAGTTACCCATTCCATAATTCTGTTCCTCTAGAGAAACTTGACTAATACACCTATCATTTTAAGTAAGTTTTAGTAGATTTTTTTCGTTGCTGTTATTTTTGAAACAGGCTTTCCTATAACCCAGACTGGCCTTGAACTTGCTATGTAGCTAAAGAGGGTTGTGAACTCCCAATCTTCCTGCTTCCACCTCCTTAGGGATTAGATAACAAGAGTATACCAGTCAACTCTTGATTTTAAAAAAACTTTACATTTATTTTGTGTGTGTGTGTGAGATGGGGTGTGAAGAGTTCTGTGCTTTCTCTTAGTGAACCACTGAAACTAGGTGTAGTCTTGGCGGCCACTGACATAGATATATTATCTTTTTTTTTTTTTTTAAGATCTATTGTAGCGTGTATGTTTCCGCCAACCCGCCAGTCTGGGCCCTCAGCCACACCAGCCCCAAATAACACTCAGAGACTCTGTATTTGATACAATCCTGTTGGCCAATTACCATTATTGTTTATGGGCTAGCTCTGCCTTAATTATTAACCCATTTCTACTTATCTAAGTATTTCCACGTGGTTGTCTTATCGGGGAGCCACGGCATGCATCCTGCTTCTTTCCTGGGCTACATCTCGACCCCTACTACTTCCTCTCTCCTCCTCCTGGTCTCCTAGCCCCGCCTATCTTGCTATCTCATTGGCCACAGAGCTTTATTAACCAGTATGAGAAACATATATACAGAATAACATCTCCCATCAATCTATTTAACTATGTATAGTGTTCTCCCTTCATGAATGCCTACAGGGCAGAAGAAGGCACTAGATCTCATTACATGTGTTTGTGACCCATCTTAACCTGTGAGCCATCACTGATAAGTGAGGTTTTTTGTTGTTGTTGTTGTTGTTGTTGTTGTTGTTTTGGTTTGGTTTGGTTTGGTTTGGTTTGGTTTGGTTTGGTTTGGTTTGGTTTTTTGAGACAGAGTTTCTCTGTGGCTTTGGAAGCTGGCCTGGAACTTGCTCTGTGGACCAGGCTGGCCTTGAACTCACAGACAGAGATCAGCCTGCCTCTCCCTCCCCGGTGCTGGGATTAAAGGTGTGCACTACCAACACCAGGCCCCATAAGTTATCTTTTTAGAGGTTTATTTGTTTTTATATTATATACCTGAGTGCTTTTGCCTTTGTATATGTGCACCATGTGTGTGCAGTGCCTGAGGAAGACAGAAGAGGACACTGGATACTCAATGACTCAGGAACAGGAGTCACAAATGTTTCAGAACTTCCATGTGGGGGCCAGGAACCAAATCTTGGTCCTTGGATGGAGCAGTTAACTGTATCTATGTTCATGAAAGAAACTGGTCCTTCTTGTAAGGACATTGTCAAATGGGTATTAAGGTTAAGTTACCTTCATAAAATCATACAAGGCTGGGGCTGGAGAAATGGCTCAGAGATTAAGAGCACTGGCTGCTCTTCCAGGGTCCTGAGTTCAATTCCCAGCAACCACATGGTGGCTCATAACCATCTATAATTTGATCTGATGCCTTCTTCTAGCATGTCGGCAGAACACTGTATACATAATAAATACATAATAAATAAATATTTTTTTCAATGACACAAAGCTAAGAATGTAGCTCAATCAGGTGGCATATATCCACTTGTAGACTTGTATACCTACACATAATTAAAATGACAATAAAGACAAATCTTTAAAAAATAAAATGAAGCAAAAATTTTTCTTGTTCTATACTCAGGAAAAGGTGTGGAGATTAGGTATCATTTCTTTAAATGTTTGTGAATTTTCACTGATAAAGCTAAATCTTTAATTTTTGTGTGTGTGAATGTCTCTAAATTCTTTTAATGTATTTAAGACAGTTTAGATTTTCTATTTCTCCAATAAGGTTGAGATACTCTTGTTTTTCCAAGAATTTAAAGAATTTTCCCATTCTTTAAAATAAAATTCCAAATATCATGACTGGGAAATTTTTCACACATGCATTGTGTTCTTTATTACCTGTGACAGCCTCAGAGACAACCCCTTTTCCTTCCTGATACCCTTTTCATTTTCAGGATTTTTTTTTTTCCTTTGAGGTGCTAGGAACTGAACCCAGGACTCATGAGGTTCCTCTGAATCTTGGCAGCGTAACTCCTCCTTGCAGCAAGTTTCCATTTAACTTTCCCAGGTTCCAGTGGGCAGCAAAGCAGTTCCTCCCACTGTAGGTCGGTGTTTGCTGAGAGCTGCAGAATCCCTGATAGCAAGCTGGACGTTGACACTGAACTTTCCCAGTCTCTGGTTTTGCCTGTGCCTTTTGTCCCAGCCTGTAGTCACTCCAGCACTTTAACACTAGGTGGTGTTCTAACCCTAGATTTGCAGCCATTTGCTGCATTTTTTAAAAAAATGTATTGTGCATGCATTTTGAGACAGAGACAGCAGAGACAGAGACAGAGACAGAGACAAAGAGAAGGAGGGAGGGAGAGAAGAGAGAGAAAAAGAGCATGATGGGTGTGCCCATGCCACCACTAAAATGTGAAGACTAGAGGACAACTTTTAGGAGTCATTTTTCTCCATTATGTGGTCCTGGCATTTAAGCTCAGTCACTCAGCCATCTCACCAGTTTTATACATTTAGAGTCATATAAAATAGATCTGATGGTGGAAGGAGAGAATCAGCTCCCGAAAGTTGCCTTCTGATCACCACATGCTGGAGATGCTCTTACACACCCATCATGTACTCACACACAGTATGCATGCACACACACACAATTAGTAAATGTAATTAGAAACAAACTGGAGTTTCCTAAGGAGAAAGGTGCTGGTGACTTTGAGGAAAACACAGCTGCCTGTAGGTCCCCATAAGTGACTCTTAATAAATCATTTTATTCAAGATGGACTTGAGGGACAGAAGTAGTGGTACATGCCTTTAATTCCAGTCCTCAAGAGGCAGGGGCAGGCAGATCTCTGTGAGTTCCATGCCAACCTGATCTACATATTGGGTTCTGGGGTAGCCAGAGCTATAGTAGAGACTCTGTTTAAAACAAAACAAAATGAAAAGATGAACTTGAATGAATTATTCTTGAAGTTGATGGGCAGACAGGAAAGTGTCACAGCACAGAGACAACACTGACACAGTGGCTGGCTTCCTTTCTGAGGACCAGACTTTTCTTCAGTTCCCATTTCCTGTCTGGCCAAGTGAAAACTTCAACACTTACAGTGCTGAGCCTCAAAAGCAAAAGGCATCTTTAGCCCTCTCCTCTCTTACCCATCATAGTGTCCCCCCAGGCAGGCCACCAGAACTTTCCTCCCTAAGACAGATCACAGAAATTGGGAGTCTTTTTCTCCAAAGCCAGCCATAGAGCAGAGAAAGTCTTCTCACCACCCCTTAGCCTTCCCTTGCAACAGCTGGTCATGAGATTAAGATCCTCATTCCAGAGAGGCCTTGCTCCATAGCTGGGAGGAAGGAATGCTGTAATGGAGAGGCTCAGCTTGAGCAGACGGGCCTTTTACTGCCCCAGGCTGTTTATGTCACTCAGACCCTTCATGTCCAAACACATTTCTACATGCCATCCCCACTCCACTGCAAAGAGTAAAAATTGAAAGGACATCAAAAGACGTTGGGTCTCCAACCCAAAGGCTCTCATGTCTGTAAAACACAGTCAGGTGAATTTGCTGTGTGTTACTCTGGTTGATCTGTCTTGTCACAAAAGTGCAAGACAAGCCCCTTTAGGATGGAACAGAAAGGGGTCTCCATGTCTTTCCCACTGCAGCTAATTCTGTTTTCTTCATTCTTGAGGCCTGTTCCTGGTGAGTGTGGAATTGTGAATGTTCTGTCTCTCGGCATGTTAGGGCTGTTGTGGGCTCACTCATGGCCTGTGAGCTCCTGACAAGCAGCTGTTTGTAAGTCCTCTGTGTGTTCTGCGTGGCTGTTGCTCTCAGGGTTGGACTGTGGTGAACATGTGTAGAGCCTTAGCATACGAAAGGCCCTAGGTTAGATCCCCGCACCAAATCCCAAGCAAATAACAGCATATTTGCTCTCCTCTGCAGTTGCGGTGTGACTGTGATACACCCAGATACATCAGATCCATCAGATCCATCAGATATATCAAATACATCAGATACATCAGATACATCACATCCATCAGATACATCAGATATATCAGATCCATCACATCCATCAGCTACATCAGATACAGGCCTTTTTCTTTTTTCTCACTGTGTATCCTTGACTGGACTAGAAACACATACACACACACACACACACACACACACACACACACACACACACACACACCAGGCTGGCCTTGAACTCTGCTCCCTGAGTGCTGGGATTAAAGATGTGTACAACGATGCCTGACTAGATGTGGACTTTAAGAAAATTGTCAGGTTTGGCTTTTTAAGTATGTCAAAATATGAACATACCTTTTATCAATCTGGGGAATCATTGACTGTCATGTATTTAAATATTCCTGTCTGCTCCTTTTGTTTTGTTTGTTTGTTTTTAGTTTTCCCAGACAGGGTTTCTCTGTGTAGCTTTGGAGTCTGTCCTGGAACTCACTCTGTAGACCAGGCTGGCCTGGAACTCACAGAGATCCTCCTGCCTTGCCTCCCGAGTGCTGGGATTAAAGGTGGTGGCACAGGCTGCTGTGTGCTCTTTTCTTTGCTTCCTAAGCTCTAGTTATATTTATGTTAGATAGCTTGATTCTACCTAACTAGTTCCTGAAACTGGGCTGTCCTATTTCTCTTCTGTACGTTCTTTGGTTTGGATAATTTCTGTTATCTGTCTTCCAGGCCACTGATCCTTACTCTAAGTCCTCTGACTGTTAAATCAGAGGTAGGAGAGAAAGAAAAAGGCTAAGGGGATATGAGGACAGAACAAAACCCATTCCACATACACAGACCCTCACCTGGTGGGGAAGCTTGGCATGCTGGGCTTGTCTGTAGCATTCAGAAGACAGAGACAGGAAGACTGGCAGTTAAAGGCAGCCTAGGGGCAGCAAGATACTCTGTGGGTAAAGACTGTTTTCACCAGAACTGATGACCTGAGCTTGATGCCTGGGACCCACATGATTGAAGAAGAAAGCCAACTCCTCAAGTTGTTCTCTGCCCTTCTTGTGACATGTTTGTATGACACACAGAAATAAAATGTAAAAATAAAAAAGAAGAAGAAAGAAATTCAGCCAACTGGAGGGCGGGAGTACCATAAAGAGTGCCCGCACACACAATACCCCTTTAACCCAAGGTAGCTCCTACTTATGACCCCACCACTCAGGACGCTAAGGCAAGAATGCATGAAGCCTGAGGCTAGTGGACTGCACTAGACTCAAAAACTACCAAAGATTGCTCAACAGGGAAACATGTTTACCTTCATGCATGATGAATTCAATCCCTGGGACCTATGTAAAGGAGGAGAGAACTGATTGCCCCAAGTTCTCCTCTGACCTTCATATGTACTCTAGACATGTATGCAGCTCTCCCCAAACATACGAATAAATAAATGTGAGCTAGGGAGCTGGCTCAGTGCTTAGGAACACTCGTTCCTTTTGTAGAGGACTTGGGTTTAATTCCCGGCACCCACATGGTGTAACTCCAGTCCCGGGGGAGCTGATGCTCTCTTCTGATCTCCTTTGGCAAATGCACAAATATGGTGCACATTCATACTTGCAGGCAAAACATTCATACACATGAATCTCAAAATAATAATAATAATAATAATAATAATAATAATAATAATAATAATAATAATAATAATAATAATAAAAAGAATTTGTTAGGATGGAAAAATTTAGCCTAATTCCCCAGAAAACCCAGGAAGCTGGGAGTCTTAAATACCAAGCTGATGGTCACCTACTTTAATGTTTACGGTAGTGAATGAACACCCAGAAGCCTGTGCAAAAGCATACTTCCAGGGCTAAGGGTGGGGTTGGATACTTTAAAGTAATTGGTCCGCACTGGATGCTACGAGGTGATTGGTTCACGATGCGAGGGCTTGGTTGTAACCTTATAAAAGCTGTCTCAATTCTGTGCTAGGGATCCTTAGCCCTCTACCCTGCATGGCGTATGGCTGACGGCCCCAGTATACTGGAATATAAAGAACCTCATGTGTTTGCATCAAGACCGCTTCTCGTGAGTGATTTGGGGGAGCCGCCTTTCCTGAGTGGGAGCACAAGGGACCACGCTCTCCAGGGTCTTACAAATTCAAGGTCATCCTCACCTACATAATGAGTTTGAGCCAGAACTGGGCTACCTGAGACCTGTCTCAAACAATAGAAAATAAAATATATGATTGTGAAAGCCCCAGAAGACAGACAAAAGGAGTCTTAACCCATTGAGCCAGCTCCCCAGTCTTCCAAAATTTTATTAGATGCATAAAAACTTAGTGTCTCCAGATTGTTTTCACTCCCACTCCTTCCTCTGCTAGACAAGATGAGAGCCAGTCTCCTTAACTGTCGGGACCATATATGGGATCCATTCCATCCCATATGGTTGTATTCAGAGAGCTCAGAGCATTTCTGTTGTCCTAAAGACATTTGGTTTACTGCTACAGGATGTCTGGGCCTCAGTGGTGAATGGCTCTTATCTATCTAAATAACAATAGGCTGGGGCCTAGACAACTACACACTCATCTTGAAAGCACAGAGTACTTGCAGTTAGGAGGGGCCTCTGGGATTAGGAAAATAATTGCTATTTGCTCTTTATACATAATAATAGGAGTCGTCTGCAATTGACCCCTCCTTTAGTTGATTACTTAAATTTGGAGGTATGAAATAAAAGGGGCATTCAGTATGGACTGAATCTCCTCCTGACGACTATCCTGTGTTTCCATCTCTTAATTCTATTAGCTAGCCTTTCCCTCATTCACACTCCCTGACTCAGGTACCGACCTGGGGCCGCTCCCTAGTTCTGATTGCAGCCCAGCAGAAACAGCTTTGACACTTAACCCAACCAGGGTGCAAGCTATATTGCAACATCATCTCCTAACCAAGGATTGAACCAAGGATCTCATGCATGCTTGTGCTTGGCATGCATTTGACCACTAAGTGACTCCCTAGCCCATCACTGCAATCTTATAACTATCAGCACCATCAGCTAAACCCTTGCTCTGCTTTTCAGAGTTTGAGGCTTTTTTTTTTTTTTTTTTTTTTTTTTTGGCCTCTGGCCTTCCCCTAGTCTTAGAATTTGGAAATAGCTCAGGGCAAAATTTGTTTTGTTTCAGACTTCCCCAGGTCCCCAGCTTTGTCCCTCCGTGTTCTGAGACCACTCAGTTTGATTCCTAGCCTCTTGCTCAAACTCAGGGCAGCAAGTAAGTCCAGGAAGAAGCTTTTGCAATTGTTGGCTTACTTTTCTGTGATTAGCCCTATTCTGCAGTAGGCTCTGGTCCCTCTGACTTCAGTAGTGGTTGGGAACATGCATTTACACAGTACATATGTGTATGTTACTGTAGTTGTTAGGGTCACAGTCTGGGCTCTGGCAATCCCAACAAGCTACACTGGGGCATCCATCCTCAATAGACCAATTAAAGAGATGACAGTGGAAACAGAAGAAGGAGACTTAGTCAATTCGGCTACACACACAAAATGAGCAAAGGAACAGGTCCAGTGATCCCCCTGCCAGAAGGCCATCTCCTAGGTCCTACATGAAGTGTAGGTTTAAAGAGAGGGCAAGAGTATGTTTATGAGGCAGTCCTGGTCAGACTGCAGGCCCGCCCATCACCGACTCATCTTTGCTTCTGCTCCAGTCTGTCCTTCAAAGTGGAGTGTGCAAACTCTTTTGAGGGGAGGAATTTTTATTTTTTCTTACTGGCACCGAGGCTACAGACTTCACCCTCCCCCAGCATAGGATTCCTAGGGAAATTTTAATGTTTTGGGGCCTATTGTTTTACTCATCTGTTAGCCAAAGGAAAGGGCACAAGTGCCCTGTTTAGGCTATCTTATCTGTTTTAAGGATGAGTGTGTGTGTGTGTGTGTGTGTGTGCTTGCACACGCTCTCGAATGTGTGTTTGGGCATGGAGTGCTCCAATGGAATCCAAGGCTCATCATGCTGACCACACACTCTACACTGAGCTACTGCCGTCTCTCTCTGAGACTGTTGAGAAAGCAATATTTGTGTGTTTTATCTAGTTTTTTTTTTTTTTAGTTCATGGCCAACTAGAAACAACTCCATTCTATTAAAAGTAGGACTAGATAACAGTTTTTTGTTTTGTTTTGTTTTGTTTTGTTTTGTTTTGAGAAAGGGTTTCTTGTATTCCAGGCTAGCAGAGGATGACCTTGAACCTTCTGTTCCTTCTGCCTACACCTTCAAAGTGCCTGGATTACAGACAAGAGCCCACTATACCCAATGTGTGCAGTGCTTGGGATCAAACCCAGGGCTCTGTGGACGTTAGACAAGCATTGTCCTCAGGTACATCCCCAGACCAGGAGCCTGTAGTCTCTTTTCAGACTACAGTAACAGTTTGTTTATTTTTTCTTTTTCTTTTGTTTTTTGTTTTTGAGACAAAGTTTCTCTGTGTAACTACTGAACTAGCTGTGTAGACCAGGCTGGCCCCAGGCTCACAGAAGTCAGCCTGTCTGTGCCTCCTGAGTGCTGGGATTAAAGACATGGGCCACCAGTGACCGGCAGCTTGTTTCTTAAAAACATTAAACATTTATTTTTGTGTGTGAGAGAGAAACAGAGAGATGGGGAAGGGAGGGGAGAACAGTTTGTGGGCATTCTCTCCTTCCACAAGTAGGTTCTGGAGATCTTACCTAACTCAGGTCCTGGGGTTTGGCTGCAGGCCTCTTTACTGCGGAGCCATCTTGCTGTCCTGGCTGCTTGTTATTTAAAGGCTCTACAGCTCCACTTAGCTCTAATCTGTCCCAGTGATGTCATCTTCTCTTCTCTGAGTTGTCCAGCTGGTACTTGCTTGGAGAGCTGAGGCAACTTTTTTTTGTTGTTGCTGCTGCTGTCCTTATCTTTGGTGGCATCCTACACCACCCCCCACCCCCCCACCCCCCGCACTGGGGGTTGAACATAGGACCCTTTTGCATGTAGGTCACATGCTGTGCTTCTGAGGTACACTCCAGGCCCGATTGCTGTCATTGTTCCTTCAAAAATGCTTAACTTTATAGAAGTCAGTCAAATAGCTGACTCCACCTGTAACTGGTTTAGTATAAAGGACACAACAGAGGCTGGGTGTGTTGACTCACAAATAAGAGCCCAGCACTCAGGAAGCCAAGACTGGGAAATCACCATGAGTTTGAGCCAGCTACACAGTTCCAAGCTAGCAAAACAAAATAAAATACAACACAACTCGTCCATTCCCTCTCCAGGTGGGGGCGCTAACCTCACAGTACCTGGATTTGCTTTTTCAATTCACTCACTCTCTACATTGTCCTTTGGGACCTCTGAAAGTGTTCCACCACATGTGTACGATTGAATAATTATTGGGGTTGGTGACTGGCTTAATCTTCGGCACTCCTTCTTCCCCAGAAGTCTGGGTGAGGCTGAAAGCTCCAACCCTTTAACCACAGGAGCTCCCCAACAGCCAGACACACCAAGTGAAGCAATCCCGGGCTCCCCAGACACCTTCAGCTCATAAGTATCCAAAATGATGATGAGGGGTTTGGGAATTAAGTGTTAGGAAACATGGCAGAAATCAAATATATTTTAACCCCTCCCCCTCCCCCACACACATTACAAGTATCTATAACAATATACATAGTGTCAAGGATTTGAAATAAATGACTATGACTGAGGTAACATTATAGCAATTTTTCTTTTAGAAAATGTTGCTTTTTTTTTTTTTTTCAAGATGGTTTCTCTGGTTTTGAACTCACAGAGATCCTCCTGCCTCTGCCTCCTGAGTGCTGGGATTAAAAGGCATGTGCCACCACCGCCTGGTTTGTTTGTTTTTTGTTTTTGTTTTTGTTTTTTGAGACAAGGTTTCTCTGTAGCTTTGGAGCCTATCCTGGAACTTACTCTGTAAACCAGGCTGATCTCAAACTCACAGAGATCCATCCACCTGTCTCTGCCTCCCAAGTGCTGGGACTAAAGGCATGCACCACCACCACCCAGCTGTAAATGTTTTTGATTAGGACTGGAGAGATGACTCAGTGGTTAAGAGCACTGGCTGCTCTTACAGAGAACCCAGGTTCAATTCCCAGCACCCACATGGCAGCTCACCACTAACTCCAGTGCCAGGCAATCTGCCACCCTCACACAGACAAATGGGCACATAAAAGAAAAAATGTTTCTGATCATTATTATATTATCTGTTAGAAGGCCATAAATAAAGCCAACAGTATGGTAACACATGCCTGTTATCACAATATAGCAGGCTTTTTCTGTACCATCAGCTCCCAAAAAACAACACGGAGATATTATTAATTATGAAAGCTTGGCCTATAGCTTAGGCTTGTCCCACTGGGTCTTGTAACTAAAATTAACCCACTTATATTAATCTACATTTTGCCTCGTGGCTTTTTACCTCTCTTGCACCTCATGTTTCCCTTCTGTGTCCTGGCATCTCTCCCTCTCCATCACCTAGGTTCATTTCCTCTTCCTCCTTCTCTGCCTAACCTCTTCCTACCAGCTATTGGCCATTCAACTCTTTATTAAAACAATCAGAAGATGCTGTGGCAAAGATACATCTTTACAGTATACAAAAGGATTATTCCCCAGCATCACAACACTCAGCAGTCTGAGGCAGGAGAATCTTGAGTTCAAGGCCAGTGTGTGATACACAAAAAAAAATCTGTCTTTAACAAAAGGGGAAAGAGTTACATAAATAGATGGCAGATTGTCAAGAAGGACAAGTGGATTGGCCATGGTAATGGAGATTGTGACATATTCCTTTTTATGCATTTTTACAGGCTTCAGGATGAAATCCAGTGCCTGACACATGTTAGGTGCATTTTACCACTGAGATGCTGTTTCTAGCCCTATAAAATATGTATGTATTCATGCATGCATGTATTCATTGAGACAGTGTCTTGCTATATTGACCAGACTGCCTCTGCCTTCTAGGTGGCTGGGATTACAGAGGTGTGCCAGCTTAAATGTTTTTATAACTTGAATTCTGTACCATGTGAATGCCTAAATATTATGTTTTAGCCTAAGGGCTAGTCAGGCCATGCCCACTGCAGCAGCCTCTTCCTCACAGCTGCTGTGAGGGAAACTGAGAGCCTGTCACTGAAGCTGAAGCTGTCTAACATGTGCCCCAAGTGCCCAGATTATGGGAGAAGGCAGGTGTTCTATCCAATTCTCACTTCTCCAAAGAAGTCTGCAGGCTCAGGCTGCCAGGCATGGAGTCAAGGGAGGGCTACCAGTGTAATGGGACACTTTAACTAGATGTGCCTTTCCTCTCTACTGCCCCCACATCCTCAAGGTAAGGTCACACATTGCTCCCCCATGCCCCCCCACTCCCACTCCCACTGGGCCTATGCTGGGGAATCGGGGACAGCCTGGCTGCAGGCCTGAGCTGTGGAGTGAAGTACTCATTAATTGCGTCTACCTCTGGTCTATGAGAAGGGTCTCCCACTCAGTCCCGAGGGCCTGAGCTCTTCTCAAAACCTTCTCCTTCTGTGTGTCTGACTGCCCATGGTATTAATAGCTCTTCAGTACTTCCCAGTCTCCCAGACATAGAGCTGAGTTCCCAAGCAGTAACCAATGTGGATAAAGATCCCCGCCTCAGAGCCTGTCTCTGTGGAACCAGACCTTTCTCCCTCCCTCAGTCACCGTTTCTTGTTTCAACACTGTGGAAGCAGATGCACACACTAGCACACACCAGAGTCTCAGAGCCAGTAGATGTGTAAGTATTTTGAGAAGCAGGTAATTGGTTGTACTCACATGCTGTAAAAACAACAGGCAACGATGCAGCTGATTCATTTCAGGGACAAAGAAAACTGTTATCTTTAAGAGATTGTGATGAGCAAAGAGATTATACCACTTATGTAAAAGCTTGTTACCAGAGCCATTAAGAATCAAAGTTTGGGCTCTGGTGGTCCTGACAAAGTAGTGTATCCTGGTCCCAATATGCAAAAAATAAGAAACAGCAGCTGAAGAGATGGCTCAGGGGTTAAGAGCACCGACTGCTCTTCCGCAGGATCTGTGGTGATATTTATGATTTATTAAAGCTTGTCTGAGGATTCAGAAAGCAAAGTCAGCCACAAGCTACAGAAGCCAGTCACACACCTTTAATCCCAGGACTCAGAATTAACTGGTAGATGGATCTCTGTTAGTTCAAGGCCACACTGACTACATGAAATTGATCCTGTGCTGAGAGAAACAGCTCACACAAAGGTGATCTCAGAACTTGGGATCACACACCTCTAATCCCAGTACTAGAGAGGTACAAAAGATAGGAACAGGGTCTCAGATCTAGAATTCATTCTCCAGCCACATTAACAATAAGAAGACACTGAAGTCTCAGGATTCTTTGGCAGTCTGAGGTTTGGTGGATTGTCTTTCAGCCTGAGCTTGAGGTAAGAGCTAGTGACCAGCTGCTTTGCTTTTCTGATCTTCAGCTTAAAGCTTGAACCTCAATATCAGTCTCTGGTCTTTTATTTTTCATGTTACATATTGGTGCCCAATGTTAAAGAACAAATTCACAAAAAAGCTGCTTTGAGGCCACGGGCCCAGGCCCAAGCCTGAGTCCCTGCCCAACCAGCTAGGTTTTCTTTTGTTTTCTCCTCAACTCTTTCAGCAATTGTGTAGGATTTTTTGGTTGTAGCCTTTCCCAACAATCTTCAGCTGCCACCCAAACTTGGGAGGCTTTTGGACTTTTTCTACAGCCCCTCTCCTTGGGCTGTCAGGAGAGCTACAAACTTTCATGAAAAGATTCAAGGTCAGGCGATCCCCTCATCTCTAACTTTCTTTTCCACACACAGATGAAAGTATGAAATGCAGATGGTAGCTTTGTTAGCATTTAAGACCATTTGTTCCAAGCACCTTACGCACTGTATCTGAATGCTCTGTATTGGGCTGAGAACCATATTTACCGGACCAGGACCCTATTGAGTTTCACTGCATCGTTCAGTCTGGCCTAAAACTCACTATGTAGACTGAGCTGGCCTTGAATTCAAAGTAATCCTCCTGTCTCAGTCTTTCCCAAATCCCAGTGCACTGGTGGTTTGGGACCACAAGTGTGCATGCACCATCAGTTCAGCAGACCTGAGAGATATTAAAAAGGGAGCGATAAAGATGAATTCACAGAGATTTCCCAACCAGAGGAAGCAAGAGTGGGGGTTTCCTGATACAGTTATGGGGAGTTGCTTGACCTTATCTCTTAAACCATTTGTGTGGGGTCCATGTCTATAGAAGTAAATAGAAATCTACATAACAATCTTGTTACATAGTAAGTCTTCCATCCAGTTACCTTTCTTGAGATTGGACATTTGGGGTAAGCCTGGGTGTTAAGCTCTAGATGTTTCTATGAAGGCATTACAGGACACAGGTCAGACTCCAAGTAGTTAGGTAAGGTTTATTGTTATGGCAATTTTGTTCTTATTCCTGGTAGTTGTCTATACATTTTGCCTATTTACTTATTAGATTGTTTATTTTGTGTGTACTTGTGTGTGTAAAAAGGGGTGGGGAAAGTGTGCCTATGCCTGGGTCCTATTTATTTATTAGATTTTGTGTGTGTGTGTGTGTGTGTGTGTGTGTGTGTGTGTAAAGGGGTGGGGAAAGTGTGCCTATTCCTGGGTCCTATTTATTTATTAGATTGTGTGTGTGTGTGTGTGTGTGTGTGTGTGTGTGTGTATGTGTGTAAAAAGGGGTGGGGAAAGTGTGCCTGTGCCTAGGTGAAGGATCACAGGACAGCTTTTGGGGACTCAGTTCTCTCCTACCTTTTTAAAAAATTAATGTGTGTGCCCATGTGAGTTTATGTGTTGTGTACATGCAGGTGCCTGCAGAGGCCAGAGATCATTGGCTCTCCCTGGAGCTGAAGTTATAGATGTATAAACCCCCTGATATGGGTGCTAGAAACTATACCCGACTCCCCTGGAAGAGTGCTTCTTAAGAACTCAGCTGCCTCTCCACCTTGTTGAGAGACCCTCCAACAGGGTCTCTCCTGTTGTTTCTGCCATTGTAGTGATATATTATTTATGCTTTATTAAAGCTTGCCTGAGGATTCAGAAAGCAAAGTCAGCCACAAACCATAGAAGCTAGGCATGCATCTTTAACCCCAGCAGCCAGAAGCTAGGAGATGGTGGTACACACCTTTAATCCTAGGACTCTGGGTTAAGACATGCTACAATCCACATCACACAGTAAGGTTCCGATGGACATACTCACCAGGCTATCCCACCCACTGGGATTGCCATCAATGCATTCCACTGGAGAGAAAGCCATTTGCAAAGCCTTGGGGACACCTGCCTTTTAAATAGTCGTCTCTGTAAAGCTCTTGTGAAACCATATCGCTCCTCCTTTTCCATAGTGGGATTTGTCCCCCCAAATCACAGCAGTGTGTCAATCAATTATTGAACAAACTCCCTCTTGTACTGGTAACTGGATAACCATGGGGCCCTGGTGTAGAAGTATTCACACAGTGGAGGAAATCTTTGGTGCTCATAGTCAAATCTACATAACTCAGAAGCTGTCGCACTACAATAATCTCCTATGGCAGGACACCTGGCAAGGAGAGGAACCTTGCGAACAAACCACATTCAGAGCTTCAAAAGACAGGAGACACAAAGGTCTGCCCCCACCTGATAAGCAAGACTGGATGGCACCAGCCTGCTCAGGAGAGTGCAGCCTACTAGCCCGAGGCTGGCCTGGAAGCTGCAGCCTCCAGATCTCAGGATCTCACTCACATAGTTTCTCCCTTTGATCTAGTGTTGAGAATTGAACCCTGCAAGGGCACCAGTGCTCTACCTGCTGAGCCATCGTTCCAGTGCTCTTACCTGGCTCTTTATGTGGATTCTAAGAATTTTAACTCAGGTCCAGGCTTGTATAGCAAGCACTTTTACCCACTGAGCCTTTTGGGACTGGGTACCACTATGATGCCCAAGCTGGTCCCAAATGTAAAGCAGAAGTTAGCAAACTTTGGCCTTACACCAAACCCAGACTATTTTTGTTTAGTTCTTAAGGAAAGCTTGGTCATTTTTTAAGTGGCTTTTGACATTTTTGTAACAATTTCACAGAAGATATTTTTGATTTGCGTTGGTTTTTGAGACAGGGTTTCTCTGTGTAGTCCTGGCTGTCCAGGAACTAGATCTGAAGATCAGGCTGGCCTCAAACTCCATCTGCCTGCCTCTGCCTCCTGAGTGCTGGGATTAAAGCACACTCAGGAGAGTAATCTTTTGTTTTCTCTTGTTTTTCAAGACAGGGTTTCTCTGTAGCTTTGGAGCCTGTCCTGGAACTTGCTTTGTAGACCAGGCTGGCTTTGAACTCACAGAGATCCATTTACCTGTCTCTGCTTCCTGAGTTAGGGATTAAAGGCTTGTGGCCACTACCACCAGCTGAGAGTAATCTGGGTTTCTCCTTGTTGTTTTGGAGCCTGTGCTGGCTGGCTCCTGCAGAGGGAAAGGGAAGGGCTGAAGCCTGAGTCACAGAGAAGGCGCTGCCCCCAGGGAGAGACTTCACACAGCTCTGCCAACTTGCCAGCAGCCTTCCTTCAGGACAACTAAAGACAATGATGGTACATTGACCAGGACTGCTTTGTTATACACACTTATTTTCTATTTAAATGTAAAAAATACTTTAATTATGTGTGTGGGTGTGTGGACATGCCTTCAGAGGCCAGCAGTGCTGGGTCCCTGTGAAGCTGTGATCACAGGCAGTTGTGAACTGAGAAGAGAATTCAGCATGCCCTCTAACTGCTGAGCCATCTTGTCACCCATTTCTATCTAAACTTAAAACTCCATATCCAATATTCTGCAAATGGATCCCTTTATTTGTTCTCTTTCTATGAGAAAACATTAAATAATCTCATCTTTGCTTTTCATTATTGCTTTTCTCTTTAATTGGTATACTGAGGACAAGTGACTGAGCCTAGATTGCTTACCAGAGCTCCAGGGCCCAGACTTCTATCCTCAAAATTTTGTTAAAATCTTTTATATGAAAAAAATCAAAAGAGAGTATTTGGTAACATATGCAAATAATGAAAAACTAAAAGTTCAGTGTACATATTAGTTTTTCTAGAACACTGCTGTTCTTGTTCAGGTACTGTAGCATCTGTGTGTCCCTTCCTGCTTCAGGATCACACAGCCCAATAGTCCTCAGCATCAGTATTTGCCACCTGGCCCTTTCAATGTTTTAGCCATCGTGCTTACACATTCTATGTGCTCCTCAAAGCTATGAGGTGTGGTCTGATTGGTTACTAGTCTGTCCTTTGTCTTGCCCTGTATTCACACTCTCTTCTGGTGCTGGGGACCAAACCCATAGCCTGGTTCTGCTCATGCTGTAGTACTGAGCTACACTCCCAGTCCTTTCCAAACCTTCTGCCTTGAAACTTTGTGCTGCTTCTACTTTGCTCTTGTTTTAGGTCACATGACTTGCTTTGACCAATGGGAATTGAAACAGAGGACTGACCTGTGAATGCAATGTGACAGGTTCTCTCCTGCTCTTAGGTCATGTGCACAGACCCAGGGTAGTCTGCTGGTGGATGAATCATCAAACCCACAGCCCAGTAAACTGTTACTCCTCCTAAGGTCATCCTAGGTTAGCCAAGTTAAAGGTCCAAGATTACCATGGCTGACCACAAACAGACTCTAGCAGGCCCAGATGCAGTCACCCCCATCAGCCCAGATCAGCTGAACACCTTGTGCCAGCCGACTGCACAGGGATGCATGCTACTGAGTTTGGTGATGGTTTGTTACATGTTTCTCTAGCAATAGAAAGTAGCTAGCCAGGCATTGGTGATGATGCCTTTAAACCCAGCATTTGGGAGGCAGAGGCATGTGATCTCTGTGAATTGAAGGCAGCCTAGTCTATAGAGCTAGTTCCAGGACAGCTAGGTCTACACAGAGAAATCCTGTCTCAAACCCTCTCTCCTGACACCAAAAAAAAAAAAAAAAAAAAAAAAAGAAAGAAAGAAAGAAAGAAAGAAAGCATATAAATTCTAAAGCTTCCCTTTGCCAAACAGGTGCTGGAGCATTTTTTTTTTTTTTTCTCCTGAGGGCAATTTTAGCTTCTAGTAAACATAGCATTCTGATGGAACCACAGAAATCTGGAACTCCAGGGCTGGGGGCAGGCATGAGATCACACCTTGAATTTCCAAAGAAGTACCAGAACAGAACTCTTTTTGTATTGTTAGAGACAGTCTTCATATTGTAGCCCAGTGTGCATCTCTATCTAGTTTATAGCTCAATCTGCCCCATGGATCAAAGAGATGTTGAGGCTCTCTGACTTGGTATACCTCTTCACCATGAAGACATATAGACAGACAGACTTTACCATTTATGGAAAAAAAAAAAGAGAAAATTAAATTTATTTTCTTTTAGAACTGTAAAAAAGTACTTTGGATACAAAAATCTAAATGATTAAGATGTGGTTGGTTAGGAGGACACACCCATCATTGTCCACAACTTCCGGTCCCTCAAGTATGGTATGGGGAGAACAGGCTGGGCTGGGAGGCTGCTACCTAAAAGGCTGAACCATAAGCTTCAAAGAGTGGGAGCTCCAGAGCTGCAGAGCCCTCAGGAAGGAGGAGGGGAAGAGAAAGCATGGTGCGGAGCAGGAAGAGCAGGAAGAGGATGGACTGAGGTAGGAGGCAAGGTCGCACTTTGTTCTGCAGTCTTGGGAAAACACTTTAATTTGGACTAGGGAAGGTCTTCTTTTTGAGATATGGTCTTCCTCTGCAGGCTATCCTAGAACTCACTAGGTAGGCCCATGGTGGCCTCACTCTCAGAGCAGTTCTCCTGCCTCAGTTTCCAACCATGCCTGGAGAGTCTTCCTTCTTGAATGCTGAGCACAGCTGGCCTGAGCATGTCCTAGGAAGTCCATGGTTCCTGATGCCAAGGGCTGTCCTTCCCTGGAGAGCAGCCCAGGCAGTTTCCACCAGGAAGGAAAGGCATTCATCAATGGGACATGAAGTGGTCACCGTCGGACTTGCATAAACTCCTTTCGCAGCCACAGTGAGTCCTGGTAAAATCGGGGATCGCCCAGTCTCACAGCTGTCCGTTTGTAGAAGTAGAAGTACAGCACTGCAGCTGAGGACAATAGCAGAGAACAGCCTCAGTCAGGGGGATCCAAGCCCCACCGGACCCAGCACTGCCAGGAGAGGAGGGCAGCCCTTCCTCTTTATGTTGGCTGTCCCAACCACCCCAGGCCATGCTGATGGAGCTGGGAAGCCAGGATCAAGGCTGTGCTGCTGGACACAGCAGGACACAGGTACACCTGAAGCTACCCCACTCCTCACCTAGTCTCTGGAATACAAATAGTGTTTGCAGTCCATCTGTCCAAATGAAGCTGCTGGAGTTTTTCCATCGCAAGTTCTAAAGGATACATGAATAGAAAGGGAAAGGTTAAAAGCTATGTGAGACTATTATATCTTCAGCAAAGCTACTTGGTTGAAAGCTACTTACTTCCTTTTCACAAGGTCAAAGTATATATATATTTTTCAATGTTCAGTTTCCTTTAATAACCCCATGCCCCTTGAAGGGTAGGTGCAGGCAGCTAGGTGATGGCAAGACATGTTCACTTGAAGATCTTGCCTTTGAAGGCTTTGCCCATATGCTGGAAGGCCCCCTCCCAGGAAAAGTACTCTTGAACCAGCGTCTGGGTCTCCTCACTACCAGGATCCAGTTTCCACCATGTATATGACTCGTATATGACACCTGCCAATCTGGACTCAGTGGAAAGGCAAGCTCTTGGCCTTGGAAGACCAAAATGCCAGAAATGGAGCTGCTGTTGTTGGTTCCAAAGAGGATGGCACTAGTAAGGCATTCTTCCTCGGTTTGTCCAATTGCTAGAACATTCCAGTGATGAGGTTGCAACTCATGAAGGTCTGGGTGAGCTCTTCAGGGAAACGGTACTCGGCATACCACAGAGACCAGCCATCCTTATCAAAGTGCTCCCAAAAATATGGCAGCACAACAGAGAGTGGGTCCTCATTGGAGTACTTTCGCTTAAACTCATCCAACACAAAGGTACTCTTAGGCAGGTGAGCGAAGGGGTCCTTGGCCTTGGGCTCAGCAGCTAGTGCCTGCTCACACTCGTCCATCTCCTCCTCAGGAGCTGGGGCAGCTGCCTTTTTTTCTCCTTTCCGCTCAGCCTGGGGCTTCTGTTTCTCTTCTCATGAACCCTTTTCTTTCCTTGGAATGTCCTTTTTAGGCTGGCTCTCTGCAAACTTCTTAGAGTCAAATTGGGCCATCTTCTCACACAGCTTCACCTCCCACAAGACTGCCCTGAACTGGGGCTGGTTAATGCAGATAAGGAACCATTGGTTGTTACTGGGGAAGGCCTGGTAAAAAGAAGGCTCTAAGACCTGTTTGTAGAGCCACAGATGGGTGCAGACAACTGTGATATCAGCCAGTGTGGCTCCCTCACCCACCAAAAAAGTCCTTGTCTTCAAATGAATATCCAGCACCCCAGGATTTACCTCACCTCCCCTTTTGCATTTTCAGGGGCCTGTTTGTTGTGGTGCATGATGCCCAATGTGGGGAACACTGATATGCTGGCTGGAGAAATGTCACTGTCAGCAAAGCTCACTCACTGTACCACCTGAGCTGCTGCCTCTGGAGTACTCCACGAAGGTCCTCATTGCTTATATAGTAGGTGATAGCATTGCTCTCAAATACACAGAATCTGTCATCACTCTCAAATGCTGGAACCTTGCCAGCAGGAAATTTTCTGCGAAATTCAGGGGTACCACCACTGCTGGCTCAAAAAAAATTTTTTAATTGACAAAAAGTGTGTGTGTGTACGTGCGTGCGTGCGTGCGTGCGTGTGTGTGTGTGTGTGTGTGTGTGTGTGTGCTAGTATGACACAGCATGCACGCAGAGATAGAGTCAGTTCTCTCTTTCCATCATGCAGGTCACAGAGATCAAACTCAGGCTGTCAGGCCTGGCAGCAAATTCCTTTACCTTTTTAGTCATTTTACCAGCTCTCAGCTGCCCCCTGTACTTTTTTACTTTTTGCTTCAAAAGGATCTCCTCTAAGCTTGATCTGAAGTATTCATCTCCTTCCACTGTATTGCCTTTACAAGGAGAAATGCTCTCAGGAGCTTCACTGCTCACTGTCTGGCCCCCAGCCTCAGGCTCAGCTCCTGGCAAGTCATAACCTTGGTGCACTTAGGCTTAGGGCTTAATCACGTACACAGCTAGAACACAGGGCTCCAGGAAGTGGAACACAGACTCAGAGAGGAAGCTTTGACCCCTGCACACTGCTCTGCTGCTTTCCTGTGAGCTCTGCTTCTTCTTTGGGGTACCCCAGAGGCACCCAGTGGGTCAAATGAGAAGCAAGAAAGTGACTGGAGACCATGGTTTTGCTTTGTTTTGTTTGTGATGCTGAGAACCAAGGCCAGGGCCTCCCAAATTCTAGTAAGAGCTCTAACCCTGGGGCCACACTCCTAACTCAGAGTCAGGGATTTTAATAAGCTTCATCAAAATAAACATATGAGAGACACATGAGCTATCCAAAGAGATGAAAAAATTTATAAAACAGAAGAAATCTAAATGGTAAAGGCCTTCAAGACTTCTTCAGAACCCATATAAATGTAAAAATGGAAGGAGGAGGGGCTAGAGAGAAAGCTCAATGGCTAAGAGCATTTGATGCTCTTTCAGAGTACCAGATTTCAGTTCCTAGCACCTACGTTGGGTGTCTCACAACTCCCTGTAACTCCAGTTACAGGTCAAACACCTTCTGGAGCACCTGCATACACTCAGTCATGGACACGCAGGCACGCACACAAGCTAACATAAATTTTCAAATTATATTAAAAAAGCAATCTGAAACCATGAGAACTGGATCTGATCTGGAGCCTACATAAAAACTAAAAAGAAACATCTTGGGAATTGAGTTTCCTGTGTAAAGATGGGGACTCGGCACTGGGCATAGAGGAAAGCAACACGCTTGAGTGGCTGCTTCTCAGAAACACCCAATGCCCGTAATATTAACCATGGGATACTAACATCTAATACCCCTGTAAACACCCACCTATCCATGCAGCAGATAACAAAACAGATTCTACTTCCTGTTTTAACCCTGGTAGGCCTATCTGGGGTAAAGGTAAACTGACTGATATAAATAGAAGTCCCTGGATTCTTGAAGACAGATAGTTGGACAAAGTGCCTATGACTGTCACATGCTAAACTCCAGCCAGGACACCTTCACTTACCCACCTTCTACCACCAGAGTTTCTAGAGGACAGGGACTTCTAGTGGGATTTCCTTTTGGCAGGAGAGGATTTGATCAAACCCAGGGCACTGAGCCTGCCAGGTAAATACCCTGTGGCCAATCTATATTCCCTAGCCCTTTCTATTTTCTCCCTGGTGTTTTGTTTTTGTTTTTTGTTGCTTTTTAATCAAGCCTTTTATGCCTTTTGTGCTTGTAGGAATGAATCAGATCAACAGCTTGAATATAAAACATCTATCTCACATAGACCCCAGATTAGATCTGATTTTCATGGCTTCTAACTTCTGCATCCCTAATTCCTCCATCTCTTTGTGTACCTGGCTGACCTGGAACTACCTTTACAGACCAGGCTGGCCTCTAGCTTACAGAGATCCGCCTACCTCTGCCTCTCAAGTACTGCGATTAAAGGCGTGTACCACCCATGTATGGAAACTGATTTACTTTTATATTTATATGTGAGTGCTTCATGTGTACATGTGTATCATGCATGTGCCAGTGACATCAGAGGTCAGAGAGTTGGATCCCTTAGAACTGGAGTTACAAGGGGTTATAAGCCATCTGATGTGGGTGCTAGGAGTCAAACATAGGTCTTCTGCAAAAGCAGCAAGTGCTCATAGCTGCTGCACCATCTCTCTAGCCCATCATGCGCTCATTTTAGTCTCAACGTTAGGAGTTGAAAGAATGGCTCAGCAAAATTTGTTTTTAACTTATATGTGGCCCACGCTGAACTTGCCACGGCCTTCAGAGAACTAAGATTACAATTATATACTACCACATTTGTCTGTTTTCCTCCTTTTTAAAGCAAGCCTTAACAGGGTCTTAACACTATATAGCCCAGATTGGTCTAGAACTTAACTATGTAGCCTGGGATGGCCTTGAATTTGTGGTAATCCTCCTGCCTTGGGTTACTAGGAGCTAGAATTACATGTTTTAGCAACCATGCCCAGCCATTTCTACTCCTTAAAGATGTGAACGGGCTCGCGAGATAGCTCAGTGGTTGGGGAAGTTTGCTGCTAGGCCTGATGACCTCAGTTCGATTCCCAGAACCTACATGATGGAAGAAGAGAACCAACTCCCACAAGTCACCCTTTGGCACCCACACCTCTATCCAGATACACACATAACACAATACCTGTATATAATTTAAAAAATTAAATATGTAAGAATTTTTAGAGCTTTCATTCTTACCATGACCCAGACATGAAGGGAGATGCTGAGGGCGAGGTACACAGCAGTTAGAATGATGGTCCCTTTGAACTTATGAAATAGGAGGTTGACCAGGCCAGCCTGGAAGACGAAGGTGTTGAAGAACATGAGGAAAATTATGATGATGTTGAAGAGGATTGCAATATCCTGGATGCTGTAGACACACAAAGTATAGACAAGTTGGGCATATGTGAAGATTTAAGAGATGGCCTAAGTTCTAAGGAATATCATGAGATCTGTTCTTCTCTGAAATAGAGTCACCTCAAACCCCCAAACAGCACAGACTTCTGGACACACCAATGACTTTTAAAATGTTCAACTGTGACTGTCAGAGCCTTCAAACTGTTGGGATTCAACTTTTCAGGTCTGTCTCCTATACTCACATGAAGAGCACCAGCTGGATGACAGGAGCCATTCGGAGTAGCTCCGAGAAGGAATTGACAAACAGGTCATAGGACAGCAGCAGGAACTGCAGGGACAGTACCAGGCTGTAGTTGCTAGTTTGGAGCATCTTCTGGCTGCTTTTTGAGACTCCCAAGGGCACATTCCACAGTTCTGTAGAAGGTAACTTCTGGTTCCCTACTGGTACTTGGGGAAAGATGTCTAATTTTTCCAAATCTCTGACTGATGCAAGGACCTGTTTGGAGGGGAGAGAATCAAGAAAGGAAGGAAGGATAAGGAAGGCAATACTAGAGGCCTAGTAATAAACATTTACTGAGCACCAGTAAATGCAAAACACCAAGAAAACAAAAACCTAACTAAAGCCCAGGAGTATTGGCATACACTTGTAATCACAATATTCAGGAGCCAGAAACAGGATTGAGAGTTTGAGGCTGGCCTGGGCTAAGATAGCCAAGCCTCTTCTCTAAACAAAACAAGACACACCAAAACACACCTATTCTGACTCTGTCCCACTGCACTTGAACTTTTCATTCTCTCTAGAGACTAATAGACTAACAGCAGACTTTTCTCCATCATGCCTGCATCCTTTTACATGCACAGCTCTTTTCCCCCCCTTCTTTCCTCTTTCCTTTTTTTTTTTTTTTTTTTTTTTTTGGACTTGCTATGTAGCCCCACTGGTTTTGAATTCTTGATCCTCCTGCCTCTGCTTTCTGAGTGCTTGTTCTACAGGCGTGCCCCATTACACCTGACAAATGCACAACTCTAACCAAGAATATTTAGGGGTACTGCAGAGAAGTGACAGCCTGGTTATGTTGTAACTGTAGTAGTAATAAATCCTTATGTATTACATGCAACACTCTAGAGACTGTTTCCATCACAGATATTATTCAAATCTTAAAATAATCTCATGAAGTAGAAGATACTTTTATTTCCCCCAATTCATAGATGAGAAAACTGAGGCCCAAACTAATTTGGCCAAGATTATACAGCAGAGTGGTATTCTGATGGAGGCACTGTGCGGCCAGCCTATTTCGTAACTGACAGATGTCTAAGTAGGTGGAGGATATGTTTCATACAATAGGCAGTGTCAGACAGAGCTGGGAGAACACAGTACTTTCCTAGAAGAGCTAAAATGTTATGACAGAAATACAGCAGCAGGAGTAAGGGAGCATATTAATAATCTTACTTAATCCCTGGCCTTGAAAAGCAGCCATTTTAGTGCATATAACCCCCGTTTTGCAGAGGCTCTGAGGGGTCCTGGCACTGTCCACCTCCCGCGGAGCAAAAGCCCCATGTTATTGGGTATACTGATGTAGCTTCTCTGGGCTTGAGTTTGCACGCTCATCTCTATCCTAGGTATCTGCGCCAGGATAATCGTGTTGACCAAGAGAATATTCTTTAATCCTCCCAACAATCTGCATGGTAGGAAAGAATTATCCCCTAGCTACAGGCAGGGACACACGGTTAGAGTTCGTGTCATTTTCTCCAGATCGCAAGTGAAAAAGACCAAACGCATCATTTAGCGAAGCTCCATCGGGGGCCACTGTGAGCATCCCTTCGCGCTAGCTACGCGGATAACCACCCTCCAGTTTAACGCGGTTTTCTTACCCTTCCCAATCTTCCCACAGACAGGATGCCTCGGCAGAAAGCCCACAGCAACAGCAATAGCAACAAAAAATTATGACTTCTGGCCGCTCTACGCTCGGCTCATCACCTATACTTAACTCAAACAACCAACGTCGGTTGTCATGGGGACCCAGTCTCGGCTTCCGGAAGCCGACTTTAAATTCCGGAAGTAGGTGGCTAATTGCCCGCCATGTTTGGGCCTTCGCTCTCCTGGGCCTGCCCTGTGCCTAGTCGTCCCATGCCCCCTCGCTGAGGGCGGGCTCTGGGCGAGAGGCTGTTACGGCCAGCGTTTCTCCTTCCTCAGGATGAGGGTGGGGCTAGAGACTAGGCCAACAGTGCTCCTAGGAATCCGTCCAGAAACTGCCCGGGAACTCGCGCCTTGGCACGCAAACTTCATTTCCCAGACGCCCTAGGGAACCATCGGAAGTGCCCGAGCGTATAACATTCCAGGCAGCGCCCTCTGTAGCGAATCCCGCGGACTGCAGGCTTGCCGGAAAGTGAGTTTTTCAACGTCTGGAGGAGCCTGGCTAGTTAGTGGCAGCTCCCGCGCTTGGCAGTGGCCGGCTGGTCCCTGAGACCTGGCCCCGAGGTGTCCCACTGTGTGGTTAGGGGTGAGAAAGCCCGGGCTGGGAGAGCCGGGACATGGGTTCCAGTGGTGGTTCCTGGCTTCGCGCTGTCATAACCTGGCTGGCATTCAGCCTGCTTTCCCTTTTAAGAATTGGACGCTATCCGTACCCCTTCCATACTGCAGGTGGTGTTTGTAGAGGCTTTGACTCTTTTCAGAAAGAAGTCTTCTTATCTAAAACTTGCTAAGGCCAAGCTGACCTTGTGTTTCGATCTGTCTGTAGGTGGAATTTACTCACCCTCCTGAGTGGAATATTGTAGGTCGCTTACTTCTGAGTCTTGCACATTGGAGGAGCTGCCCTCGGAAATGAGTTCTGGGAACTGAGGACAGGACCCAGATGCCTGTACCAGGCTTTTCTCTTCCCTCTCCTTTGCATGCCAACTTTGCAGTGCTTTGAACGGTAAGATCTGGGTTAATAGGATTTGAACTCTAAACCTGGATACCAGGATTCTTAATGTCTTTGAGGAGAGAGCTACTAACTGCCCCTTGCTACAACAGCAGTCAAGAAGAGTATCTTTAAAAATTAGCATGACTGTGCCTCACTAACACTTTATGAACATTGATGTTAAAGTTTCATATGATTTTCACATTTCACAGAATATCCCCTCCATAGTTTAAAAGTGGAGAAGCCAATCAGGGTTAGATGTGACCTACGGAGTAACGTTTATCTATCCGGGTTTAAGAAGTGTTCCTAATCTTTATCTTTTTAATGTTTTCCTCAATTCTCTGGCTAAAGGATTCTCATAGGCTGAGCTAAACCAGAACCAGTGCCAGGGGTAAAAAAGAATCTTCCATTCAGTCCTTCCTCTCAGGAAAATGCTGTACTTCAGGTACAGTTACGTATACAGTGGTGTGTGTGTGTGTGTGTGTGTGTGTGTGTGAATGTCAGATGTGTGCAGGTGCCTGGGGAGTCTAGAAGTGGGTATTTGGTCCCATGGAGCTATAGGCAACTGTGAGCTGTCTGATATGGGTGCTGGGAACTCAACTCTGGTGCTCTACAAAACCAATATGTACTCTTTACTGCTGAACCCACCCCTGCCTTTTTATTTTCATTTTTATTTTGTTTGTTTGTTTTGAGTTAGGGTCTTATATAGCCTAGGCAAGCCTTAACTATACATTTATCTGAAGATGCCCCTGATTGCTGGGATTATAGGTATGAACTACCACTCTCAGCATTAACTTTCAGTATAGAAGATATGTGGGGTTTATTACAAGGTGAGATTGGGCACCCTCAAGGGGTGAAGTAAACAGTGTTCAGAAAGAACATTTTATAGAACACATTTCAAGGGGTGAGAGTGGACAATGGCAAAGGAACCATTGCCTCCTTTTTCCTTCTGTAAAAAGTAGATAAATAAACTATAGAAATCAGTATTGTCAGATGGCTGGAGCATTTCACTGGAGAATGGAGCTGTGCTAGGCAGACACTTGATATTTAATCCCAAACCTCTTTTGCTCTTGCATGAATCAGGGAAGCAGCTCTGAGGCTGGGTAACAAATCCCTGGACCCAGTAAGTAGCTCAGTCATGAAACTTGTTTATTCTCTAGCCCTCATCCCTTTCTCAGAGGTTGCTACTAACGTGGATCTCCTTGTGAGAGTTCAGCACCTGCTGCTGGTTGGATGGATAGCCGGCATGGCGTAGATATAATCAAGGCTACTGAGAGGCCTGGGCAGACAGGGAGACCATGATTCTGGTTGGGGGAGCTGGTCTCACTATGTTGCTCAGGCTACTGTTGAACTCCTGTACTCAAGTGATTGTCTTGATCCAGCCTCTCAAGTAGCTAGTAGCATAGGTTCCACCTTGCCTAGCTAGCTAGGTTTTGTTAGTGGTTAGTATAAAAATCCTATGATAGGGGCTGAGAGATGGATGGCTCAGTGGTTAAGAATGCTGGCTGCTCTTGCATAGGACCTGAATTTGGTTTCTAGCACCACAACTGACTGTAACTCTAGCTCCAGAGAACCCAACAAACACCCCCTCTCTCTAATTTTATGATAATAATAAATGTGAAGTCATAATACTTGACTCTCAATAATGTCCTTACTTTTTTTGTTTGTTTTGATCACGATAAAGGTCTAAGGCCTTAGAGCCAAGTAGACAAAGGGTTGAAGCTCCTGTGGACTTGCTCCGCTGTGGACTTGCTCCGTCCTGGTGCTAGACACTTAGTATGTCTGGGGTTTAGTTTCTTTATGTATAGGCTTGGGTGATAGTCCTCACAGTTATCAAGAGGAGTAAGTGATACTGTGGGCCAGTACCTAGTGCTCTCGTAGCTGGTGCTCAATTAATAGTTTTTATTGCCATGCTTTTCTTTCAGAGAACAAATCTTGCAGTGTTTTCCTCAGGGTACTCAGACTGTGAAAATCAGAGATCAGGCCGGCCTTCTCTTGGGTCTGAAGATGAGGATTTGGGTATTCCTCCTTGGGTACTATTGGTTATTCTTCCTGTTACTAGAAACAGGGCTGGGACTTTGCCCACTTGCCTGTCTCGTGTGTGTGTGTGTGTGTGTGTGTGTGTGTGTGTGTGTGCGCGCGCACATGCACATGGCACTGGGAATCTAACTCATGACTTGCTTATACTAAACAATTTCCTGTCACTGAGCTACAAATATAGCCCCTTGCCTGGGTTTTAAGACTAACTGCTTGTGACTTAAATATTCACCAGAGAAAGCCTGAAAGCTGAGTTGGTTACTGGTAGAAATCTAAAAATAATCACTTTCTAGACCATGAATTCTTGCTTCCTCTTTTCTGCTCTGGACTTTCCCCAGAAAAGAGAAAACAGAAGTCTCAGGTGTAGAAGCACTAAGGGGTACCTTTAGTCAAGAAGAGCAGTGGAAGGTCCTGGGGTTGAGGCCTGGCCCCATGGAATTCATCCTCTGTAAGGAAGACCTTTTTATGAATAAAAGGTGGGAGCGCCTCGAACTTTTTCACAGGTGATATAATGTTAGGGACTGAACCTTCTTAGCCAAAAGTCTGGAAGATTCTGAAACTTAAAACTTGGGGTTTGGCTTTGTTTTTTGTTTGTTTGGTTGGTTTTGTTTGTTTACTGTGGTTGGTTGGCTTTTGTTTGTTTGGTTTTGGGTTTTTTGTTTGTTTGGCTTTTTGTTTTTTTAAGACAGGGTTTCCCTGTATGGTCCTGGCTTTCCTAGAATTCACTCTGTAGACTAGACAGAACTCAGAGATCTGCCCAAGTACTGAGATTAAAGATGTGTGCCACTATATCTTGCCAGACCTAAAACCTTTTGGTCACTAAAATGAGCATTCAAAACATGCAACATGGAAACATTCCCAAACCTTTGCCATCTACAAATGTTCCACACCCAATCTTTTTTTTTTTTTTAATGTGTATACATACACACATACACACACACACACACACACACACACACACACACACACACACACACACGTATGTATGTATATATATGGCTGGGTGGTGGTGGCACACACCTTTAATCCCAGCACTTGGGAAGCAGGAAGATCTCTGAGTTCAAGGCCAGTTTGGTCTGCAGAGCCAGTTCCAGGACAGCAGGGCTACATAGAGGGAAATAACACACACACACACACACACACACACACACACACACACACACACACACACGGATATGTACCATGTGTTTGTGTGTCACATGGTGCCTCTCCACGGAAACTAGAAGACATTAGATTCCCTGGAACTGGAATTACAGATTGTTATTACTGGGAACCACTATGTAGGTGTTGGGAATTGAACCTCAGTCTTCTATAAGAGCAGCCAGTGATCTTATCTGCTGAGCCAGTTCTCCAGCCTTTACACCCAGTCATTTTGTTGAAGGTATACCAAGCCTGGAGTGTGTTTACCCCCCTTAGTTGTGGTTTTGCTGCCTTGTGTTGGAACCCAAGGCCCAGGAATGTGTGGCCTAGGCATTTAGTGTTTTGATGTGTCTCTTTACTGGTGTGCAGACATTTCTTACCTTCTTGTTCTGTGTGGGGAGGCTAATCAGTACCCAGCATGTGAGCCCAGGGCCCTGTCGTCTCACCAGAGCAGGGGTGGGGCCTCATTCATTGTGAGCTGACCTCAACATTGAGGCCATCTGGGGACAGGGGAACTGAAGCAAAAGATTCCATACCACAGGTAGAAAGGGAGGTCACTGTCACTTCCTTTAGCTGCTGTGTGGGTTTATCATAATTAGCCAGGACATATGACTTCTGCTTCTTCTAGGAGTTCTTGATCAGAATGGCTTCAGGACGGTTTTACCTTTTCTGCATGGTCCTGGGGTCCCTGGGATCAATGTGCATCCTCTCCACCACCTATTGGATGCAGTACTGGCGTGGTGGCTTTGCCTGGGATGGCAGTGTGTACATGTTCAACTGGCACCCCGTGCTCATGGTCTCTGGCATGGTGGTGCTCTATGGAGCTGGTGAGTAATATGTTCACAGTGTGAGGGGCCTGAGCAGGGCAGCACTTTCTCTCTCCAAGGATGATATTTTGGGGGGTTGAGTTTGAGGCTATCATGGCAGGATGAATTGGGTTGTTCCTGGGACCAGCTATCATTTGGGGGGAAGAAGTAGGATGTGTAGGGACAGCTTCACAGATACTCAGAGACAGGGTCAGTGAAACTTTCTGTAAAGGACCAGACCATAATTTTTTCAGGCTTTGTAATGGTATGATTGTAATATGTATTGCAGTTACTCAGCTCTGCCATTGTATTATGGAAAGCACATAAAATACATGAATGTAACTGTGTCGCAATAGAATGTTATTCACAGAATTAGGCAGCAGGCTGGATTTGGCCTGGCACTGCACTTTGACTCCTGCTCTAGAGAACAAGAAGTTGAAGCTTCTTGTATTACAGTTGAGTCAAGGATCCATCTTTGCCCCATGCATTCAAATCTCTGTCCTATAACATGACAAGTGAACCCTGGTTGTAGGATGGGGATGATGATAGCATTGGCAAAAGCTGCTTACCATGTATACGTCATACATATCCCCTCTGGTTTTGACAGTTTTTATGATGTATATGTTGTATGCGGATGGATGTGCACATGTGTGTATGTATGTGAAAGCTATAGAACAATCTTGGATGTTATCCATTATTAAGCACCTTTAAATTTTTCCTTTTCTTTTTCAATTTTTTTAAAGACTGGCTGTCTTGAACTCTCTCTGTAGTCCAGGTTGGCTTTGAACTCACAGAGATCCACCTGCTTCTGCCTCTCAAGTGCTGGGATTAACGGGATGTACCACTATGCCTTATCCTAAGTTCTTTCCTATATTATTTATTACTGGTGTGGTGGTAGTACTATTTTTACTGTGGGTTCTAGGGTCAAACTGAAGTTATTAGACTTGTGTGGCAAGTGCTTTTACCTCTAAGCCCCATTTTGTTTTTTTGAGGCAGGCCTCTTCACTGATCTGGAGCTAGTTGACTACGCTAGGCTGATCTAGGCATCCTGTCTCTGCTTCCCTGGGGCTGGGATTATAAGTGTGGGTTTTGGGAATTAAACTTATGTCCTCATGCTCATTTAGCATGTACTTTACCCAGTGAGCTGTCCCCCACCCCATTCCCACCTCCTTGTTTTTTTGAGGCAGGGTCTTCCTATATAGCCCAGCCTAGCTTTGACCTATGCTGCAGTCCTGTCTCAGCCTCCTGGGTGCTGGGATTACAGGCATGTACTACCATGTTTGCTTTCCTTTTTTTTTTTTTTTTTTTTTTTAAGACAGGGTTTCTCTGTATAACAGTTTTGGCTATCCTGGAACTCTCTCTGTAGAGGAGAGATTAAAAGCATGTGCCACCACCACCAACTTGGACTACCCTGACTGGGAGATCCATTTGCCTCTGCCTCCTGAGTGCTGGGATTAAAGGTGTGAGCCAGTACCACCTGGATAGGCCTAGATTCTTAACCAGCTTTGACTGTATGGATGCAGTGTGGGGAGACCATGCAAAAACAGTGCTTATCAGCCCACAAAGCTGCATTCAGGATTGAGACAGGACAGTTCAGGAAACTGTTACTCCCATTTTAACTGGCCCTTCTTGTCTTAGTTCCTGGCCAACTGCCTCCCACAAATAATGGGAAGGTGACAAGTACTGAATAGTCTTGGTTAGGGTTTCTATTACTGTGATAAAACAGCATGACCAAAAGCAACTTGGAGAAGAAAGGGTTTGTTTTTTCTTACACTTTTAGTCCAGCGTGAAGAGAAGTCAGGGCAGGGCGGAAGCAGAGGCTGTGGAGGAAAGTGACTTAGTGGGTTGTACCTCATGGCTTGTTCACCCTGCTTTCTTTGTTTTCTTCTTAATCTTTTTAGTCTTTATTGTATGTGTATGATTGTTTTGTCTGCATGTATGTCTGTGCACTATGTGTATCCTGTACACATAGAGGCCAGAAGAGAGTATTGGATCCCCCTGGGACTGGAGTTACAGATGGTGTGAAACTGTCATTTAGGTGCTGGGGATTGAACTCAGGTCCTCTGGAAGAGCTACCAGTGCTGTTAACCATTGAGCCATCTCTCCATCTCTGCTTTCTTATACCACCTAGGACCACCAGCCCAGGGATGATATTACCTCCAGTGAACTTGGCCCTCCCATATCAGTCATTAACAAAGTAGATGCCCTACAGACTGGCCTATAGGCAATCAGGTAGAGGGGATTTCTCAGTTGAGATTCCCTCTTCTCAGATAACCAGCTTGTGTCAAGTTGACAAGAAACCAACCAGGACAGGAGTTGATGTCCTGACATGTGGGGCCACATCAGGGGAGTGTAAGGTGATGTGGCCAAGCCCTGGAACTGTTCTCTCCTGCAGCCTCACTGGTCTACCGCCTGCCCTTGTCGTGGGTGGGGCCCAAACTGCCCTGGAAAATTCTCCATGCAGCACTGCACCTGCTGGCCTTCACCCTTACTGTCGTGGGGTTGGTTGCCGTCTTTCAGTTCCACAACCATTCAAAAATCACACACCTCTATTCCCTGCATAGCTGGCTGGGCATCACCACTGTCATCTTCTTCGCCTGTCAGGTAGGTGCCCTCTGCCCTCTCATTCTGAGTATTTGTGGGTACCATGGGTTCTGGGTGTGGCTCCACCAGCCTCAGCTCCAAATATTCTCTGTGCCCTCATATCCTGTACACTCAGCTATTTAAATGGCCATGAAAGGTGGAGTTCCTACTCTTACCTTGTTCCTTACACCTGTTGGACTACCCATCCCTCCTGACATTGTCATCCCCACTTGTCATGCTGACTCCAAAGCACCCCCTTTTCTGCTTTCTCTACTCTTTCCTCTCTGAACCAAAAGAGTTCTAAAAAGATTTCTATATTCCAATGCCAATCCTGTGCTTGAATTCTTCATGACCCAGGACCGACAGGCATTGAAAGCTAACAAGGATGATGAGGTTTTCTGAGTATATTGCTGCAAGCCTTCACACACAAGTTGCTAGTTGCTTTCACACACTTGTGTAATAGAAATGGGCAGATCACAGTGAGGCATGGCGTGTTCTTGGGGCTGTGCATGGTGGGAATGTTTGAATTGAAAAAGAAGGGCCAGAGGACAGTGGCCAGCAGGAATGATAGATGTGATATGGGGGTAGAGGGAGTGATAGATGGGTACAACTGTAGTTAACCAGTAGCTTCAGGGACTTACTCCCTTGTGTCCACAGTGGTCCCTGGGATTTGCCATCTTTCTCCTGCCCTGGGCATCTCAGTGGCTGCGAAGCCTCCTGAAACCTGTGCATGTCTACTTTGGAGCCTGCATCCTTTCCCTATCCATCACATCTGTTATTTCCGGCATCAATGAGAAGCTTTTCTTTGTTTTGTAAGTTCTAAGGGGCCTCTAACACTAAGGCATATGGGAGCGAGTAGGGGCTTCAGGAGATGCATCCTATAATCACAGGACTCAGCCAGCAGAGGCCAGCCTCTGGGCTTGAGTCCATTCTGATCTGGAAGGTGATAATATGTAGGTTGAAATTGGTAACCTGTCTGAGCATCAATACTTAATTACCAAGCATCAAGTGATACAGCACCCACTCTTTTTCAGAAATTGCTTAAAGTACCCCAGCTTTATTCCTCTTAAGCACCTACAACATTTGGTGCTGTTGTCACAGGAGTGTAATGAGTTAGGCACAGTGGTGCCTGCCTGTAATCCTAGCACCACAGGCAGGCAGATCTTGTGAGTTCAAGGCCAGCTTGGTTTACTTAGTTAGTTCTAGTCAGGCAGGTCTCCATTGTGAGACCTTATTTTTTAAAAAAAAAAAAAATGTAGTGAGGCAGCATAACTTACCTAAGAGCACACACAGCTAGAAAATGTCAGAAATGAACTGAGTTAGTCAGTCTAACAACTGCTATCCTGGGGTTTGAGGCAGTATGGTAAAGTGAACAGCAAATAAGACTGGAGATCAGCCTTGGGGTTTAGATCTTGGTTGTGCTATGTACTGTATGTACTGGTTATATAAATGTGGCAGGTTCATTTCACTAGGATCTTTGTTTTTCTCATGGGAAAAGCATTTCAAAGTTCTTGCCTATCATTGTGGTAAGGACTTAGGAACTATATTAATTCCAGGTCATAGGAATCTAGTCTCCTACTAAGCAAAAAAAAAAAAATTCTCTCAAAGGCCTACATTATTTTGTCATTTTCAGGAAAAACGTCACCATGCCCTACTCCAGCCTGCCTAGTGAGGCAGTCTTTGCCAACTGCACTGGGCTCTTGGTAGTGGCTTTTGGCCTACTGGTTCTCTATGTTCTTCTGGCTTCACCATGGAAACGTCCAAATGCAGAAGTTCTGACTGACAGACAGGTATGGCTGCTTGTCTTCCATTCTAGGTGGGGTAAGGCCAGGTCTAGAGAAGGCCCCAGGAAGGACTTGCTGAGAAGATTGCTCCTATAGCTGGGTGGAAAGCCAAGCAGCTTCAGGGTGGAGATTGAGTGGTAGATGGGGACTCTGGCATCAGAGCAGCCAAGCCTGGGAGTGACTTCCCAAGCTTCCTCCTCCCCTGCAAAGGTCCTTGGCTTTGTGGCATGACACACGGAAGGGCTTGAGCCTGGTGAAGTTCTGCCAGCTCTGTGGCTAGACTAGTGGGACCAGTGCTTAGTGACACATCATGGGCTTAAAGCAGGTCTTGCCTGTTCTTGGCTACTGAGTCTTTCTGCGGATGTGGGAAGATGTACTAAGAATCAGTGGCAGGGACTTTGGGGCTTTCCTGAAAGATCTGGTGGCTCGGCTGGGTTCACCCTGCAGGAGAAGGGTCTATCTGAGCAGCTCAGGCCTGGTGTGCCTCCTGAAGCTCAGGGGCTCTTTCAAGGTCATGCCTTTAATCCCTGTGCATCTTCCTTCTTTGCAGCCTCTGTTGCATGACAGGGAGTGAAGCTGGCAGGGGCTCCCAGGAACAGTCGGTGGTGCAGTCTCTGCTCCCTCAGAAGCTCTTCTGTACTTGGAGCTCCTGGCTCATTTCAGCAACCAACTTCTCTTGGGCCAGAGACAAACCTGTTACTCCAGTTCCTGGCTTGCTCTCTCCAGCCGCTTGCTGTCCATCTGCTTTTATTGATGGCTTTGACTTGTTGGCATTTTTCCCCCCCAAGGGCTGCCTTGCCTTGTTTCATGTCTCTTCTGCTGGTCTGCAGAATGGGCTGCTTTCTCCTCATCACTCCTAGGGTTGTGGTAGAAGCCAAAGCAGAGGCTGGAATGTAGTCTATACCGGCAAGACAGAAAGTCTGCTGTCTGTGGGAGCATTTGTGTCCGTTAGGCAGGGTTCCTCAGCTCTGTCCTGGATATGCATTTGGGTGAGCAGAGACGTTGGGAGGAACTAATAGGACAGTAGCAGCAGGAGAGGCTTTGCAGAAGTCAGGTGCTGGTCACTCTGAGCCGCTCTTTGATGTACTGTGTTGTGTGTATTGTGACTATGTGGCTCCCCCTCTTCTAGTTGCTGCTTCAATTGCTGCCTGGATCTCGCCCTTTCCCTGTGACTTACATGCCTGTTCCCCTCAGGCAACCCTATGAGCCCTGGTAAACTGTCCTCCCATGAACAGAGAGCCTGACCCTATAGTCCCAAGTGATGAGTTACAGAGGTCTGTGACTTCCTTTCTGTCCCTTTGTGGGTATGGGCTTTCTCGCCTCCTCTAGTCATGCTCTTCCCTGAAAGGGTCCAGCCCACTATGAAATTTAAACCAGCATTATGAAGCAGTTTTCTGGGCAGAGTTCTAGGAGCCACTGCTGACTTCAGAGGTGTTCCTTACTGAGTACTGGGTGCTTTTGTCCCCCCCTGCCCCCTCCCCAAGCCCACCCACCCTCCTTCCATGATATGCCAAAGAGTGAGCTTTGCTCTTCTCCTGAATAGAAACTGGGTAGAAGGGAGGAATCTTGCCCCTCTGCTTTGTATTAGCCTGTGCACTTCATACCTTCTCAGATAAGCCTTGCGAAGTCCCTTGCAGACTGCTGTACTTATCAGACCAGTAGGAGGAGTTGGGTTCCTGACTCCCTGCAGATAGTGATCAGGCTGAACTTCAACCCTGTTGCCAGAAATTGGCAGAAGGCTGGCATGGACTTCCTGACAAATGAAACCTGCACACCCTTGGCATTACTGTGGGCACTTGGGGCATGACCAGTTTCCTGGTTTACTCATGAGTGGGTCTTCTACTTCTTCATGAATCTGATTTTTATTAAATGTGTTTTTAAACACTAAAGGTGTCTTCTCTTGTTCAGATTGAATAGCTTAAACAAAACCCCTTATTTCTCATACTTTGGGAGGCTACAAGACCAAGATAAAGGCAACAGCATGTGTCTGGTAAGGGCCACTCCCCACTATTTTCATACTGTGCTTTCACATGGTGCAGAGTACAAGTTGTTCCCAGACTCTTATAAATGATGGTGCATCCCATTCAGAAGGGTCCCACCCTCACCCCTAATCACTTACAAAGGTCCTACCTCTCTTTTGTTATTTTTCAGGCAGTGTCTCACTATGGAGCCCTGGCTGGCCTGGAACTTGTTATGTAGACCAAGCTGGCTTCAAACTCATAGAGATCTACATTCCTCTGCCTCCAGAGTGCTCAGATTAAAGGTTGTGCCACCAGGCTGGGCTCAAGGCTGCGTCTCTTAATTCCATCACATTAGGGATAAAGTTTCAAGCATATGATTTCTGCTGAAACACAGAAGTCATCTTTGCTGACATGACAATGTACTCAAGTGAGAGTTTTGACAATTTACAAAGGCCTCAGGACAGACTTGACCCTTAAGATGCAGAGGAGGGCCAACCAGAAATCCATGACTATATTCTTGGAATTGCAAACTACTTAAATTTGAGTGGTGTCCTTCTCCTTTCATTAGGGGAGGGAGTTCCTCCCTTAAAAGTCTGGAAAACAAGACTCAAAAAGGAGTGAAGGTGGAAAGGCAGAGCTGGGATCCACTAGTCATTGTTTGATGCCAACCTTTTCCTCCCTGTTGTCCACATGTCTGTGCATGCTGACAACTAGCTTTGTTGTCAGGGACTTCTGATGGAGACTGACAGGAGACCCTAGGTCCACAGCCCAAGGAGTTCCAGTGCTTAATCTGAGAATACAGATGACGGGGTCCCTTAGCTATGCCTTAGTATATCTAGTCTCAGTTTAGCTGGCTATAGGGAGTATGCCTGACACCAGTGCTAACACTTGTTCTAGTGACAGCACTAGAACACCAGGCTGCCAGGATCCTAATCCTTACCTGAGTCTCCACATCCCTGTAATGGTTATTCTGAAAAAAAAGAAAATCTTATTTTGTGTATGTAGGCACGCTTGTGCCACATCACATGTGGAAGCCAGAAGACAGCTTTATCTCTTGACACTTAGGGATTTGGTGATCAAATTCAAGTTGTTAGGTCTTCAGGCTACTGCCTGCTGAGCCATCTTGCTGGCCTGAGATTGGTATCATTGACTTTTATAGATCTCTACTAGCCAAATATGGGCATGCGTTCCCATAGCTGACTTAAAACAGAACCAGACTTTACACGGATATGACCTGCCAGTGCCTTGAATCACTTCTCTACACTGAGGATGTCATGCCTGGTGTGAGCTCTGTGTGTTTGTCTTAGGCATCAGTCTTTCAACTGCTCAGGGTATAGGCAACAATTGCTCTAGAGCAGTGCATTGTGACCCCTTTGGCAAACCTCTGACTCTAAAAAAACTTACATTATGATTCTTAACAGCAAAATTACATTTATGAAGTAGCAAAATAATCTTATGGTTGGGGTCACTGCAACATGAGGAGTAGTATTGGAGTTACAGCATTAAAAAAAGTTGAGAACCACTGCTCTTTAGAGACCCTGGGCCTGGATGACTGCAGCTTCTGAACTATACCAGAGCCTGAAAACACAGCGAGTCCATTTCTTCTGGGGATCCAATACCCATTACTTTCTGAAGAGTCAGTTGATCTAGTGCAGAGAAAAGTCTGTGCCAGTCTGACATGCATTGGTATGGTGTGTGCTAGGACAGGAAGGGGAGTCCCTATGGAACCAGCCCAGCTGAGCAAAGCCTGTCTGGAGTGCAGGTGATGAACTGCCTGCCTAGAGGTAGGTCATGGTCACAATAACCAGGGCTAAAGTCTCAAAGATGAGGCAGCAGCTTGTGGCTTCAATGGGTTTTATTAGCTTTCCTTCATCCACTTCTAGAGGAAAAGGCCTGGAGTCTTGAAACCAAATGGTTACACCCAGGTAGGGGCTGTGCTGTGCTTTGGAAAAGCCTTATCACTGACATCCAGAACTGGTTGGAGTGGGGTGAACATGACCCGAGGGACCCCACTTCCTGAGAAGAGAAAGCACGGTGCTGGTGGAACACGCCATCCACCCAGCCAGACACTGTTCATGTTCTGGTGTTCTGGTGTGGTGGAGGATGTCCTGCTTCACGAAGAGGATGGGAGCGAGGGTGAGTGAGAGGTAAGGTGACCACATGAAGGCAAGAGAACGAACAGGGAGGGGAGATGAGAACCAAAAAGGCAGTCATGCTCCCTGTGTCTGCAAGACCTCCAGGATGGCACGTAAGATGGCAGCCACTGCCACTGCTCCAGGGTCTGGCTGATCTAGTCGTGCAGAGCTGATGTAACTAGCTCTTCCAGCACCAGCTTCCATGTTCTTGGTGGCCTCGGCTGCAGCTTCAGCACTCTGAGGAAGTGTAGGAGTAGGCTTAAGTACATGACAGTAGGCCCTGAAAATCTGTGCCCGGACCCTTTGTCCTGTTCTGTCATCAATTTCTGTGCCATCACTCCGCAAGGAATGGGTCCCCTATTGGCTGAGCCTCAGCTCAGGTACTAGGCTAGGCTCAATGTATTTCCCTACCCATGTAACTCTTTCTGAAACAGGGTTCACCCCTGCTTTGTACAGGTGGAAATAAAGCTGGAAAAGGCCACTACATTGCTTAAGGCCACCTAGCGATTGGAGCTTGGAGGCTCCTTGATTGTCCAGCTGAGCCTCACTCACCTTGACTGCTTTAGTCAGGACTGGGAGGACACTGGCTCCTGGGTTCTTCCAGGCTTGGAGCTCCTGTCCTGCTGCCCACAGAGAATCCAGCTGAACAAGGTCAGAGAGAGGGGGGTTGAGAAGAAGTCCTGCCATGGAGGATAGCTATAGAGCTTGTGGGCTCAAGAGGGGCAAGGGGAGTTACACTCTGTACACACCATTGTCCTGTCTCCTGGCACAGCCTTTCCATACCTGAAAGAATGAGCACGTTGGTTACTTTAGCTGTTAGGACAGAGCCTGCCCGGGAGCAGGGAGCATCTATCAACCACCTCCCCAGCACCACACACCCCCCACCAACCCCCCTGGTGTTAAGACACAGACAGGGCCCTAGCTCACTTTTGCATGGCCGCCAGGCCGGCATCCATAGCAGCAGACCAGGTTGGGAGGTCAGTCTTGGCTTTGAGAGGCTGAGCAGCCGCAGTCAGGAACAGACCATAGAGCTGAGAAAGATCAGAATGCTGAGTACATGAAGCTAGCCGGCACCCAGGCAAACTGCATCCCTCCCCATCAGTCTGTTCTTCCAGGGGCTGCTTCTACTCACCGCCCCAGATGAGCCTCCCATCCTCTCCAGCAGCAGGACAGACAGTTTGGAGAGCACCTGGGCAGGGCTGGTTAGAACTGGGCCCTCCTTTAGCCAGCCCTGGATGGCTGCAGGTAGAGAGTCAGGCGGCCCTTCAGAGGTACTATCCACTTCTTTTTCTCTCCCTAGTGTTATCCTGATTGGTCTTATTTACTGAGGGATATGCTTTTTGCCTGCTTTTTTTTTTCTTTTTCTTTTTCCTTCTCTTTCCCATTACCTTAAGTTGGCCTAGAAATCCTCATGAGCCACCACTGCCCAACTAAATACACTTTTGGAACCATGGAAATGGGAGTGGTGCTTGGCTTGAGGTATATGCTGAATGCATCTATCATCCATCCATCCATCCATCCATCCATCCATCCATCCATCCATCCATTTTTCAAGACAGGGTTTCTCTGTATATCCCTGGCTGTCCTGGAACTCACTCTGTAGACTAGTCTGGCCTTGAATTTAAGAGATCTGCCTGCCTCTGCCTCCTAGGTGCTGGGATTAAAGGCATGCACCACCACTGACCAGCAGAATGCATCTTTCTTTCTTTCTTTCTTTCTTTCTTTCTTTCTTTCTTTCTTTCTTTCTTTTTTTTTTAAAATAAACTTTCTTTCTTTTTTTTTTTTAAATAAACTGCTTTTAAAAATTTATTATTATTTTAGGTGCATTGGTGTTTTGCCATGGCCATTGGGTTCCCTGGAATGGAAATTACAGACAGTTGTGAGCTGTCATGTGGATGTTGGGAATTGAACCCAGGTCCCCTGGAAGAGCAGTCACTGCTCTTAACCACTGAGCCATCCCTCTAGCCCCTGAATGCATCATTCTTCTTTTTTTCTTTAGCATCTGAGAGTGCTAAGGGTAGCAGAATGGACTTTCTTTCTGTGATCGCTCTCCCTCCCACTTGTAGTGTGGGAAACTCCTTTCTTTTGGGAAGATAGGTTGAGGAGTGTGCCAAATGACCTCACTTGGTGAAGAAAGGCAGCAACTTCCATGAAAGCCCCTAAATGTTTTAGGATTTGTTTCATGGAGCTAGCATGCCATATTAGCCCTTGAGCACCCCATAGAGGCCAACCTTTGGCAGCATGGCTATGGGTAATGCCACAATCCCCGTCGCCAGCAGCCCTGTCCAAGGCATTCAGGTGCTCCTCCAGTCCGAGCAGGGTGGTGCATACTCGCTCCAGCACGAGCATCATCTGCTTTGACACCACACCTAGAAAGGGAGGACAGTACGTGGAGGCCTAGTTGACCTTCTCACAGCCAAACTTGACCAGTGTGGGAGGTATGGGTGTCAAGGTCCCTGTATGCCCCATCATGTACCCTTCGGTGCTCAAGCCAAAGTCCTGACCACCAGGGACTCTTGCCCCTCTCCAGGGGCAAGTACCTTCTGCTGCAGTGGCCTCAGTGACCTCTGGAGGCTCTATGGGAGCTGCTCGGATCCGCTTCCGCCCAGTTACAGAGGCCTTGGCCATGTGAGGCCAGGCTGTTGCAGTAGTTTCAGCATCTAGAAGCAACGGCATAACTTTTTCAGACAAGGTCAAGGGGGGCCTGGACTCCCCACCTGGCCCTGAAGACTGGTTCCCTAACCTGTCTGCAAGAAGGCAGTCCAAATCAATATGAATATACTGAGAGTCTAATGCATACTGAGTGGAGGTGGGGCATGTACTAATACCAACTTTGCAAAGTTGAATGAGAGGTGAAGGCCAAAAAGCCAGAAAGAGCCTCTTGACAGGTCTAGAGCCCAGACTGTCACCATCAGCCCTCTGTGGTCTCTATGCTAGAGCCTGCGGATGGACAATGGTTCCTTGTAGCAATGCCTTAAAGGATCCAGGCCTCTCTTACCTATCAGCTTCAGCAGGGGTTCATCCACAAGCATCAGGGTAAGGGAAACACCAGACATCTCCAGTGCAGACATGAAGGTACCCACTAGGGCACGGGCGACCTTCACCCCACGGCCCTCTGCAATGCCAAGCACAGAAGCATGTGAGTGGGAAAGGGAACTACCGCTGAGCATCTTAAAAAGAAACCAAAAGCAAAACAAGGTCCTTGCAGGTTGAGGCCTGTGATGACCTGATTTCCTCAGAGCATCTCTCAGTGACAGCCCATTGCCACATTCCTTGGAAGTATCCCCTCCTGAGGGACTGAATAACTGCTCTCATTTACTGAGCTCTTAGCAAGCACCAGGCATCCTACATATACTTAATCTCATTTAATTCTCATAACCACCCCTAAGGCAGGTATTGCTGTTACTATTCCCAGACTCAGGACCCTAGCAGTTTAGAGGCAAAAGTAACAATTTAACTCAAGCTTGTGACTGCTCAGCTGATATTCTGGGCCATCACAGGACACTGTCTCAACTGCTTTTCTTATGCCTAGGTTCAAAACAGGTTCAAAGGGATAAGGGAGCTAGGCATGGAGATAGAGGCAGGAGAACATCTGTGAATTCAAGGCCAGACTGGTCTACAGAGTGAGTTCAGGCCAGCCAGGGCTACATAATGAGACATTGTTTCAAAAAATAAACAAAGGGTTAAGGGACCTCTTGTATTGTGGGCTCACCCAACAAACGTATGGCAGCATCAGCTATGATGTTCAGTTCCAGGAAAGACAGGCCACCCAGATTGTTGACTATCAGCACCACCGAAGAGCCTGTGGATAGATATGACACCCTCCATGAGACTTTTGGTGGCCTGTGCAGAGGGGCAGGAAGGGCTTGGAGACTGGGCACCATAGGCTACTCACCTGACTGTACACACACATGGGATACATTGGAGGTGTTTGTCATATGGTCAAGCATGAGAGTCACAATCTGATCAGCAGGTGCCATCTGTTAGAAGAAGCAGGAGTGAGCTATTTCTGGGAGGCCTCGGGGCTGGGCTAGGCTGAGCAAGGAGTCTAGTTACCTTTATCCGGTTAACACCAGCTTCCCCATGGATCCCTGTGGAGAGATTTGGTCAATACTGCCTGGCTCACAGCCTACTGATTCTCTTACCATGGTTTTACCAATGATACACTAAGTGTTCAGCACAAGGCTAGGCACAATGAGTGTGGACAGTGGGTAGAAAAGGAAAGAATAATGAAAAACAAGGCAGTATGTGGTGTGGCGGCAGAGCTAGCTGGGAAGTCACAGAGGCCATAGGACACTAATGCTATTGTGTTAGAAGCATACCGGGAGAAGTAGAACATGTCAGTCACAGACAAGGTGTCCTTTGGACCAAAAGGGCTATACATTGGGGCTTGAGTAGTACATGGAATGATGTGGGTAAAAGTAAGGTAAAAGGAACATGGCACTCTATGTGTCCAAAGCCTGGGCAAAGGTGGCAAAGTGAATAGAAGTCAGGCAGGCTGGTCTAGGCTGTGCCTCGTGTGCCCACCTATGAATCTAGAGACCACCTAGGGGACATCCAGTAAGCAGGGAGGAACAAGTAGACAACTCCGGGACCTTAGACAACTCCGGGACCTTCGACAAAACTCAATGCAAAGAACAGGCATGGTAGGGGCACGGTGGCCACAGGCTTACCCAGGCCGAGTTCCACTTCATCAGCTGCAAGCTCAAAGGTGGGTTTGGAGCCAGGGACACTACAGGAGGACAAGCTCACCCCAAGGGTACCTAGGAAAAATGAAGCATGGAAGAGATGGTGGTTCCTTTTTGCAGCAGGTGCCAGGATGGCAGAGCAACGCTGTGGAGGCCTGGCTATAGGCATCTTCTCTGAGAAAGCTGTACAACTCTTCACCTTACTGATGAACAGAGTCCAAAGGCTTCCAGGCTCCAGGGCATCCCCAGGGACCCTCCCCCAGCTCCACTGGAGACATGGAAAGCCTTCTGACAGGAGCCTGCTCTCAGTCCCCATGTCAGCCACGTCCTCCTATCCTTGGAGCTGACACTCACCCATGGTCTTGGCGACCTCGTTCACCCGCTTTGTGATCTCCTCCAGCCCCATACCTTCCTCAGCCAGAGCACCTGCCACCTGTAGCCACCCAGAGAGAAAGAGAGACAGGATAGTGGGTGGAGGGGTCACTAGATCTCTGAATGCAGAAGACAGGCTGGGAAGAACTTACTTCTTGGGAGGGAGAATCTCAGGATTTCTACATTAAATGTGGCCCATCACATTTAGGATAAAAGAATGTTCTCTCCTTATTTACTTGCTGTGAGTCTTCAAGAGTTTTTGTTTGGGGATGGGGGTGTGGATTCATGGTAGAAGGCTTGCCTGGTATGCATGAAGCCCCTTCACAGCAAAACATATACACATATTGTCACATATTGTCATTCTCTCTCTCTCTCTCTCTCTCTCTCTCTCTCTCTCTCTCTCTCTTCTCTCTCTCCTTCCCTCTCTCTCCACTGTAGTCTAGTGAAGCTGAAATGGACTTAAAAAAGGAGAAATGAGCCTAGAGAAGGGGTGATTTGTTCACTATCACACAGCCTGATGCCGATCAGTTTCCTGATTCTTAGAGCTCTTTCTTCAATAGCATACACTTCAGTTTGATTTACTCTTATGCCATTCATTCATTCATTCACCTTCCTACTCAGTTTTCACTAAGAATGCACTGAGCTGGAAAGAACAAAGGGAGACTGAATCAAAGTCTAAGGAAGAGAAGCACAGACATACACTGAAAATTACTGCTAGATGGCACATGTATCAGGAGGCTGAGAGAGCCTGGAGAAAGGCTTTTCGGTGGCTCAGGATGCTGAGGGGACCGGGGGGAGTACCACATAAGCATCATTGGTCTCTGCAGAATGTCAGCAGTGAGCCAGGCCACAGAAGGCTGACCAAAGAAAGGATTTTGCAGGGACAGATATGGCACACATAAAACCACAGAGGTGAGTTCCAGCCCAACACACACAGGTAGGGACCTGATGTTTATGGAGCATAAGGGGAAGAAAGGGGTGCTGGGCAGTGAAGCCAGGAGTTAATGAGCTGGGGCAGGAGTGTGGTGTGGAGAGGCTGGGGAGGCAGCTCACTGGTTAAAAGCACTGGCTGCTCTTGCAGGAGATCCAGGTTTGGTTCCCAGCACCCACGTATAACTCCAGTTCTAGGGGATCCAGTAGCCTCTTCTGGCCTCCTCTGGAACTGGAGTTACAGACAGTTGTGACCTACCAGGTGAGTGATGGGAACCAATCCCAGGTCCTCTGCAGGAGCAGCCAGTGCTGAACTATCTCTCTGGCCCTCAAATAAATAAAGATTGTGGTGGGCACCCCCAACCAAGGGGCTTGAACTGACTATGGGAACCTAAGATGCTCTCAGTGAGATGAAAATTGGACATATACACATTTTTGGCTGTCTAAGCTAGCCTCAAATCCAAAATCCTCCAAACTTAGCCTTCTGAGTGCTGATCAATATGCATTTTAAAGACAGCCCTGGGGGTAGTGGGGAACAGACTGGCAAGGAAGAAGTGCAAAAAGCAAATAGGGGAGCCCAGTGAGAAGGTGAGTGCAGTTATAAGACCAAGAGCCAGGATGGTGAAGGCAGTTAGGGCAGGACATGAGGAAGACCTGTGCTGCATTGGAGAAATGCAAGCAAGGGTCAACTGACCAGGACTGGGGAGGGGAAGGGAAGGGAACTGGTCTAGGAGAGTGCTGCACTCTGGACCTAATGGCTGAAGCAATGGTGGGGACTGGGTAGGTCAGGGTAAAGAAATGGCTGGTCTTCAGTGTCCCAGGGCGCGGAGGCTAACCTTGTGGATAAGCACTGTGCCACACAGGCCACGCCGGCCTGCCTTCTTCAGGACAGTGAAGGCACTGTCATCCCCGATTACCACCATCTCCACAGAGATGCCCTCAGCCTTGGCCTGCTCCATGGCAAATCCAAAGTTGAGTCGATCCCCAGTGTAGTTCTTCACGATGAGGAGGGTGCCCGCTGCAGAACCAGTAGCATGGTATCTATCATTAGCCTAGCCCTCACCCATCCCCAAAGTGCCCACCCACGGCATTTTCTCCCAGATGCAAGCCTGACCTGTGCCTGCTTGGGCCACAGCTCTAATGGCTGCCAGGATGCTGCCCACAGCTGGAGAAGCGAACACAGATCCTGCGATGACCCCTGTCAGCATCCCCTTCCCGATAAAACCTGGAGATGGAGACGGAGAGGAGTAAGGATGCTGGGTAGAGGCTATACCTGTTATCCCTGGAGTTTCCCACATGCCTGAGCTCCATGTTTGGGTAAGCCCTACTGTGTGCTTGTGCTACGGATAACCCCTCCATGGGAGTCATCTTGGAGGGGGCTTCCCGTGACTTCTAATCTGAAGAACTCTGTCCCCTCCCATCATTTTCTGGTGTTCTTCCTGTTCTTTTTACATAATTGAAGAAAGATTTACTGAATGTTTTTCACGAGTGTATGTATATGTACTATGGTACCACGTGTATGCCTAGTGCCCATGGAGGTCAGAAGAGAGCAGTGGACCCCATGAAACTGGTTACAGATGGTTGTGAGCTGCCATGTGGATGTTGGGAACTGAACCCGGGTCTTCTGCAAGAGCAACAAGTGCTTTTAAGAGCTGAGTCATTGTTCCTGCTCCTCACAGTATATTCTATTGTCTGTTATATCCCTTAAGGCTCTGTGAACTGCTCTTACTCATATCTGTCTTCCTGGAGTGGGGCATAAAAGTTCCATAAGGGCAGGTATGCTTTGTGCAGGGCCAGGTATAGGGTAGGCTTGCTAAGATGTGCTGAATGAATAAATGGAATACTGAGGTGGACAGGAAAGGTGCAATTGACACAAGGTCTGAACCCTGTTGTGTGGGAAAAGGCATGGTAGAAATGCAAAAGACGGATCCTGCTTTGGACTGGCAGAGTCAGGAAAGTTTCTTGGAGGTGCTGGGTCAGTGGAACTGGAAAAAAAGGCAAGAACGACGCTTGCCATCGCCAACTCTTGAGGCTGGGAGAGCCTCAGAGACTATCTGTAAGAATTCAGATGCAGAGACAGGCTGTGACTGTCCTTGGGGTAGCTTGGAGTGGGAGGATGGAGACTGGGTCCATTCTTAACTCTGGCCTCACAACTCTCTGTGTGGTACTTCATACTGGCACAGAAGATCTCCCAGGATCCTACTGTGCTCTGGCCAGTACCTCTCACCATCAACACAAGACACTTACCAGCATGGGCAGGCTCATGGCCTGATCCTCCACCCGAAAGAAGTGCAACCCGGCCTTTGAGGCTGTCCAGGTCAGAGCGCAGGGCCACACGGTGCCCCTGCAGGAGCTGCAGGCCAGGGTTGCAGGCCACTATCCCAGCAAGGGCATCATTAGCACTCTGTTCCACTGAGTTCACCAGCTTTTTGGAGGTCTATGGAGGAGGAACAAGAGGAGTTTCTGAGTGTGTTCAGCAGGGACCCATCCTGCCCAGCAACTCTACTGGGCCACATTTCCCCAGGAATCTCATGCTAGGGGAAAGGAATTACAGGAGCCACTTAGTAATTCCAAGGATACAGTGTGTCCCAAATTGTTTCATTTTTCATTACCTGGAGGATGTGCTTGTAACTTCTCAATTTCCAACTTTTTTTTTTTTTTTTTTGAGACAGGATTTCTCTGTGTAACAGCCCTAGCTGTCCTGGAACTTACTCTGTATACCAGGCTGGCCTCAAACTCACAGAGATCTGCCTTCCTCTGCCTCCCAAGTGCAGGAATTAAAGGTGGGTGCCACCACTGCCTGGCAATTTTCAACTATTTATTCAGTGCTTAACTTATAAGCTTTTTGCACTATGGTTTCTGTCTATCCTGAAAACCAGCTTCAATGTAAAGCAACTGGGAAGTTGGTGTCCTCATTAGGAGAAAAAACAGGGCTGTGTGTTTCTGTCAGAGGAGGACGTAAGTTTTAGGCAGAGGCTCCTGTGATGGGGGAAGGGCCTGAGCAGGCTCCACACCTAGCTGATGCTGCAAATGGGCTTTATGTGCTCCAGCTGTACCTCTCATGCTGGGTGGCGGTGCCCAGTGCTAGGCCCTGTATATTTACAGAAAGTAGAATGCTATTCTTGCCCTCCATGAGAACATGAATGTCATTTTTACATGCTATGTGAGAGGGACACACACATGCATGGTAGCACAGATGAAAGGGACCTTAATCTCCTGAAGGGATTCAAGAAGCTTTCATGAAGAATAAGTAGAAAATATGTAGGCATTGAGAAGAGGGAATATTCTGGGCAGAAGGAAACATAAGCCAAGATATGGAGGTGTGTAATAAATAGTACAGTAGATCCAGGAAGCATCAGAGTAACCCAACCAACATGGGGCTGGCAGGAAGAGGTAGGCAGGGACCTCATAAACCACAAAAGGAATCTTGTGAAAAGGAGATGTTAGGGCCAAAGCCTCGGCTCTGCTATCCCTAACAAACTAGACTCATCTATGTGTCTTCAATAGGCCAATTAAAGAACAACACGAGTTCAAGGTTAGCATCAGCTACATACAGAGTGTGAGGTCACCTGTGTTACATGAGACCCATGAATCCCAGACACATTGAAAACTGAAATGGGGGTGGGGGGGTGGGGGGTGGAGAGATGGCTCAGAGGTTAAGAGCACCAGCTGCTCTTCCAGAAGTCTTGAGTTCAATTCCCAGCAACACATGGTGGCTCACAACCATCTGTAATTCAATCTGGTTCTGGTGCCCTCTTCTGCCCTGCAGGCAGAACACTGTATACACAATAAATAAACAAATCTTAAACAACAACAACAACAACAACAAAAACTGAAACAAGGGCCAGGCAGTGGTGGTGCATGCCTTTAATCCCAGCACTAGGGAGGCAGAGGCAGGGGGATCTCTGTGAGTTCAAGGCCAGCCTGGTCTACAAGAGCTAGTTCTAGAACTGCATATTTACCTCCAAAGCCTCCAAAGCCACAGAGAAACCCTGTCTTAAAAAACCAACCAACCAACCAAACAACCAACCAAACAAACAAACAAAAAACCCCCAAAAAAACCCCAAAAGGTGCTTTATTCCTTTGATCCCAGAACTCAAGAGGCAGAGGCAGGTGGATCTCGATGCCAGTCTGGTCCACAGAGCAAGTTCCTGGACAGATAGGCCCACACAGAGAAACCCTGTCTTGAAAAACTAACTTAGCAAAACAAACCAAAACCAAAACCACAATAACAAAACAACCCTTAAACAAACAGCCCAAGGTTCTGGTCAAGGTGTGGTTCTGCCCACCACTCTCTGCTCTAGTTTGTCTTGCTAGGTGGTCTGAAACATTGTCAGAACTGTGTGAAATCTCTTCCTGGCAGTTTCTCCTGACTAGCACCAGAGCTTCTGACTTTATCTTCCCCCAGCATGAAATTCCAATTTCTTGCGGGGGGAGGGGAGCATTGTTTTAACAGTCTGATTGCTAACATCTGAAAGGGGTGCAAGTCTCTCTTTAGACTGTCTTTCTTCCTGCCAGGACAGTTACACTGTGATAAGCTAGGGCACACTTAGGAGGGAGGCTGTGCAAAGGCTGGCCTAAGAACTTCAGAGAATACCTCTGGGTTCATCTGAGTCTCCACAGGGGTTGTAGTCAGAAGGGAGCAATGTGGGACTAGAGTAGTTGAGAGCTCAGGCGCTATAGCCACTGGGACTTGGGATCAAATCCCACTCCTGTCTGTCATAAACTATGAGAACTCAGGGAAGAAACAACTGTTCTGAGCCCAATTCTTCCTCTGTGAAACTGCAATTTACTAGAGTAGAGCTTGTTCCAGTGTCATGGGAAAAGCCCACTAAAAAGGACCTACAGTCCAGCTAGAGCTAGCTAAACGACAGTTGTGGGCTGGGAAGCGGCACCCTGTCTTTGTTCTCAGGAGGCCAGTGGAACTCTAGGTGGACCCTGAGGAGGCTGCCGGCGCCACCTAGTGGTCGGCAGCAAACCCAGGTCCCAGCAAAGCACACTTCCTGCCTCCTTTCTGAGCCTGCTAGTACCCAGCAGGAACCTTTATACAAAATGCAGCACTGACGTCTCTCTCCCTGCCAGGCTTGTCTCCATTGAACAAGAGCCAAGGCCTTAACACTCGCTTCAGGATGAGGGGAGTAGTCCAGGTCAGTAGGCAGCAAGGGGAGGAAGATGGGCTCCGTTTCTTCAACATTACATGAGTCAGACCATTTCAAAGTACTTACTAACATGTCTAATTTAATTTCCCCAATAGCCCCTTGGAGGAAAGGTTAGCACAAAGAGGAAAGTGAGGCACAACAAATGACTGTGCTCAGACTCACACAGCCAGCAAGTGCCTAGACCTGCCTGGTTTATCCCAGCCACATGCCGCTTTCCCAAGTTGCTGAAGCCGACATAGCCTGCCAGAGGTCCTGCCCTAAGAAAGCACAGTGTGGGGAAAGAGGGACCACTACATACAGTGGAGTTGTGTATTGGTGCCAACTCCAAGCCTAGCCTCCAGCACCACCACCCTTTAAGAGAGTCCCAGTCACTCCTGCACTAGAGCTATTCCTGTTCTGAGTAACCCCCTGGGGGAGGGAGAGGGGGAGGGGAGAAAGGCAAGAAAAGGAGGTACTGTGCGAGGCCACTAGGATTCTAGTCTGATCCACACTACACAGCAACATGGTAGCAGGCCTTAATCTACCCTACTGCAGATGGGGGTGTGGGAGAGGAGAGGAGAGGTTCAGAGAGGTCAAGCCTTCTGCATAGTGGTAACACAAGTGGTGGGGGGTTAGACTGAAATATGAACCCAGGTCTGCTCAAGATCAGTTTTAAAGCAAAGCCCAGGGGCATTGTGAGCCTCCATACAGCATTTCTCCACACATGCCTGGGCTGAGGAGCAGGCACCACATCATTCTTCCTGGTTCCCTCCTTGACTAGTAAAGTGACTTATTGCACAGCAAGTGACTTGTTCTGATCTAGATGCATGACTGAGATCCTAGCCCTAGGGGTTTCAGAGTGCCTCAGACCTGACTTGGCCCAGAGGCCTGCAGGAAAGGGAACAGGGATCAGGCCTGGAGATACAGCTGAAACTCTTGACTTCTGAACCCCAGGAGGCAGCAGCATCTCAGTTGGGGAACAGGGAGATTCAGGGTGTTCAGAGAGGGGATCCCCAAGGTCCCCCTTCTACTGTGCCCCACCTCCTGCGCCCCCCCCCCCCCCCCAGGACTCACCATGGTAGGGAAGCTCTGAAACAAGCTGGGCTCACACTTCTGTTCCTAGCTGTTGCAGAGGGGCCAGTCCTGAGTGCTACCTGGTCTGAAGTGAAGGCTGTGGCAGCACCTGCAGGGGTAGTGAGGACCTGAGCCTGAGCCGAGGAAAGCACTGGCAGCCAACTGAGACTGACACAATCATGCCTCCAGTGCCTTAGGAATCAGGGAGCTGCCTCAGACTTCGATCCAAGTCCAAACTCTAGTACATGGGCTAGGGATGGAGAGCAGCATGGGGCTGACCAAGGTTCACCTCCACACTTGGCCTGAAGACAGATCAATGCAAGTTGGGCACAGGGTTGCCTCTCAGCCTGGGAGCAGCAGCCACTTCCTCATCAAGGAGCAAAGTTACCCACAGAGTAACTTCATATCTTACATGGATATCACTAATGGTGAAAATGTACAAAGAGCTTCACCTTGCTGCCTGGCCACACCAGATCAAGCCAGCCCTGTGACCTTATTTTACTTCTGGAATAAGGACTGAAAGCTCTAGTGAGTTGACCAAGATTGTACGGGTAAGAGGCAGGGCTTGAGCCCAAGTCCAGTCTTATTACAGAGCCTAATTAATGTTCCTACTGATAATGCAGTTCTCCAAAGTCAGGCAGAGTAGAGTTCCAGCTGGGGGAAACTGAGGTATAAATCACTCTTCAGTCAGACCTGGTTTAGCAGTGTTGTTGGTCTTGACTAAGCTCCACCCATCTCTGCCTCAACTTACCGGGGGACTTTTAGTTAAACTGACCCCCTCAGGCCTCAGCCTCATCTATACAGCAGGGAGTTAGCTCCTCTGAGGCATTTTGCAGATGCTTCCTGTCTCAGCTGCTCCTTGTGGGGGCAGGGGCGTGGAGGCTGTCTAATGAAGCCTGGGGCCTAGATTTCTAGTGCAGACTGCACGGGGCCACCTGGGTCTTTAGGGCTCTTGCTGTGAAATCCAGTGTTGCGTTTGCAATCAGAATTTGTATCGCAGTAAGGTCACTAATAGTGTTAAGCTGACTTAAGTAAGGAGCCCTTTCCTTTCTGAAGAAATTAAAAGAAGAGAATATTCAGGACAGCCCCCTCCCCGCCCTCCAGGCGAGGCAGGGCCCATTGTTCTAAAGTCAGTGGAGGGTATTCGATGGGTCTGCAGGAGCTGGAAGAGTTAGCAAAGGAAAGCACGGGTCTAGCCTGGAATGTGCACAGGTCTTTGTCACCTCTCTTCCCTTTCTAGTCCTCCGCAGCCCTTCCAGTTCCAAAGGGAAAACAGTCACGAGGGCTCCTGGAGCTATAGAGGAGGGAAGGAGGCAGAATCGGAGGGAGGAAAGGGTTAGAGGGCACGGCAGGCATCGAAGGAGCGTCCGGGACCACTAGGAAGGGGCAGTTCCCATCTGCGTACCCTAGCTGTCCCTCTCATCCGGGTACTGCGGCCTCTGGCGGTAAGGAAAGGGCGGGGCATCGGGGGCGGGGTCTCGCTTGGTTGGCCGCCTCGGGCTCCGTAAGTCCTCCAAGAGGCCAGGTGAGGCCGTCCCGTGATCCTCCGCGCCCGGCCTCTCTGGCCTGCAACGTGTCTCAGGGGCGGAGGCAGTAGCCACGGAGTTTGGCTGTGTGAGGGTCGGGGTTCCCTGTCTCTTCGCTCGTGCCCATCTCTCTGTCGTCGCTCTAGGCTCCTCACGGGCCGGCCCAAGGTCTCAACATGTCGTACAACTACGTCGTAACGGCGCAGAAGCCGACCGCAGTGAACGGCTGTGTGACCGGTGAGGCTGCCCCGGCCGGAGACCCCGGCGAGGGAGGGAACCCAGGCCTAGGGAGGCTGGCGGCCCGAGGGCGGCAGGAGCAAGACTTGGGCCCCGGGAATGGAAGGCGCAGGCGTCCTTCTCAGCTCGCGGCCTTAAAGGAGCTGTTTCACCACGCGCCTTTTAGGCAGCGCCTTCCGCTGCTATTGAGGGTCCTTTTTTTGCTCGTAGGAGGTCACTTAGCTTTGAGGACCGGGCCAGGCCCGTTGGGACAGAGCAAAGTATGAGTTGTGTGTGCTTGGCTGATTGAGCCTCGAAACTGGCCTCGTGTGGTCAGGGGAAAGGCGAGATAATGATGGGGGCTTGGGGGCCAGAATTTTCCGGTGGGTGTGCAGGAGGTGGAGGAATTTGAGTTATTTCTGCACCCCTCTCCTCCCCCTCCACCTCAGTAGGGTGAGCGGCCTTCTCCAGCAGACCCACCCTTTTGCCTGGGGATGTTGTTTACTCGAGGGCGCTGCTGGAGAACGAGGTTTGGTTGGTCGGTCAGTGTACAGGCTTTGCCTTGTTTGTGTGCATGGCTCTTTACGGGCAATCCCATCCCCACTCAAAGAACATTCATCCTGAACTCATATTTTCAATTGAATGTTCAGCCCTCAAACTCGTGTATTTATATAAATACTAATCATGATTTCAGAACAAAAGTTTCTTGTTCGGAAAGCTACAGAGGAGGGGTAAGAGTGGCATTGGTGATTGCTTGGGAGGCAAAGGCAGACAACACAGAAAGCTCTTAAGAATTTTTCTTCACTTTATCTGGTGAAAGTTCTAGGAGGCTTTGGATGGGAACTCAAGGAGACGCACATTTTATCCATCAACTTCAATTACAGACTGCTGTTCTGATTTAGAAAGGAAAACAACAGGACCAGCAGAAGGGTTTTCGTGTTATCTGTTGAAGGACAGGCTGTTGCCCAGTATGCAGTATTTTTTTTAAAAGCCTGATTGAGAATGTAACTTGAATGTGTGAAGTGACACATTGAGGCGCCCTGTTTGGCGAATCGAGGTACCCGAAAGACCCATTCTCCAGCTTCAAAAGTTAGAGGCTCTCTTCTTTCAGGCCACTTTACTTCTGCGGAAGATCTGAACCTGTTGATTGCTAAAAACACAAGATTGGAGATCTACGTGGTCACCGCGGAGGGCCTTCGGCCAGTCAAAGAGGTGGGCATGTATGGGAAGATTGCAGTCATGGAGCTTTTCAGGCCCAAGGTGAGTGCTCCTAGTTGGTATAGACAGCGAAAGAACCCTTAGTTGTGTGTTTTATATGACTCCTTGGGATGAGTGAAGGCTTAAGTAGAGAAATACTCTTTGGGAAGGAGAGATTCACTAGAGGGAAAACTACCAAGTTTGTCTCTTTTTTTGTTTTCTGAGACAGGGTCTCTCTGTGTAATCCTGGCTGCCTTGGAACTCACTCTGTAGATCTAGCTGGCTTCCAACAGAGTAAGGGGTGCGCCACCGCCCAGCCTTATATCCAGTTATCTTAACCGTTTCACCATTACAGTTAGAACGATTGTAACAACAGGAATGTTTTTGAGGACTCTGTTAGTAAGAGTTTACAGATCTATTGTACCTTTCATTGTTATTACTACAGATTTTTCTTTCTCCATATATTTAGATGAGGGGGAAACATTGCATTCTTTCAGGATTTGGATAGATTGAGATGAATTTAAGATTAAAAAAAATGAGTTCCTTGCTTATGGAACAGAGATGGAGAACTGTGATAGAACAAGGACTAGATGTTTACCAGCTTCAGTCCTGGCCTTTTGTACATTCCCCTAGGGCATGTGTGAGCTTTAGGACTTGTTACAGACTCTGAATATTTTCTCTGTAGGGAGAGTAGAACTTGGAAAGTTCTTTAGAAGCTTAGCATGCTTAAAGAATGTTTAAAAGGCTGAACAGGTTGTTCCTGTTTTTGAAAGAACCTCTTTTGATGTTTTAATGTTGGATTCCAGGGGGAGAGTAAAGACCTGTTGTTCATCTTGACTGCTAAATACAATGCCTGCATCTTGGAGTATAAGCAGAGTGGCGAAAGCATTGATATCATTACGAGAGCCCATGGCAATGTCCAGGTGAGGTGGCTGCTTCAGGCTATTAGTTTTTCTGGTATTGCTGTTGTGATTGAATGATGAAGAGTGAACAGTCAGGGCATCATAATATGTGATCAGAGAAATGAGAAAGCCCACATGGCTTGAATTGTTTTGATAGTTCAAGGGAAAGTGAATAATTCATCTAGCCACTCATGGGAAAAACAAATGTGTTGTTTGGGCTCCCTGGCATATCAGTGGACTTACCTGCCTGGGAAAGCCCTGTACCCAGTATTTTCTGTTTCTTTGACTATTGAGCTTCTCTAATTCCAGTTTTTCATCCCCCACAGGACCGTATTGGTCGCCCCTCAGAGACTGGCATCATTGGTATCATTGACCCTGAGTGCCGAATGATTGGCCTGCGACTCTATGATGGCCTTTTCAAGGTCATTCCTCTAGACAGAGACAATAAAGAGCTCAAGGCCTTTAACATCCGCCTAGAGGAATTGCATGTCATTGATGTGAAGTTCCTGTATGGTTGTCAAGCACCTACCATTTGCTTTGTCTACCAGGTACAGGATCTGAGCGGGAGAAACTGGTTTGAAATGATGGGAGTGGGGTTTCTGTCAAAGGAATGCCTGTCTGAATTTGGTAGCAGGGTAGGGAGAAATGTTGACTATTTTCTAAAACATTTTGAATAAAACAGTTCATATGAGTCAGATTTTTTTTCTTTTTTGCTTTTTGTTTGGGTGTTGTTACTAGTACTTGTTTGGGGACAGCAAATGCTGCTGGGTTTATAGCAGGTTTTAATCCTGAGATTATACTCCAGTTGTAGGTCTTGGGGATTTTATAGAGTGACCTATTTTATCCTTTGTTTGAATCTCTTACCAGCATGCTAGAGGATTATAAAAACTTAGCTGTAGAGAAGTGATTCAGAATTTGCCTTTACAAGCCAAGAGAAAATATCTTGGTAGTGCCTTACTTTTTTTCCATCTTTGAAAGAGGTTCAGTTTGTGTTTTGTCTAGCACTCACTTTCTGGTGACTTGCTGGCCCTTGACTTCTATTTTAGTCAGTGCCTAAAATTTTAGCAGAGCTGATCCTGGGCAGCTGTTCTCTAGTTCAGATTTTTAGTGGGGGTGGGGCATAGAGAGGCAGACTAACATGCCAATATCTTGGTAAAATCTCAGCCTTTAACAAAGGAGTAGGCTGCATGAGGTCAGGTTACTTGCCTATGGTCGAATAAATGACTCAAGGGAATGATCGTTTACTTCCATCTGGAATGATAGAGTATGTGCGCTTGAGAACACTCATAGCTCTGCAGAGTAATAGAAATGTGGTTTCACTATAAATGCTATAGTCCTGAGACTGATTAACAAGGTGGAAGAAAGCTGCAACTAGTTGAGAATAATTTTATTTATCTTTATTATCAGAACTGAAATAGAAAAATTTTGAATTTCTCTTCTTTTTTTCAGTTTTGTAAATAATCAGGCTATTAAAACAGTGGTGTTGACTACATGGGGCTGGCTCTGGTTCTGCCTGTTCCCAGGCCAGGGCTGCCAATTGTGAATGCTCTTCATTTCTCTGTGTGTCTCAGAGGCCCAGAGCCATCTTCACTTGAACTTTTGTGAAGATAGGACTTTCCCTATTTGTTAATGGAAAGGTTTTATCAACCAAAAGTAACTGGTTTATGCCAACAGTTGAATTTGGTGAATACTAAGCACCGTCTATGTGAAAGGTGCTCCAGCTAAGCACTTCACAGGCTGTCACAGTGGCGGAGATGTGCTCCTTGCCTTGAAACACGTGATTAAATTCCTTCCATGGTTTCTTAGACTTTGGTCTGAGCTTGATTGAAGCCATCTTCTGTTGGCTGAATGTCGTTTTCTCCCCTGCTCTTTAGCCTCTTAAAGGTGACTTTGGCAGCCCCAAGACTGATGTGAGTCATGATTCCAAAAAAGGAGGGGAAGAGTCACGATTGAGAAAAAGGAGAGGAAGATGGAGTTGACAGTGGCGGGACTGAAGCATTTTTGACTACCTTTAAGGGAGCAATAAGTTGTATTGTCTCTGCGGTCACCTCTTCAGAATACTTTTGAGAATTGTGTCAAACAGGGTCTGGGTAGATGGCTCAGTGGTTAAAGAGCTTGCTGTGTAAGCATGAAGACCAGAGTTCTTATCCCCAGAACCCTTGGAAAGGAGTGGTGGGTGTGGCAACCTGCCTATAATTCCAGCCTTAGACCGCTGGAGAACAGGGGCTCTCCAGAAGCAAGTTTGCTGACAAGACTAGCTACATAGGCATGGTCTAGGTTTGATTGAGAGGCCCTGTCTCAGTGAATAAAGTGAAAGTAATTGAGGGTATTTCCCAACATCAGCCTTGGACCTCCACATTTATTTGCACACATGTGTATGTGTATCCCCACACTCACATTAAAAAAAAAATGGGGGAAAAGGAATTGTCAAAACAATTCTTTTTCATCTCTTAGATTTAGATAATGTTTCTCCTTGACAGCAAGTGAATAGTTTACAATACAGTTGCAGGGTGTATCTCTCAGCTATGTGTTACAGTGTAGCAGGTTCAGTTTTCAATTTAAACTTTGCTGGTTGCTTGAATTATTAGAAACAGCACATCCTAGACCCTGTAGTCTGCTCAGAAATTAATCACAGGCTCAGCAGGTGACTGTCAATATCTTGACAGATAAGAACAGGAAGGTTGGTGTGACAGGATTATCAAATCCTGGGTGGTGGTGGCTTGTCCCTTACAGTCTGGGTCACCTTAGCAACTAACCATTCCACCCTTTCCACCCAAGGATCCTCAGGGGCGGCATGTGAAAACATACGAGGTATCTCTTCGAGAGAAGGAGTTCAACAAGGGTCCTTGGAAACAGGAGAATGTAGAAGCTGAAGCTTCAATGGTGATTGCAGGTTGGTAGATTTGAAGGAAGTTGTGTCTCCTATGTCCGATTTGGTTCCCTGAGCTTGTATGGTTTTACTTTCTCCCTAAGTCTCCTTCCTAAATGTTGGTTTTTTTTGTTTTGTTTTGTTTTTCGTTTCTGACTTTTTTTCCTTTTTGTTTCTTCTGGTTTTTAGTTTTTCAAGACAGGGTTTCTCTGTGTAACAACCCTGGCTATCCTGGAACTTGCTCTGTAGACCAGGCTGGCCTCAAACTCACAGAGATCCCCTGCCTCTGCCTCCCAAGTGCTGGGAATAAAGGCATGGGTACCAGGCATGTGCTGCCATTTCTAACTTTTTTTAAATTTAAATTAAAAACAATGTTATTTTACATACTAATCCCAGTTCCCTCTCCCTCCCATCCTCCTGTGACCCCTCACTGATCCCACTTCTCAGGGAGAGGGATACCTTCCATGGAGGATCATCAGAGTCTGTCACATCATTTGGGGCAGTGCCTGCATCTTCCCCCCCTGTGCTTAGGCTGAGAAGAGTATCCCTTTATGGGGGAATGGGCTCCCAAAGTCCATTCATGCACTGGGATAAATACTGGTTCCCAGTATTTAGACTACCCAGGCCTCCTACTTGTCACCCATGTTCAGGGGTCCTGGTTCCATCCTATGCTGGTTTTCTAGCTGGTTGGGGTCCATGAGCTCCCACTTGGCTCAGGTCAGCTGTTTCTGCAGGTTGTCCTAGCATGGTCTTGACCCCTTTGTTCACCTCTCCTCCCTCTCTACAACTGGATTCCTGGAATCCATTTCTAACTTAAGATTTTTTTTTTTGTTTCTCCCCCAAAGGTATAACTTTGCTTTCAGGGTACAGGCATTGATTGTAAAACATTGAGGTAGATTTGCAGAGTTTTATGTGGAGTTGTGTGTCATCATTACTTTTGGTAACTGAAGGGAACCAGTGGAGCTTAGCTAATCTGACTTCTTTCACAGGTGAGGAAATAGTTCAGTGGGACTTGCCCAGGCTTGAACATAAGTGGTAAAGCCTGGGCTAGGATCCCAGCCTGTCACTCTTCATCTTATGCTCTTCCCCCTTAATGTTGTCTCTCTCACCCAATAGGGCGTGAATCATAAAACAAGGGGGCTGGCTCAGAGGTTTAGAGCTCTGGCTCTTCTTCCAAAGGTTCTGAGTTTAATTCCCAGTAACCACATGGTGGCTTACAACCATCTATAATGAGAGCTGATGCCCTCTTCTGGCCTGCAGGCCTACATGAATGCATAATTAATAAATTAAGAAAAATAAATCCTAAAACAATATTAATTCTTGAGAATCAAGCTAAGGGACAAGAGTAGAATGGAGACTAGGAACCAAGTAAAAGCCTTTTGTTATAAAAGGTCAGAAGTGTAGGAGAGAAACTGGGTGGGGGTGAGGTGCATGTGGAAGAGGATTGAGAAAATATTCTCTACTCTTCTGAGCTATAAAGCACCAAGAAATTAAAAAAAAAAAAAAAAAAATTACCAGTGCCTGTAGATTCATTAGAGGCTTGGGAATTACTTGAACCTAGGAGTTTGAAACCATTGTGGACAATGTAGTAGGATTCCCATCTTAAAACAAACAAAAGAATGAGTTCCAGGACTAGGCATGTAGTTGATCAGTATACTATCCATTGAGCATGAGGACACCCTGGGTTTGATGCCTAGCACCACCAAAAAAAGTCACGTATCAACAGACCCCACCAAGATTTCTAATATGGGATCCTCAGAAGTATACATGTGTGGCAATATTTCTTGTGTTTAGATTTCCTTTCTAAAATGATGATTGTCTTAATAGCTAAACCAGTACCTTTTCTGCCTCTCTGGACAGATCCAAAGTACTGAACCTTTTAATGGTGCTGCTTTTCTTCTGCAGTGCCAGAGCCTTTTGGAGGTGCCATCATCATTGGACAGGAATCAATAACCTATCATAATGGCGATAAATACCTGGCAATCGCTCCTCCTATCATCAAGGTGAGCAAGTGTTTACCTTTTTCTTCCTTGTATCTTTATTTCCCGTATTCTTGATTGGGCTCTTCCCTTTCCATCTGTCAAGAAGACATTCATACATGTCTATCACACTGGTTACTATGTAACTAACATGCTGGTTACTCTTAGAAAATGTAGGGTGAACCTGATTTTGCTTAGCTTCCTTGCTAACTAGGAAAATACTGTTTACTCTTTTGAAATATTACAATATTAAGAAGGAAAGTTTGAGGTTTAGAATTTACTAGCATATTTGAGGCTTTGGGTTTAATCCCCAGCCACCAAGGAAAAGAAAAAAACAAAAAAAGAATTTTAGCACATTCTATTGAATGTAGTACTTTTAGAGCTCAATACATTGATAAATTATATAGACTTTTAAAAGTGAGTCATAATGGGGAGTAGAGAGATGGCTCAAGGGTTTAAGAGCGCTGGCTACTCTTCCAGAAGAGACCCAGGTTTCATCCCAGCATTCACAATTGTCAGTAATTCCAGTTCCAGATGATCTGATGTCTCTTCTGGCTTCCATAGGACATGGCACATACGTGGTGTGCAGATATACGTGCATTCTGGCAAAATATCCATACACCTAAAACTAAGAATTGAAATTATTCTTAAAAATTTTAGGTCTTAACTACTTTAAACCTTGAAAGTTAGACCACAAAAGGTTAATCTTATTTTCTTTTTTGCGCATGAGTAATCTATGGCAGTATTTGTAGTACAGTAACCTTTTATTGTATTTCCACATCTGGATGTATGTATGTATGTTTTTTTTTCCCTTTTCTGTGGTGGAGGGGTTGAACCCAGACCCTCACATCTTACATATCCTAGCTGAAAGCTATAACAGTGAGCTACAACTTAAGCTCAAGTTCTTAAGTTCTTCTGTTTCAGGTCTATATGTGTTACTGTTTTTCATAGAATATATGAGTAAAGTTTTAAGGTATATTGACTTACCTCTAGAAAATTATCTTCAAAGTATAAAGACTGCCTATTTACTTCTTACATGTCTTATAATCTGACTGACTTCTTTGGGGATAGAGTGTCTGAGTTTGGATTAGGCAGTGATTAGCCAGTAGAGTTTGGAAGGCATAATTAATGGCTTCTGGTTTGGAAGATTCTGACTATAATGGCTGCTCCTTCCTGGTTGGCAGCAAAGCACTATTGTGTGCCACAATCGGGTGGACCCCAATGGCTCACGATATCTTCTGGGAGATATGGAAGGACGGCTCTTCATGCTGCTTTTAGAAAAGGAAGAGCAGATGGATGGCACTGTCACCCTCAAGGATCTCCGAGTGGAACTCCTTGGAGAGGTAGGACTTGTCCCTCCCTACTCCTGTCTCATTCTCCTAGGTGCTTAGTCACCCTACATGTGTGGTCTTGCAATTCTACTTTGGGAATTAGGGTGTGTAAAACCCAGTAAAGGGTCATCAGTTCTACTGTGGAAACTGTTTTTTGTTTTATTTTGTTTTTTGTTTTTTGAGGTAGGGTCTCACTATGTAGCTCTGGCTTTGTAGACCAGGCTGGCTTTGAAGTCATGTCTGCTTCTGCCACCTGAGTGCTGGGATTAGAGGCGTGCTCCACCACTGCCTGGTAGGGTTTTTTTTTTTTTTTTTTGTATGTGTGTGTTAGTGTTATTTCAGACAGTGTTTCTCTGTAGCCTTGACTGTCTTGAAACTCACTCTGTAGACCAGACTGGCCTGGAATTGCTTCTGTCACCAAGTGTTGGGATTAAAGGCATGTGTCACCATGCCTGACTTGTTTGTTTGATTGGTTGGCTGGTTGGTTTTGAAAGTTGGTTTTTGAATGCGTTAAATGAATTTGCTATATGAGGATTTCACATGCAGCTGGGTGATACCGGCAGCATAAAAAAGAAAGTGAAATGGCTAGAAATAGTGTCGTGCACCTGTGATCCCTAGCACTGAGGCTAAAGCAGGATATTGGCAAGTTCAAGGCTAGCCTGGGGTATATAGCTTATGGCAGACCCCACCCCACCACCCCCAAAACAAACAAGCCAAAGATCTAGGTCCTCAGCATATATTACAGTTGTGTGACTTGGTCTTCTTGTGAGACTCTTTTAACAGTGAGAGCAGGGGCTGTCTCTGACTCTGTTGCCTGCTTTTGGAACCTTTTCCTCCTACCTTGTCCAGCCTTAAGAGGAGGTGCTTAGTTTCACTGAAACTTGATATGCCATGACTGGCTGATATCCATGGGAAGCCTGCCTGTATCCAAAGAGAAACAGGAGTAGTGGATGTAGGGGAAGAACTAGAAGGAGAGGAGAGAGGAGGACAGGACAATTTGGTTGGGATGTAAGAACAAAAAAATAATAAAATAGGGGGGGAAAAAAAGGCACCATAACATCAAAAAGTAAAAACAAAAAAAGAGGAAAGTATAAAAGGACATTAGATTAATGTTAATGAAATCTGGGAAGAGCTCCCAAAACACTTAATGCTTTTAAAATTTTATTATTTTTTTTTGGGGGGGGGCAATTCATTTGGGTAGCCCTGGCTGTCCTGGAACTTGTTCTGTAGATCAGGCTAGCATCGTACTAACAGATCTACCTGCCTCTGCCTCATGAGTGCTGGGCTTAAATGGGTGTTTCACCATCTCCACAGGGCTTTATTATTTTAATTACTGACATTTTCAGACCTTGTTCATATCCCAGCTCTATTCTGGCAAATTGTTAACTTACACAGTGAGTGGCTTTGAGAGGTTTCTAATTACTTTGTGTGGACTAGAGGTGTTGGGTTTAAAGTTAATGCTTGGAACTAGCACCCACAAAAATCAGTTGTAGTTTTTTCTTGGTGGAATGGTGTAAGAAGTAGACAATCACAAAGTTCAAGGATGTAAGAGACATATGATTAATGTGCCCTGAGGATCTGAAGAATTGTTTACTGAATTATGGCTTGTGGGGGTGGTCTTTCAGGAGTTACAAGATTAGGTAGGACAATTCTGGTGACCCTAAAGAGTTAATTCTAATTTCTCTGATCTACTCACTTCCTTCTAGACCTCCATTGCAGAGTGCCTAACATACCTCGATAATGGCGTTGTATTTGTCGGGTCTCGCCTAGGTGATTCCCAGCTCGTAAAGGTGAGAAAATATCACCTTCCTGGTTTTCTTTTCACTGTGCTCAATTATGTCTCTCGGCGCTTTCTTGTTTATCCATGCTTCTGTTATCTACTCTTGCTTGATTAATTTAACTTCTTTTCTGTGTTTTAATGGTTCTTTAGTATACATGTCCGGCAGAGTGAAGGTCCCTATTACATTCAGTGATGAACAGGACTCACCTTTCACCCTGAAGTGGGTCATGGTCTAACATAATAGAATATTCCCTTTTATTACATACAAACTTTGGACATTCCCCCGAGGAAAGTGCTTTTAAACATTTTAATGTAATTGGTTTGTTTTTGTTTGTTTGTTTGCTTGCTTGCTTTTTGAGTCAGTGTTTCTCTGTAGCACTGGCTGGCTTGGAAATCACTGTGTAGATTAGACTGGCCTCAAGCTCTGAGAGCTGCCTGTCTCACCTTCCCAAGTGCAGGGATTAAAGGTGTGTCATCATGCTTGGCTCAAACATTTTATTTATTTAGTTATTTAGTTTTTGAGACAGGGTTTCTTTGTATTTATGGCTTTGGAGCCTGTCTTGGAATTCGTTCTGTAGACCAGGCTGACCTTGAACTCCCAGAGATCCACCTGCCTTTGCCTCCAAAGTGCTGGGATTAAAGGCATGCGCCACCAATGCCCGGCTCAGCTTAAACACTTTAATGTTAAAAAGTTGACTGCTAATCTGATGCTTACGCATGAGACTCCAGGTTTGAATTTGCTGCCTGGTTGGTTAGTGGGGATGGCCTTGTTTGGCAGCAGTCCCCTTCAGTAAGTACCTTTTGGAGTACAAAGGACAGATCTAGCAGGATTGAGTTTTATTTTGGATAATGTGGTCCTATTAGGGATGTTTTGTGACTAACATTGTTCTTCCCTCTTAGCTCAACGTCGACAGCAATGAACAAGGCTCTTATGTAGTGGCCATGGAAACTTTTACCAATTTAGGACCCATCGTGGATATGTGTGTGGTGGACCTGGAGAGGCAGGGACAGGGTCAGGTAAGAGGGTCCTCTGGAAATAGATACTTTAGTTGCTTGTTCAGTTGTCCTTGCTTACTTATCTAGAATGAGGAGTGTGCATTGAAAATAAGTAATAATAAGAGCCTGTTTACTAACCCTGATGATGTGAGGATATTTGCCATCATTGAGTGCCTCTGGTAATGTAACAGACACCGTCTATTCATTACCTGTAATTTCATGAGCACCTTGTCTGATATATAAAGTGGGGAAACTTTAAGGCTGAGAAAGATGGAGTAATTTGCCCAAGGTCACCTTGTAAGTAGCAAGTTACTATGTCAGACTCAGCTCTTCTTTGAAGTAAACCAGGTTCCCGGATCTAAGCAAGCTTGCTAAGAGCAGTGATAGGAAGTTTTTGCTTTTTGAACTAGGGTATCGTGTCTGGTAAATTTGAGGGGTTTGGAGATCAACCTCTGCCAAGTCTGCAGTCTCAAATCTAGTTCCACAATAAGGGTCATGGGATTTAGGGCTGACGTGATATAACTGCCCGAGTCTATTGAGAGGTTCTTGAGAAACCTTTTCTCTACTTGCAGCTGGTCACTTGCTCTGGGGCTTTCAAGGAAGGTTCCTTGCGGATCATCCGGAACGGAATTGGAATCCATGAGCATGCCAGCATTGACTTACCAGGCATCAAAGGTAGCCTCTGGTGGACAAAGGATGCAGCTCTTACTTGAGTGACTTTGGCCTTTGGCTTCATTACATGTTGTGAAGGCATTTTGGTGAGAGCTAAAAGAAACCATCAGATGAGGAGTAAGAAAAATCATAATGACAGCTCATGAATAATGTGTGTTTAAAGTACTAGTGAAAAATTTAGAACAGTGATAAAAATTGGGTACTAGTGTAGAAGAATGTGGAAACAGGCACTAATTGTAAGGGAACTGATGGAAAAAGGAAAGGCTATATAGCGAGTCTTTTTAAGTTTAAACACGTTGGGCATAGTAATGCAATGCACACCTTTAATCCCAGCACTCGAGAAGCAGGAGGATCTTTGTGGATTTTAGGACAGTCTGATCTACAAAGAGAGCCAGGCCTATGTAGAGAAACCCTGTCGGGGGTGGGGGTGGGAGTGGGTGGGTAAGTTATAGACTTAAAACCATGATAGAAATGATACCAAACAGCTGTTTCATCAGCAAGCGTGAATGAGCTAACCTTATCTGTTATGAAGGAAAAATGATCACACTAAATCAATCATATGGCAAAGGGTTGTATGCAGGAGGCACAGCTTCAAAAAAGCAAGCCAGGCTCTAAACAGTTCTGTGGATTTAGAAAGAAAGTGAATATTTCTCTACAAAACTCAAGAATCAATTGAACCCCTGTAGAGAATCGGATGTGTTAAGGAAGCAGGCTATAAGAGGAACAGACTGAAACAATCAGCTTCTACGTGAGCACATTTAAATAGAAGTAGAATTGAGCTGGTGTTGGCCGCACACACCTTTAATCCCAGCATTTGGGAGGCAGAGGCAGGTGGCTGTCAGGGTTCAAGGCCATCCTGGTCTAGGAGGTCCAGGCCAGCCAGGGCTTCCTAGAGGCACCCTGTCTCGAAACCCACCCCCCTCCAAAAAAGTGACCAAATGAAAAGGATATGCCAAATCTATAAATAAAAATCGTAAAAATGCTCTTTTAAGTTTTCTTTAATGCCTCTCATTAGAGATACCTATAGTTTTTTTCTTAGTTGACCTAAATTAGTCCACATAGAAAAAGAAAGAATAGTGAGGGAGAAAAACTTGGGGGGGGGGCATGGTGAGAAGAGGCTCTCCCTCCCACACACTAATACATGTTCCTAAGCCTCATTGAAAGTGCAGTTGCTGGTTGGGGGTGGGTGCAACTCAGTAGTAGAACACTTGTTAGCATGGATGAGGCCCTCATTTTGACCCCCTGGTACTGCAAAATATGGTTTACACCTATAGTGAACCTGCTTAAAGGCTTTCACAGAATTGGTTGACTCTGGGTTATCAGAGCCAACCTGAGCAACCTAGCAGAACCATTAAAATGGTTGGGTTGATGCATGGACAGGCAGAGTCTGGGGATTCGATTGGTCTAGAAACAGACATAGTTATACATAAAAATGTGTTGTCAGTGGTGGCATTCCAGTTCAGTTTGACATCTATGAGACTTCAATTGATAAGACTACAGGCATTTGGGAAGGATAAGTTTGGGCCTAATATATAAAGAACTAGGGCAAGATGTTTATGAATTTCTTTATAATTTTGGAATGGGAAAGACCATTTATTTTTTTGAAATATTGGAGAATGAATCTTTACTAGTAGGCAAACATACCCCTTGGTTGTATCTTGTATCCTTAGTTTTGAAAGATCCTGTTCAAAAGATAGTTTGGAGAGTGATTGAGGAAGGCACCCATTATGAACCTCATTCTTCTATGTATCTTTGTACTTGCATCCCTGCAAATGTACACACATTAGAAAAATACAGCTCTGTAAAACATTAAAACTTGTTCAAGAGCTAAGTCAGAAATGACAGTCTAGATAAAATGGTTGGAGTTCATCTTAAAAGTCTTGTCTTCCTAACTTAAAGGGTTTTTAGAAAAAAACATCAAATTTTTGTTCCCAAAATTAGTAAAAGATGGCTAACAGGTTTTACTTACAATAAAAGAAAAATAAAAACCAAAAGTAAATGAGCTAGGTGTAGCATAAGGATGCAGAGTGTGAGGTCAGCCTGAGTTCCACAGTGAGACGACATTGTCCCTGGTATGCACAGACTCTCCCAAAGGAAATAGCAGTAATCCCCTTTATCAGAAGTCTAAAATACATTGTTAGCTGGGCTTTACGAAGTAAACACGCTCTTTATAGAGAGACGGTCATCACCAAGCCAGGCTTTATGATTCTCCCACAGCTGCTCCGTGACCTTCAATATCTTGTACAGGAAACGAGACAGTCTTGATAAAGCTGTTGCATGTATTGTTAAAAGGCAAGATGTAGGATACTGTTCATATTTGCTTGTAATACAAATCTTAATTCTGTAGTAAAAGCAGTAGTATGAACAATAAATCCTGCTGATTAATAATTTGGGGGATAGGTCAGAAGAGGTGTAAGGTGATACTTTATACTTTAAAAAAAAAAGTTGTTGCTGGGAACTTAACTGGGGCTTCACAAATGCTCTGTCATTGAGCTGCATTCCACAGCAAAACATCCAACAGTTTTTAAAATACGAATTCTTCACAGTCTAAATACCAGGAAGGAACAGAATGTATATCAACTCAGGACTGTTATGACTCAAGGGTTTCTGCCCCTCTAATTGCTTAGAATGCTCCCTCTTGGGGCTGGTCCATAGTATACTTCTTCATGTTTCATTCCTTGTTCCAGGTTTATGGCCACTGCGGTCTGACCCCAGTCGGGAGACTGATGACACTTTGGTACTCTCTTTTGTGGGCCAGACAAGGTAAGGACAGGTCTGTTGCTGCTGATGAAGGTGCAAGGTTGGGAAGCTGAACTGACCTGAGCCTTCCATTCTGTTGCAGAGTTCTCATGCTAAATGGAGAAGAAGTGGAAGAAACAGAACTGATGGGCTTTGTGGATGATCAGCAGACTTTCTTTTGTGGCAACGTGGCTCATCAGCAACTTATCCAGGTAAAGGGTTAGAGGGAGCAATGACCATGACTTTATCTGGCCAGAATGCAAGCGTAACTGCTATTAGATTTTAAACTAATCCGTCTTTATGGCACTAAAAATAACAGATGTTGCGCGTTTATGTGTGGGGGTGTTGAATATACCTGATTTCTTCTTATGCAGAGGTAATTCTTTGAAGTAGATCGTTTTAGCCTATTTCCATTTTCTTCTATAGGTTGGGATTATTCTGTTTTTAGCATTATGATGTTTTTTGAGACACTGTTCTGCCTTAATTTTAACACTGACAAAAAATATTGCTTTTTTGTTTGTTTGAGACAGGGTCTCTACATAGCCCTAGCTATCCTGGAACTCTATGTAGACCAGGCTGGCCTTGAACATTTAGAGATCTACCTGCCTCTACTTTTCAAGTTCTGGGATTAAAGGCATTGCCACCGTGCCCAGCCCTACACAAGAATATTTGAGGGAAAAAAAAAATGGGAAATAGTAAAACACAATGGACGACAAAAACAATTTAGTCGTATGTTGTGATTTTTCTTTTCTTTTACTTTTTTGGTTTTTTGAGACAGGGTTTCTCTGTGTAGCTTTGGAGCCTGTCCTGGCACTCACTGTGTAGCCCAGGCTGGCCTCAAACTCACAAAGATCTGCCTCCCAAGCAATTTAGTCATGTTACTGTTGGCAGGCATTCGTTTGTATTAATTATGCAAAGCACTTGATCTGTGCTGGTCTTTGCTTGACATCAGTCTCTTCCTTGAGAATTTGGTTTCTGAGCACTTTCCCAAAACTCATCCATCTTTTAATGTTTGGGTGACCTGATGCCCTTCTAATTTTTATATTCTCCTTGCCATCCCCAGAGGTCTCTCTAGTGGTAGTCAGGATATTTTAATGCCTTAATATTAAACAGCTGTTCATCTTTACCCACTGGTTTTTCTTTAGCCAGTTGGCAGTAGTAAACTGCTAAAAATCCAGAGGGCAAGTTCTGTAGGTTTGTGGGCCAGGTGTGGGAAGAGTATTATCTGAATATTTGTGTGAAGACACACTGGCTCACCTATCTATCATTAAAAAGCTTTCATTTCTAGTCATGTTGGGTAAGATGAATTAATAGTCACAGTGTCATCCTGCTTTTTAGAGTTGGAGTAGGGTTTAGCTTAATGGTAGTTTGTATTTAGTATCCATGAGACCCAGGCACCAAAACAAGTTATAGTATAACTTTGCAGCTATTACTGAGGAACTTTAAATAATTTCAATGACTTGTGCCTAGTAGAGAACATGGTTATTTCAGAGATCTGATTTTAAGGATAAGAAAAATTGTGAGCTTGGTGGTCCCTGGGTCTGACCACATTGATATTTTTCTGAGTGTTGCTGTTGTAATTGCCCCAGCAAACTTCAGTTATAAAATACAAACTATCTCCCTCTCCCTCTCTCTTTTTCTCCCTCATACATGGGTGTATAAGCATTAAGTAGCATTAGGTCAGTTTTCATGAATAAAAGTGATGTCTATTGTAGTTAAATTTTTGAGATACTTTGGGAGAAATTACACGGTTTTGGCTGTCCATGTTGGTGAGTCAAGCGACTGTGGATTTAACAAAAAACAGTTATGAATTGTGTCTGTATTAAATACACGTAAACACACACACACTACAGTGTGTGGGGGTGATGGTAGCATTATTCCCTAAGCAATGTTTATCCGGTATTTAATCTGGTAAAGTAATCTGGGTTTAATTCTCAGCTCCAGAACAAGTGATCTGGGGATGACTTACAGGATATGGAAAGTTACACATAGGTTAGGTGCAAATACTATACCATATATGAGAGATTTGGGCATCTGCAGATTTTGGTATCCTTGAGGGTCCTGGAACCAGTGGCTTGACCATATGGCAAAAGAACATAGTTTATAGTGTTCTAACTAGGGAGTAGCACTGACCCCCTTTTTTGCAGCTGTTTGGACATATCTGTTCTGTTCTTTCTCTAGATCACTTCAGCATCTGTGAGGTTGGTCTCTCAAGAGCCCAAAGCTTTGGTCAGTGAGTGGAAAGAGCCTCAGGGCAAGAACATCAGTGTGGCCTCCTGTAATAGCAGCCAGGTGGTTGTTGCTGTGGGAAGGGCACTATACTACCTTCAGATCCATCCTCAGGAGCTCCGGCAAATCAGGTGCATGTGTGTCTTTATGTTTTCTTAGTAGCCTCTGCTCTGTGGAGCTTCTTTGGTCCCTGAATTTCTCCCTCTGCCATATTCATTCCTCTTTGTTTAGCCACACAGAGATGGAACATGAAGTAGCTTGCTTGGATATCACCCCATTAGGGGACAGCAATGGGATGTCCCCGCTATGTGCCATTGGTCTCTGGACAGACATCTCAGCCCGTATCTTGAAGCTCCCATCCTTTGAACTATTGCACAAGGAGATGCTAGGTGGAGGTATGTGTTATTGGTATCTTGGGTTAGGATCCATCCAAGTCAGGATATGGAACAAGAATTCAAAATCCCTGTTTCCCACAGAGATCATTCCTCGATCTATCCTGATGACCACCTTTGAGAGCAGCCATTACCTCCTCTGTGCCTTAGGAGATGGGGCTCTTTTCTACTTTGGACTCAACATCGAGACAGGTGAGAAAAAAAAAAAAAAAAAACACTTGAGTGAAGGCTCTTTCAGAAATAGTGGTGTTAGTGGCTTTGTGGTCTCAGCTTTAGACTGTGGCTTTGAGCCTTAACCAGGCAGCTGTTGTCCTGTGTCTTTCTCATGCCATACTTTCTTCAGGTTTGCTGAGTGACCGTAAAAAGGTGACTTTGGGCACCCAGCCCACAGTGTTGAGGACATTCCGTTCTCTTTCTACCACCAACGTCTTTGCTTGCTCTGACCGGCCCACTGTCATCTATAGCAGCAACCACAAGTTGGTCTTCTCCAATGTCAACCTCAAGGAGGTGAACTATATGTGTCCCCTCAACTCAGATGGCTATCCTGACAGGTGAGTCTGTGTTCTTGAGAGGAGAGTCACTGACTGAGGCCATTGTGTTCTCCTACCCTCCTCAATGTCCCCAGCCCAGCCTAGGTTTTTTTCCTAGTATCAAAGTCAGTAAATAGTTGTGATGGAAAATGTGGGGCGGGTTTTTTTTTTTTTTTTTTTTTTTTAAGAAACATCTACAAAGCTTTTGCAAGGTTGTAAGTATGTGAGTGAGGTGGTATAATGAGTAGTGTAATCCTGTAAAGAACAGCACAGGGATTTTTTTGAGTTTTCAGATTCTGAAGTGATTAGGCTTTATAATCTGTATATTCTAGAATTTTAAGTTTTAGATGGTCTTTTTCAGGGAAGAGCATGGGGAATGACAAAGTTTCACTGTCTAACTCTGACTGGCAGGGAATTCAGAGATCCACCTGCCTCTGTCATCTAAATGCTGGGATTAAAGGTGTGTGCCACCACACCTGGCATTTTAATTTAGAACTAATTAGATTTAGTGATCATTATGTATGTAATCCCCTAGTTCCACTCAGTAGTCATGGGGGAAGGTACTTGATATAAATAAATTGCTAAAAATACTTGCTAAAAATAATGAGGGGCTGGGCAAGCCAGTGAGCCTTTGGTATGTGAGGTTCACTCTCCTACTTTGAGCTGTAATTCTTGACCTTAACCAAAGTTGTTGGGCCTACTCAGACCAGTTATGTAAGACCATTGGTGGACCAGGCATCAGAATTAGTGAATTGGCATGAATCGGTGTTGACTGTGCTGTGGAGCAAGCTGGATCATTCTGTCATAGGACAATCCTTCCTTGTGAAGTCACTCTCAACTGTAACCCTTTCTTTTCAGTCTGGCATTGGCCAATAACAGCACCCTCACCATTGGCACCATTGATGAGATTCAGAAACTCCACATTCGCACGGTTCCCCTCTATGAATCTCCCAGGTGAGTGCAGACTGGAGGAGATGCAGAGAGGGTTAGTAGATGTGTCTCAAGTCTTTTCTGAGTGACACTGTTGTTCCATACTTGTTTTGCAGGAAGATTTGCTATCAGGAAGTGTCTCAGTGCTTTGGGGTCCTTTCTAGCCGCATTGAAGTCCAAGACACTAGTGGAGGCACAACTGCTCTGAGGCCCAGTGCCAGCACCCAGGTGAGGACAGTAGGTGGCAGAAGGATGGGCAAGCTTTCTGCAAAGGTGTCATAAGAAATAATCTGGCTTTGCAGAATGTGGACTCTGTCACAACTACTCATCTTTGCCATTATAGCCTCAAAGACAGTGTGCTTAGCTGGCTTACAATAAAACTCTACGTAAAGACATGGGCATGTAACTCAGTGGTAGAATACTTGACTACATGTCCAGGCACTGGCTTCCATGCCCAACACCACATACACAGAAACAGCCCTCATTCCAAACCACAGTTATAGTTTGCTAACCTTACAAACTGATCAGTTCCTTTTTTTTTTTTTTTTTTTTTTTTTTATCATTTTGAATGCTCTGCAACATGTGTAGTTGAGGGTAGAGTAGTATAACAGACAATAGTATGATAATGAAACCTAGTAAAATTGGTTTTGAGTTTTATTGCATGGTTTTGTTTTTGTTTTGTTATTTTTTTTTGTCTGTGAAACAAGGGTTATAATAAGGTAACCAACCTTAAGAGGGATTTAATTCATTGGAGATAGGGGTGGATCATTTTCTTCCTGTGCTACAAATCTGATAGGATTAGTACCTCCCTTAATCCAGAGTACAGGATCTTCTCGGCATTTATGTATGAGAGTTTGTGTGAACACAGGTGTCGGGTGTGCCTGGTGCCTGAGGAGGCCAGAAGAATGTCAGATCCCCTGGAATTGGAGTTGTAGAGGCACCAAGTGGGTGCTGGGTCCTCTGCAAGAGCAGCAAGTACTCTTAATTGCTGCGTCTCATCTCTCCATCCTCTTCACTCCATTTTTCTTTGAAGTGACTTTTCCTGTTAGAGGTGGAGTCCATCACTTTGTAGGTTGCTTGAGTTCATCTTTTTGTTTTGCATGATTGACTTGCAGCATTGCTATTTAATTGTCTTCCAGGATCCTTGGATTTTGGGCCAACATGTCCTTTGCATGTGTGATCTGGCTCTTTGCCGTCAGGCTCCAGCGTGTTCTCTGAAACACTGTTCACAAGGCTCTGCTGCTCTGTCAGCATCAGCCTTCTTGTTCATTCTCCACGCACATGCCTTGTGCACCTCCAGCCCCTGTTCTGTTTTAAGAGGGGTGGCATGCCTTTTCTCTGTTGGCAGGCCCTGTCCAGCAGCGTCAGCTCCAGCAAGCTATTCTCTAGCAGTACTGCTCCTCACGAGACCTCCTTCGGAGAAGAGGTGGAGGTGCACAACCTCCTCATCATTGACCAGCACACTTTTGAAGGTGCAGATGAGCTTTTCTGTCCTATTCACCTATATCCTCTGTGTAAACGAGCCTGTTCTAGTATCTAGAGCGTTTCTGGATTCTGACAGGGTGGTAGATTCTTCTAAGAGGAAAAGCAAGACTGGGGGTGGTGCATAGAAAACACCGCTGACACCTATATGGAGTGTTGGACATCCTGTCATTGGCATAGGCTGGTGGGATAGAGAGTCTGGAGGCAGGGGCAGCTAGTGGCTCACATTCTTATACTACCTAAGCCACAGCCTCACAGAAGCATGTGATTGTGAGGGGGAATGGAGGTAAGTATCATCAGTCAGTCACCTCTCTCCTCTTCCAGTGCTTCATGCCCATCAGTTTCTACAAAACGAGTATGCCCTCAGCCTTGTCTCCTGCAAGTTGGGTAAAGACCCCAACACATACTTCATTGTGGGCACAGCCATGGTGTATCCTGAAGAGGCGGAGCCCAAGCAAGGTCGTATTGTGGTCTTCCAGTATTCAGATGGTAAGTGGGCAGTGTTCCGATTATGAGAAATGTGAAATTTTGGGAAAGCAGGTAGCCTCTTAAGATCTCAGAGCCTGAGCAGAATGCCTTGGAGTGAGAGGCAGATCTTGGTACCCACTGGAGTCACTCCCATTGTTTTGTGACTTTTGCTTCAAGCTGTGTTTCATGTCAGTGTATACTGACTCTTCGTTTTTCATTTGAGAGGTTGCAGGCAAACTTAAGCCAGAGAGGCATTTTACCTTGATTAGGTAAAATGTGGGTTTATAAAAGAAACTAAAGAGTATCTCTCTGTCCCCCAGGAAAACTACAAACCGTGGCTGAAAAGGAAGTGAAAGGGGCTGTGTACTCTATGGTCGAGTTTAATGGGAAGCTGCTCGCCAGCATCAATAGCACGGTGAGGTTCATTGCATGTGGCCTTGTACTTCAGGTTGCACACTTTTGTTTTTCTCTTAATAAGGCTTTTAGGAGTTGTATGTGTATTTTAGGGATAACAGAAGAGTAGGAATAGAGAATGAACTCTGAGCTGGCAATTGGGGCACTGGGGTTGATCTGGGCTTTATGGGAACCCCTCCCTATCGTTTGGTTTGGTTTTAGATTTGACTTTTTTTTTTTTTAAAGACAGCATCTGTCTATGTAGCTCAGGTTGTTCTGGAACTCACTTTGTAGATCAGGCTTGAGCTCACAGAGATCTGCCTACCTTCTCTGGATTGCTTGGACTAAAAGCATGCACCACTGTGCTGGATCCCATGTTTTTTGTTAGATCCTGAGTGCTATAGAGATTAAGCCAGGGTAAGGGCTGTGGCCTCTGTAGAGAGGTATACAGTATTAAAAGAATATTTCATTTAAGCACAGTGATCCAACCCATATTATTTATCCTTTAGTATATAACTAGGAAAGATATGTAGCTTGATAAATATTGGAAGGATCTTTTCTGCGAATAGTAAAGCCACCAAGAGTTATAGTCCTGTTGTAGGGGGTGGGACGAGAGCTAGGTGACTATTTCAAAGTGTGTCAGGATGTGGACTTCAGTACTGGAAGAACATATGAAAGCTGCTAAGGGGGATAGCATGGAAGGAAGGTGGTCCTTCATTGAATGAAGAAGCAAGAAGGGCCACATTTTAGTTTAGGTGAAGGGAATGTGGTTAGTGACCCCTGCTGATGAGGTTTGCTAGTCAATGCATTTCTTCCTCAAGATTCTTAAGAGTGCAAATCTAGGGGGCTAGGGCTTCGGGGGGGGGGGAGATGAAAGAGATCATGGCTTCTACATTCTGCCAAGGAGTTTATAGATATGCAGAAGCTGTGATGAGATTATCTGGGTCCTGAAGGATCTGCCAGGGAGGCCTGTCAGTTCAGATAAGTTAATGTTGTGGAGCCCTGGGCCATGTTGAATACTAGTTATGAAGCACCTTCATTCTTCTAGAGAAGAGGTTGAATTTAAAGGATTGTGTTACAGCTTCTTTTTGGTGGTGGTGGGGTTGTTGATTTTGTTTTTGTTTTTTTTTTTTTTTTTTTTTAAAAAAACCCTCCTTGGGGTTTTCCATTGTTTGCTCTGCTTATTAGATTCATACAAAAAAAAATTGCAGGAATTAACAAGTTTGAGAAGGGTTCAGATAGGTAATATTTGTCCTTTTTGGTTTACAAAATTGTGTAGATGACTTTTTCTCTCTAGGGATCTTTCTGCAGCTTAGTTACCGACTTTACACACAAAAGAACATGATACTTACAGTGTTAACATTTACAAGATTGTCTCCTTTACTTAGACTCCTTTTATGTTAAATCCTATTCCTATTTTTTTACACTCACTTTATATATTTTCCTGTTTCAGCATGTGTATACATACTGAAATAACTGTTCAATCTAATACCACATAGGTGTTTTTCCAGCCTACTCTTGTCTGTAGGGAGTAGAAGATTGAGTGGGGACAGCCATTCCCTAAAGGCTGGCCTCCCAGGCTCATGTTTCTTGCCTTCCCAGGTGCGGCTCTATGAGTGGACCACAGAAAAGGAGCTCCGCACTGAATGTAACCACTACAACAACATCATGGCCCTCTACCTGAAGACCAAGGGTGACTTCATCCTGGTGGGCGACCTCATGCGCTCAGTGCTGCTGCTTGCCTACAAGCCCATGGAAGGAAACTTTGAAGAGGTAGTGTAGGGCTTGAACTCAGACTTCTTACTTACAGCATTACACTTGCCAGTGTTGAGTGGCAAAGGATAGTTAAGTCCAGTGGTGAGGGTCCTCCCTCAGCCATGTTGTTTTCTGTTTCCATTAAGTGTTTTAGAAATCCCCTCCCCCACCTCGCCGATCCTGAATCAAAATAAGCTCCATCTTTGGGAAATTATTATAAACAATGGTCTGTGTTGGCCAATTTCCAAGTGGGGTGAGGAGGAGAGGGGGTAGGACTGAGAGAGAATCTCTAAAGTGGCCATTATTATACCTAGGGCTGCACCTTCTACAGATAGGGCCTTGGCTTCTGACCAAAAGCTTGATGAATTTCAGAGTTGGGTTCCATGCACACTGCAGACTATACTTATTCCTTGTTTATTTTCAGATTGCCCGAGACTTTAATCCCAACTGGATGAGTGCAGTGGAAATCTTGGATGATGACAATTTCCTGGGAGCTGAAAATGCTTTTAACTTGTTTGTATGTCAGAAGGACAGGTGTGTGGCCTTTGCAGGAACACGGCTAGGGCTGGGCCTATGGGTCTGTGGGGCTGTGCATGTTGGGTGCTGTATGGGGCTTTAGTGTGCCCCTTGATGGGTAGAATTTCCTTTCTAAGACTGAGAGGCTTTGTAGACTGCCCTCCAGATGGTCTTCCTAGGATATTCAGCACAGACTATCTTGTCAAATGTTGTCCTTCACTTAGGCCTCCTTAGCAGGTGGGTTCAGAAAGTGATATCTCATGTCTTTCAGTGCTGCCACCACTGATGAGGAGCGGCAGCACCTACAGGAGGTTGGTCTCTTCCACCTGGGCGAGTTTGTCAATGTGTTCTGCCATGGCTCCCTAGTTATGCAGAATCTGGGCGAGACTTCCACCCCTACACAGGGGTCAGTGCTCTTTGGCACGGTCAACGGCATGATAGGTAAGGTCACTCCTGTAGGGTACACTGAGCTGCAGCAAGCTTGTCCCCGGGTTGTCTAGGCTCTGAAATGCTCTATAGCTCACTGCCCCCTTCTTTCTTCAGGGCTGGTGACCTCACTGTCAGAGAGCTGGTATAACCTCCTGTTGGACATGCAGAACCGACTCAATAAGGTCATCAAAAGTGTGGGCAAGATCGAACACTCCTTATATCCTTTCTTCTCAGAGTACTTGTCTGGTATATTTGCTGTACATTTCAGCACATTCAGAGAGCTGTGCTTATCTTGAACTTATCTTGAAACATTCTGGAAATGTTTCACTAGGTTTCTGCACAGAACAGGGTTGCTTTTGTTTTTAACTTTATGTGTGCATAAGGAAGACAGGGGTCAGCCTCAGGTATCATTCCTCAGGAGATGGCCGCCATGGTTCTGGAACATTATCTCTTATTGAACTGTGGAGCTCACTGTGAAGGCTAGACTTGTTAGCCAGTGAGTCCCATTGGGTCCTCCTGTCTTTGCTTCTCCAGTGCTGGGATTATAAGCATGTTCGCCATGCTCAGCTTTTTCATAGGTGCTAGGGGTCTGACTGAAGCCCTAATGTTTCTGCAGCAAACCCCTTACTAACTAAACTGTTTCCTGTCTTCGAAATTTTTGAGTGTAAAAATTTTGAGTGTAAAAATTTTCAGGTGCCAAGTGGTGGTGCACATCTTTAATTCCAACCCTCAGGAAGCAGAGGCAGCTAAATCTCTGAATTTGAGGCCCGCCTGGTCTACTGAGAGAGGTCCAGGACAACCTCCAAAGCTACAGAGAAACCCTATCTCAAAAAAAAAAAAAATTTTTTTTTTTTGCTCTTTTTTTCAGGCACACACAGTAAAGGGGGTGGTGGTGTAGTGAATCATCAAGTTGTGTCGGTCCATCTTGGTTGGAATATGCAGTTATGTTGAGTTCCTCTACCAGGCCTACCTTAAAAAGAACTCAGGTCACTGTAGGAGCACATCCTTTGAGGGATCAGAGGAACGGGAGAGTGAAGAAGCTGAAACTCAGAAACTGAAGGATCACCAGAATTCCTTCCTATGCAGGAGCAGTTCAGATCCTCACAGGCAAGGCACGGGAAAGTGCCTGCTTATGTGACTGGCCCACCGAGGGGTACTGCCTGGGTGTTTTGCTGAGATGCAGGTCTTAGGGTAGCCTGCTTTCTCCCTAAGCATTAGTTTATTCAGGGGTCTTGAGGCTAGATTTGGGTGGGTAATCTGAACATCAGATTCACCCGAAACACTTTTTCAAGACCATCTGTAGTTGCCTGGGCTTTGCCATAACCTCTTAAAGGTAATGCTAATTGAGAACCATTGGATTAAGCAGTAACTTTACATTTTCTTAAAGTCCAAAACTGTCCAAAAGTAGTATGAGTTTTAGTAGAAACATTGTTTCCTGTTCACTCCAACTCCCTTATTCTTGTTCAGAGGTGTGGATGAATGAGAGCAGGGGTGTTTGCAGATAAGATGCCATTCTTTAACTCAACTGTGTCCACCTGGAGATCCTTTCACACTGAGCGAAAGACAGAGCCAGCCACAGGCTTCATCGATGGAGACCTGATTGAAAGTTTCCTAGATATCAGCCGTCCCAAGATGCAGGAAGTTGTGGCAAACCTTCAGGTGGGCTATGCTATGTTCATGCTAGGCCTTGTAAAACAGGTATCATTCCTAGAGACTTGATAACTCCAGGTTTTTCTAGAATTCATTGGGCTGGTGGCCTTTGTGTCGCTTCGTAAATCCTAAAGATAATTCTAAGGGAAAGGTGGTGTAATTGAGGCCAGTTCAGGAGGGCTCACCTGGGAGGGTGCTTTTGGGAGAGATATTCAGTTTGACTGACCAGATTCCTAGGGGCTAGGGCTAGGTTTTTGGTGAAATCTTTTTTCCTTGCTGTGGCAATGGTGGACAGTGGGCATCCCCTAGCCTGCTGAGATGACAGTGCCGCCTTCTCTTCATGGCCCTTCTCCCTGTCTTGTTTCAGTATGATGATGGCAGTGGTATGAAGCGGGAGGCGACTGCAGATGACCTCATCAAAGTTGTGGAAGAGCTAACTCGGATCCATTAGCCAAGGACGGGCTCTTTTCCTGACCCTTCCTAAAGGCACTGCCCTCCTGTCCTCCCCTCCCTTCCCCACCCTTGTCTTCTTGGCTTGGGAGGCTTTACCCTAAGCCACCTGCCCCTAGAGCCACAGCTGACCTGTGTGGAAACAGGGCTTTTTATAACTAAAACCAGTTCACTAGAGACCTAGGAATGGGCTGAAAGTGGAATATTTTCTCCTTGGATTTTTATCAGCCATCACATTGGACCACCAAGCTTTGAATGGTGTTGCCAGTTGACTCCTTCTGGGGGAGGACTTTTGCTGCTCTTTGGCCAAAAGGCAGCTCTATTCATGTGTGTGTGTGATACCCACACTCATGCTTTGTCCTCTGCTGTCTTATGTAGGTGGGTGTGAGGAGGTTGAGGTAGAGGGAAGAGGGTTGAGAGGGTTTCATTGTCTTGAAGTGAGAGCTTCCTTTTGCTTTCTTCTCTTGCCTCTGAGAACATCAGCCTGAAGGCCTATCAGGCCATGGGCTGCCTGAGTGGAAACCTGGGATGGTGGATAATTCCCAAGCCACAGCCCTTTTGTCTCGGGGAACTCCCTTCTTCACAGAGAAGGAGGTAGGGGGCTGTGAATTGGTTGTTAGTTTCTGAATTTTACCAAATAAAGTAGAATCTAAGAAGAAAATTGTTTCTGCTTTTTTCTCCCTCTGTCCCGCTGTCCAGCATCCCAGGTATACTTTGTTGGCTGCAGAACTAAGTTGCTGGCATCTTCTGTGTGGTAGCTGCAGTCACAGATCATGCTTCTTGGAGAGTAGGATTCCAAGGAAGATGAGTGAAATTCTAGAAGCATGGCAGTTATTTTGGGTGTTTCCGATGGCAGTGAGGCGGGCTTGAGGCCACTTGGGCTACCTTTTCTGTCTTTATTATACAGGCACTGTGTGTATATTGCACAGCCAGCCCCAGGTGCTGTTTTCCTACCCATACTAACCTGCTTCCTGTTGCTTTTTAAGACTTTTATTTTATATTTTGAGACAGGGTCTCACTGTGTAGCTCTGACTGGCCTTGAACTCAGATCCTTCTGCCTCCCAAGTGCTGGTGTAAAGGCATGCTATACCCAGCTATGATTTTAAACTATGTATGTATGTATGTATGTATGTATGTATGTATGTATGTATGTATATATGTATATATGTGCCTGTCTATATGTGGATTTGTACATGTTAGTGCAGTGCCTGTGGAGGCCAGGAGAGGACTGTAGATCTTGTGGAGCTGGAGTTAGGTGGTTCTGAGCTGCTGCCTGCTAAGAACAAAACTGGTCCTCTGCAGGAGTAGCTCTTAACAGTTGAGCCATCTCTTCAGCTCCTCCTCTTGCATCTTATTTTATTCTTCTGACTGGCCCAACAGCCTGCAGAGTCTTGAAAGTATAGGAGTAGGATATATTTGAGAGTTAGCCTTTGGTAGTGCTTGGATTGAGCTGATAGTTTGCCTTTGGGAATAAGAGGTTCTCTGTCCCAAAAGTAATCTTGATCCTGAACATGATTGCTGGCTCCTTTAAGACAAGCCTTTGAGCCTACCAGTGGTAGCACATACCTTTAATCCAAGCAAAGGTAGGCAGCTTTCAGTTCAAGGCCAGCCTGGAGTGTGCAAAGAGACTCTGCCTTAAAAAAAAAAAAACAAAAAGACCAGTCTTTGATAAAGTATCAGGAGAATTGGGGTTTCAAGTTAAGCTACTGTTCTTAGAGATTGCTAGCTTGGAAACAAAAGGATAAGGAAGCATCCCAGCATTGGGACCTGCTGGCAAGTCTCTCTAGAGATGTTGCTTCATCCTTTTCTCCTATTTCTGCCGGTATTTTTGAGAGGGGATAGGAGCTTTTTTTTTTTTTTTTTTTTTTTTAACAATCTTACTTTACATATCAATCCCAGTTCCCCCTTTCTCCTCCTGCCCCCAGAGAATAGGGGTCTTTAGCAAAAATAATAATCAACATGTCAAAGGCTTCAGTTCAAATTCTTAAAAAACAAAGTTTAAAATTTGAAAAAGGTCCATCCCATTACCAGAGACCATTTAATGGATCAGACAGGCAAGCAATAATCTCCAGATTGTGATTATCATTGAAATTGAATTCTGCAATGACAGGCTGACTATTCTAGGTGACAGTTCTGTTCTAGCAATTTTGTTTTTTTGATATTTAGATAGGGTCTTTTTAACTTTGTAGCCCTGGCTGTCCTGGAACTCAATAGAGATCTACCTATCTCTGCCTCCTGAGTACTAGGATTAAAGGTTGCACCACTACTGTACCTAACCTGGCAGGTTTATTTTTAAAGGGTGGTAATGTGTAGTAAATAAGAATCTGGGAAACGATAGGCTGGTGAATGTTTTTTCAGGGTTGGGGGAGAAATCACACCAGAAACAGATGACCGCTGCAAGTTCCTATCCCGAGGATGCCTCCAGATGCTCTCTGTTTCCGACCAAGAAGTAAGAGAGAGCTGGGATCCAGGACCCCAGACCTAGTCCCCCCCAGGTCACGCCCACACCTGTCCCCATGCTCAGTGGGTGCGGTGGGTGTCTCACTACAGGGTGGGTTGAGATAGTCTCATAGTATAGCCCAGGTTGGTGTCAGACCTCCCATGTGCTGAAATACAGGCCTTGGGCACCATACTCAACCTCTGGTGCTGTGTATGTGTTTTTGTAGCCTAGGCTGGTGATTGTATTGCCTCTGAAGTGCGTAGAGTGCTAGAATCCTAGGCATGCACAATCTCCTGGCTCTCCTAGGGCTCTTTAGTGGGTTGACCTACCACCACAGACAAACTGCCCTGGTTACCATCAGTGGTCTGTTTTGAAATTGGAATCTAGAGTCCTTGCAGTATTTTGTTGTTTTGTTCCCTACAGTTATTCTGCTTAGATTCTGGGTCCTTAGTCTGAATTGTTATTCACTTTATCATCATGCAAACTCATTCCACCAAGGTTCTGCGTCTAGTTCTGAGTAGTGTTTCCCTATTTGAGGATACTTCTATCCCTTACAGAGACAGAGGAGAGGAGGTGGTAAAGATGTTTTATTTAAAGATGAGAACTGGGGTTGAACATGGCTGTAACAGGATACATGAGAGTTTGACCATTGAGCTACATCTCCATTCTGTCTTATTTATTTATCGTATATATTCAGAATCCTTTGAAATTGTATTTCAGAATCCTTTGGATGCAGACATTCTGCCTGCACAGTCCTAAATCCCCTCTTAAACACCATTAATCACTTGAGTCAAAGGTCATCTGTTCAGCCAATTAGACTGGCCCTTTCATGCAGGCACTGATGAGTTATCCTTACTCCAAGCCTCCAAAGGAGTGGTCTTTGGAGAGAGTATTAGGAAAAATGATTCACAACACATGGGCATTTGGAGGGTGTCAAACCGGAGGCCTGCATCTTAGATCTGTCACTTAGTGATTGATGGGTCTCTTTGTTAAACCACAAGCCACAGAAGTGGAGAGGAAACAAACATTTGACTAAACTAGTCCTTGAAGATGACCAAGTCTCTGAAAGACTGAACTAAAGCTCCAGGACCAAACAAGGCAAGGAAGAACATGAAATTGAAGGAGCCAACAGTTGATGTGAGTGGCAAGGTGGATGCCAGATTGGAGACACTCTAGGGGAACTGCTGGGCAAGCTCAGAAAAGTTCTTGGGGATTCTCCAGTTGGAATTTCATTCATTGCTGTATCTAAAATTCTGTACTGGGGAGATTAGGGTTTTGCTCTCCACCTGCTGTCAAGGGGTGTGGAGCAAACCCTACCAGGGAATGACTTCTACAGACAAGAGAGTGTGGGGCTACCTAAAGTACAGCAAGAAACAGGTGTGGCAGAGGTATGCTGGGTGGTGAGTGACAGCTGGCGTGAGCCATGAGGGCTGTATTAAGGGAATTTATCCTGTGTGTAGTAAGTGGATTTAGAGGTATCTTCCCAGGGATGGAAAGGAAAAGCACCTGGTGGCCATTGAGTGTTCCTGGAGTGCCAATGGCAAGTGCAGCCCTCCCTGGGGACTCTGAATATGCACATACACTGAAATCACATCTTTGGCAATATGCTTGCTGAGAACTTGACTACATTATAGGATGGGCCAAACAAGATGCTATAGGGGCCCACATGTGAACATCTGCAAACGTGAGCCACATGGGTTCAGGTATCATCAGCACTTGCATTAGTTACTTTTCTTGTTATGCCAGAATGCCCCATAAAAGCAAGGAAGCAAGGGTTTATCTTGCTCACTTTGAAGGTACAGCCATCATGGTGAAGAAAGCAAAGACCCACGAGCTTAGGTTTGCTCTATACCTACAGTCAAGAAGCAAAAGATGAACGTTAGTGTTCAGCTTAAGGTCTTTATTCAGTCCAGGGCCTCAGCCCACGTGGGTGGGTCTTCACAACTCAAAGCATTTTGGAAATAGTTCTGACACAACTAAAAAAAGGTTTATTTCCTAGGTGCTGCTAAATCCAGTCAAGTTGAAAATAATGATTAGCCATGAAACCAACAGCCAAAAGCCCTGGAGGTTTTCCTCCTGTTGTAAATTAAGGGAACCATCAAGCACCCAAGTTAATGATATTTTGGCCTAGCAACTACAAGTAAAGTGTCTGGGAAGGCAGCTGGCATCCAGGCCACAGTGTTTATCTGTGGTCACCAATGCCAAGGATCTTAGGATCAGCCTAAGGCAGATTCTAAGGATTTGGGCTTGTTTGGGAAGCACATTTTCAGACAAACTTAGTTACTTTTTAGAACTAGTAGATTTTTAATAGTAATGAGTTTCCTATTCCTGGGAGTCTTTACACAAAAGCATGACTAATCCACCTGGATAGGGTTAGGCAGGGTACTTGCGCGCTCAGAACAAGGTAAAATTGTGGACCTCCTTTCAGCTTCCTCTCAGTTCTCAGCCCTATCCATCACTCTGCTCTACATTTCTCAGCCTAAACCTCTTTCTATCCTTGGCCAGTGGCAAAGGAGGTCAAAATGGAACTTTCTAGTTCTGTGTCCCTGGCTCCACCGCCCGCTGCTTGCCTTTTCTTTCCTTTCTTTTTTGTTGTTGTTGTTTTTGTTTGTTTGTTTGTTTTTTAGAGACAGGGGTTCTCTGTATTGTTTTGGCTCCTGTCCTGAAACTGGCTTTGTAGGCCAGGCTGGCCTCGAACTCGCAGAGATCCTCCTGCCTCTGCCTCTTGAGTGCTGGAATTAAAGTCGTGCACCACTAACGTCCGGCTACCCACTACTTTGTTACTTTCCAGGTGAGCCAGGAAGCTGTCCATCCAACTACTTGGCTCCCACACGTAGCCTATGGTTTCAAAACAGCCTAATGCCCTTTGGATGGGGAACACACTAACCCACCAACAAATGCATTCAGACCAGCTGGTCATCTTTCAGAGAATCAAAACTGCCTAGCTTCAGGAGACCCACAGTCCTGGGTTTGAGTGTTCACGAGTCTCACCTGAGAATACAAATGTATCGGGTTCCACCGAGACCTAAAAACCTTGTTTCTGAAGTCTTTCCAACCCATGCTTTGGTCTGAAGCCCTCAGTCATTCTGTGGAAGGCAACTCCCAAACCCAGGCTGGGGGTGTGGGCCGAGGGTGAAACTCCGCCCTCGGGGTCCCTGATCTTTGCTCCCGCCCCAGGCTCCACGCCTCCCAGAGAGGCACCGGCGGGCGGCGTTTCTTTTGTGTGTTTCTTTCCAAGGTGTAAGGACCCCCCTCCCACCCCCTGCCTGCCCAGGCAGTCCTCCCCCAAACCCAGCCCTCTTCTCGGCGTACTCATTTCTTCTGCCAGCTGGGGGGGATTGGATCCCTCCTAGGAGGAGGGACAAGGTCGGCAGCCCCTTCCTCGGTGCGGGGGGGGGGGGGGAGGCTGAGCCCACTGGAGTCTGCTGCCAGTCATGTGGGCTGGACTGTTGCTCCGTGTTGCCTGCATCGTGATCCTGTTGCTGGGGTCTTTGGCCCGAGGCTACACCGGGAGGAAGGCACTCGGGCACTACTCGGCCGAGAGGTAAGAGCCCGGCGCGCCTCAGCGGCCCAGCCACTGAGCACCACAGTGTGGAGATGGGAGGCATTGGCAAGAGGGCAGCTGCGGGACCCATATCTTCTGGTGTGGACGCATCAGAGGGTCTGGACAAAGAACAGTTTGTGCCAGTTGGGTGGCCCTGGCTGGGTACTGCTCTGATTAGGGCATAAGGAAGATGGGATCCCGGCTCTGGGTGAGTCTGAGTACTAAGCGAGGACGCTGACCAGGTGGCTACGGGACCTCAGCACTTGCCGTCAGTTCTCCACTGCCTGGCTTTCTTCCTTGGCAGTGCGGGGCCTCCTCCGCTTCTGCACCCGTTGCCTTGGGGTAGGAGGTTTTCTCAGTCTCCCTTGCCCTGTGCACTCCATGGACCTTGGAGCCACTGGTGCCTCAGGGTTATGCTTTGGTTTCTGCGCATGTGTGCACAGGCCGAGGAGGCGGGAGGCGTGTCTTCCTGAACCCTGTGGTCCTCCCTAAGTGTGTCCCAGTCCTCCACCAACACAGTGGGCTGGTGACGGAGTGGTGATCGTGTGAGTGTGATGCTCATATTAAGGGAACACGGTGTCAGAGGGTAGCCTGGCCCATGGCCACATCTTCCCAGGGGCGCACAGCAGGGGCAGCCCTAAAGGAAGGGCTTACGGCTCAGCACATGGGTTCCATAGACCCCTGCCAGTTCCTGCAGACAGAATCAGCCCAGCACAGGCTCAGTCTGCCTCCCTGACACCGCCACACGTGAAAAGCTCCTTGGGGCTTTCTTGTGGGTGCTCTGCCCCTGCCTATCTGAGGGTGGAACTCCACCAGCTTCCCCAGGCACCCACCCTGCCGCCATTCACCACTTTGACGGCACCTCATGTCCCTTTCAGAGTTCCCTTTGGCTTAGCTGGCTCTTTTGAGGGTCCCAGCTATGGACCCTCCTTAGCTGTTGCTATCATCACTCTTATGTGTGTAATGTCAATGTCAGCCCCTGGTTTGACTTCTCTGCTTTTGACTTCTGAGAGGAAAAGGACTTGGGCAATTGACAGTCCCCAGCAAACTTTTCTGTACTGTTATGCTCCCCACATTTGAAACAGATTATTAACCCTAAAAACCAGGAAAACCTGTCTTGTCCATATCCTTTGTGTCTGTTACAGGGACAGGTATAGATAGACAAGATGCTCTGGCTGGTGCGATGGAATTCCCATCAGCTCGGAGTATGATTAGATTCATGATACTTGCTCCAGCCCATGACTAAAGCGTCTAGTCCCTGCCAATGTCCCCTCTGCCTGGAATGTCCCCTTCCCTCCTCCCCCGCTTCATACCACTTCTCTGGTCTTCTTGTGCTTGGAGTAGGGAAGCTGTCATCCCAGGGACCCTCTTCTGACCACAAGTCCTCTTAGGCTCACTGTTATGCTCAGTTCCCATCACCTGGATCCTATCTCTCCCTTGAAAGTGAGGATAGTGGCATAATCACAGCTTTACTGCCTGCCCGTTCTGGATACTGGCTCCAGGTCACCTGAAGCTCCAGAGGGTGTTCTTACTTGGGCAGAACCTTCTGGACCAAGCCTCCGGTATCTTGTTGGCACTCTGGGGATGCCATCCAGACCTTCTGCTTTCCTTTCTCTTCTGGCCTCCCACTGGAGCAGTTTTTAGGTATTTTAGATGGTGAAGACAAATCCTTGGGGAATTAGAGAGGATATAGACACTAAAGCTCTTATCTGTTCTCTTCTGCTCTTGCCTCCAGGAGGGATTGTGGGTCATTTAGAAGTCTCCCACAGTGTTTCCCCCAGGGGTTCTGGAGAAGCCTGTTAACTAACTTATAGACCAGTGGATGAGCTGGGAGTGTCCATTGTCTTCATACAGATTGTGGAGAGAGTGCTTTTTTCTTGCAGACGTCGTCTGGGCCCCCATGTCTGCCTATCGGGCTTCGGGAGTGGTTGCTGCCCTGGCTGGGCTCCTTCCATGGGCAGTGGGCATTGTACCCTGCGTAAGTACCCATTCCTGTGACCAGGCCTCAGCACCCACCCAGGGCTGTGCATTGCCAGTGCCTAGTCCCTCCCTCACCTGCATCTTTCCTCTCAGCCCTCTGTTCCTTTGGCTGTGGGAGTGGCATCTGCATCGCCCCCAATGTCTGTTCTTGCCAGGATGGAGAGCAAGGGGCCACTTGCCCAGGTAACAGGGACAATGGCTGATGGGGGACCACCAAAAGAGCATGAAGATTATGTGCCTGATATTAGGCACTTGAGATAGGTTCTAGCTTGGCATCCAGACACCCTGTTAGGTAGGCATTTTCATACCTCTCTGACTGACAAGGCTGAGACAGACAAGTTTTGGCTTTTCCTAGGTTGCATGATACATTAGCCACATTTGTTGCAAGTGTGACAAAATAGCTGACAAAAGCAACTTAAAGGAGGAAAAGTTAATCTGGGCTTTTAGTTCAATGGTGCAGCCTAACAGGGCGGAGAAGGCATGGTGCCAGGAGAGTGAGGCAACTGTTCACATCACATTCACACACAGAGAAAGTCAAAGGCTGCTTCTCAGCTCAGTTTCTCATTTGGGTTCAGCTTGGCCCTGTAGGTTTACAGAGCGTGGCCTCCCACAGTTAGAGTGGGCCTCTCCATCTCAACCCAGTCTAGAATTCCTTCAGAGACATACCCAGAGGTTTCCTCCTATTTGACTCAAGATCCTAGGAAGCTGACAATCGATATTAACTAGCAACACGGCTAGTAAGTGGTAGCCGTGGATGGGAAGTGTGTTCACCTCCAGACCACCCATCCTGCAGCAGAGTTCAGGAGGAGCCCTAGGACATCTGACTCCAGCAGGACAGACTGCCACCTGCTCTGCTGCTTGTTGATACGTGCTTACTTCTGTGCTGTTTGTTTTAGAAGTCCAAGGATCGTGCGGGGAGTATGGTTGTGATCTCACCTGTAACCATGGTGGCTGTCAGGAGGTAGCCCGAGTATGCCCTGTGGGCTTCTTGATGACTGAGACAGCTGTTGGTATCAGGTGTGCAGGTGAGAGGTCTGGGTTGGGGAAGGGGAGGATGGAATTGTGTCTGCTCCCAGAGCCAGCCAGAGTCCAGCACCTGGAAGAGAGGGGCAGGAAACCATGCAACACGAGGGTACTGTCCTGTTATTTCACATGCAGCAGCAGAGTTGGGATTGAGGTTACACTGCTATCAGGGGCTTCCAACTATGGGGCAGGAGAATAAAGATAAGGACAGCCCCAATGTGATAGGGGCAGTGACTAAGAAAGTCCAGAGGAACGTGGAGCCAGGATTGGAGTCAGCTGACATTGAAAACTGAGGAGACTAAAACTCAGTAATTACTTTGTCAAAGTATTATTTGTTTTCTTCTTTAAAATTTGGCATGGCTTAAAATGTTTTTGTTATTATTTTATGTGCATGGGTGTTTTGTCTGCATGTCTATGTGTGGAGTACCTAAAGAGGGCAGAAGAGGGCATCAGATCCCTCAGAACTGGAGTCCCAGCTGCCCTGTGGGTGCTGGGAACTGAGTCAGTGTCCTCTACAAGAACAAGTGCTCTCAAGAGCCGAGGCAGGCATCTCTCCAATGTCTATTATTTGTTTATTGATTTTAAATCACTGTAGGCAGAGTGTGTGGCCTTTACCAGAGATGGTTGCTATGACCAATTTCTTGTTCTCTTCAGAGGCAAAAGCCTGGTTGGAGGTTTTGTTTGTTTGTTGTTTATGTATACCATGACACTGCCCATTTTTGAAGTTTGTTTTATTTTTATATTTTGAAGACAAGAGTTTCTCTGTGTAGCTTTGTAAACCAGGCTGACCTCAAACTCAAGAGATCCGCCTGCCTCTGCCTCCAGAGTGCTGGGATTAAAGGCGTGCCCCACCACTGCTCAGCTCCGTTTTGAAGTTTTAACAGTAGACTTTACTGTTCTCCCACTGAATAGTAAAGGAATTGAAAACTCACTTGGAAGCATGTCAAAATAAGTAGAAAGTTGAAAGTGAATGTTTCCTTGAGTCCCACTCAGAGAGTTCCTACCAAAATGAAGTGTTTTCTCTGTTTCTTTATCTGGGCGTATACATGCTCTTGTGTATACATATGTATATAAGGTTTATATGTGTACTTCATAAAATTGAGGTTACAGTTCCAGAGCTTGTTTTTTGTTTTTTTTTTTTTTTTTTTTGACTGAATTTTGGCTTAGTATTCAAAGTCCTGTGTGGTGATGGCTTGCTTGTACAAACAAAGCCAGTCTGAAGGTCAGAGAATCAGCATTTTCTGACGCTGGGTTTTTATTATCTAGACCAATTAAGAACTCTGTCTACAGGACCAGATTTCATTGTGCCATTTTCTCTCCTCTCCTCCCCTTCCCCCCATTTATTTATGTATGTGTGTCATGATGTGTGTGCAGAGGGCCATGATGGAGCGGGGTTGGGGGTGGAGGGGAAGGGATTGGGAGTGGGGGCGGGGTGTTAGTGCAGTTCCAGAGATCCCAGCAGATATCCCCACCCCTTCCACATCCAGGTCTCCTCTCAATGCTCCTGATTCTCCTAGCCCCACACTCCTCCAGGACACACCTGCTGTAGCAGCTTATTCCTGAGCAGGGCATGTCACCCCCTCTGGGCCTGGGAGCATCTCCATGATGTCCGAGGCCATCAGTAACCCCTCTCTGAGTCTCTAGTGTAATGACAGTGTTCACTGGGCCCTGCCATTTTGGGGACCTGAAGGTTACCATATAAGGACTATCAAAATGTTTCTGCCTCCCTCAGGTATGCTTCCCCACCCTTTAACCTGCCTGTGTAGGTTAAGAGTGGGGCCCAGTCCCTCTGTCCTTTTATCTCCTCTCTGTGGGGCTCCCCTCATGGCCTTGGCACTTTCCTGATTGATGTCCCATCTTCCACACATGACCCCTCAGAAGTGGGGGTCACTGCTCCTGGAGTCACCGTCACAGTTAGAATGGGCTGTGCAAAGGGGTTTCTTTTCTCAGACATTGACGAGTGTTTAAGCTCATCTTGTGAGGGCCACTGTGTGAACACAGAAGGCGGCTTCGTGTGCGAATGTGGGCCAGGCATGCAGTTGTCTGCTGATCGCCATAGCTGCCAAGGTGAGTGGGCAGAGGTATCAGGAGTGGTTTCTAGCTGCCACCAGATCCAGTGAGACACCTTCCCCATGCCATAGTCCTCTGAGAAGGGTGCTGTGTCATTCCTGCTTTACTGGGGAAAAGGAAGGTTCCCTCACATCCATTCTGTTTGTAAGAGATAGACTTAGGGTTTCAGTCCAGCATGGTGGATTCTTTTGTTTCTTTGAGATAGAACCTCCCTACATATCCTTGGCTGTCCTGGAACTCGCTTTGTAGGCCAGGCTGGCCTTCAACTGAGATCTGCCAAGTGCTGGGACAATAGGCATGTGCCACCATGCTCATGCCCAGTTCATGGTGGACTTGCTCTGAACCAAGCTACTCTAAAATTTCCTGCTTCTGTCATAGGGAAGGATGGGGATGAAGGAACCATCTCAGGGAGAGCAAGGGGCAGATGCACTCAGGGCAGGAGGTACCAAGATAGAGATGGGAGGGATGCAAGCTGTGAGTGGGAGGGACCTGTGAAGGAATCTATCACTTAAGTGTGTTTGTAGCTTCCTCCAGTCTTGGTGCTGGGCCAGGCTCTGGGGGTATCTGTGCTGTAGGGCACACACCCTACAGTCTGGTGGTTTGAAAAAGAAAAAGGTTGGGATAAGGTACTTGGGCAATGGGGGCCCAGCACGAAGATGTTCCTCTTGTTTTCTTTTCTGTAGACAGGGTGTTATTGTGCAGCTTAGCCTGACTTCCAGCTTGCCACTTTAGTCCTGGGATTATAGGCATACTCCACCACACCTGGCAGGGTGAGATCTTTTACACTTATCCTTTCCAAGAGACTTTGGTTTGCACGAATATGTGAGAATGATTCTCATCACAGTCTCACACAACAAGGCAGAGGAGACAAAATAAGCCCCTTGATTCTGAGCTATTCTTTTCTCTGCGTGTGAAATTTCATCAAACCCAAGAATGTTGAGCACTATGGTTTGAGCCTCATGCCCTCTCTCTCATCACCCTCCTCTGCTTACTCTAGAGAACCCTGCTTGCCTGGTCTGCTTGAGTTGCCCTAATACTGTGCTGCTTAGACCACAGGAATTTGTTCTCAGTCCCTGGAGAGCCATAGTCTAAGGCCAAGGTACTGGCTAGCATCTGGCTTGAAGAAGATGCTCTTGCTTTGTCCTCACAAGATGGCAAGAGGGAGGGACATGAGGTGCTCTGGTCGCCCTTGTGATGTCATCTAACTCTAATTATCTCCCAAAGCCCTACTTCCTAAGCACCCACACCTTGGGTAGTTAGCTTTCAGCATGGTTTTTCAGTCTAGATGCCCTGCCTGCCTGCCTGCCTGCCTGCTCCTCTTAGTTACATGTTCTTACACATGTGTGTATACAGGCTTATTATGGGCCAGACTCTCACATGCTGGGTACCAGGCTAAGCACTTTCCATGTGTGTTCTCATTCCATCCTCACAATTATGAAGTTGATACTGTTTATCTCCATTTTACTGATAAGAACACCGAGGCTTAACACAAATAGTTTACCCACAATCACATAGGAGCTGGGGTCTGATCACAGTTGCTTCTCCATTTTTTTCCCCTGAGCAGTAATTGCTCTTAAGGCTCTTCTCACATCAGGTAAACAGACCAGACAGATTTGTTGTTGTTTTTTACAACTGCTGCTGGGTTCTCTGTGATGCAACTGTCCCATAGCTTATGAGTTCTGCTGACAAACAGGGAGGTTATGTCTAGGTGTTTTTGTTGTTGTTTCGGCTTCAAACAATAGCCTGGGTGAGTTTCTGTGTGGGAGGCTCTGTGAAGGAAGCTTTTAAAGCCTACAGAAGACTTATCTTCTATGCACACAAGAGGGAAAGACATTTGGGGTAGGCAGAATATGAGTTCAAGGGGAAGGAATGATACGTATTTAGAAGATGTGGGAAAATATGGGTGAAAGTAAGGGCTGGGAATGTCCACCCATAGCTATGTTTATTTTATTTATTTAATTTTCTTATATTTAAGTGTGCATGTGGAGGTCAGAGAACAACTTTTGAGAGTTCTTTCATCATGTGGATCCCAGGGAACCAACTCATCAGTCTTGGAGGGAGGCACCATTACCTGCTAGACCATTTCACTGGCCCCCATAGCTATGTGTAATGGTCTCATGAGTGCTGCTTATTGTGGGTGGGAGCCCCAAGGTTTGGAGCAGAGTGGTCCATTGCAGATGGTCTTGGGTAATAATGGTTTATGGTTCTGGAGGAGCACAGGCAGAGGACTCAGAGAGGCTGTGTCTGTTCTCCAGCCTAGAGGCAAGGTGGCCTGGGCTGGGGTGAGATGGTGAGGGTGGAGACTATCAGCTGATCGTGGAGTCCAGAAGTTGGGAAAGATGGCCCCCATGGTCCTGAGTGGGGTGAGGGGAGAAAGCAAGAGTGTAAGCCCTTTGGAGAAATGGGTGCGAGCTTTGTCATCTCCCTTCACAGACACTGATGAGTGCCTGGGAACGCCCTGCCAGCAGAGATGTAAGAACAGCATTGGCAGCTATAAGTGTTCCTGCCGCACTGGCTTCCATCTTCACGGCAACCGGCACTCCTGCATAGGTGAGATCAACAGCCTGTGTGTGGTACACTTAGGCTGCCAATCAGGAAGATGGGCAGGTCAGTCTGGAAACTGGGAAGACCGAAATTTGGATCTTCCAGTCCTGTGGAACTTCTGCTTAGAGTACGCCTGTCCCATGCTTGGTGTCCCAAGCTGGACTTCCCTGGCTATGTTCTCTTCAGCCTGCTATATTCTCTTCACTGCTCTCCAAGATACACATCAAGGGCTCCTCTCTGCTCACCCATTTTCTTGGCTGCCTCTGCTCCCTGAAGTAAACAAACTACTTATGTTTTGGTTCTTTTGGTTAAGAAGGAGACTCCTGTTTTCTCAGCCTCTTAGAAATTTCCAGAAAGGGATTACCACATTTAGTTCATGGGCCCATGAGCTTGAAAAAGACCTTGTGCTAGAGGGTTACATATTTGTCTTGAGCCTGCTTTGAATAGGACAGTGAGTTTTAAGACAGTGTTTACAAAAGAATACCAGACTGCAGAAGGTTTGGAGATGAGATTTGCACCAGGGCTGAACACTTAATTGTCCTGGGGATGAGATACACACTTCCAAGACTACTGCTGATAGATACCAGCCCCGTTCCTAGCATTCTGGGTTGCATCTTGCACCCTGGAGCAGGGATGGACTTTATGAGAACTTGAGGTGAACTCTGCTGGGATGAGGAGGAGGAAGGGCTTCATGACCAAGGTAAGACAGTGGGTTTCTCCCACAGATGTGAACGAGTGTCGGCGACCGCAGGAGAGGCGAGTCTGTCACCACTCCTGCCATAACACTGTGGGTAGCTTCCTGTGCACCTGTAGACCTGGCTTCAGGCTTCGAGCTGACCGTGTGTCTTGTGAAGGTGAGTACCAGGTCCCCACCCTGCTCTCTAGACCGTAGTCCTGCCGTCTCAGCACAAGACCCTGTGTTCCCGTTCTCCTGGGCTCCAGGCAGCACTATAGATCTTAGTTCTGCCCTTGTGGTTCCAGGCCTCACCCCCAACCACAGGCGCTGCCTCTGTGCCAGAACCTTCTTTAAGCTCTTTTTTTGTTTGTCACTTCCAGTATCCCCACTTTCTTCCTCACCGTCTCTTTCCACTTTACATTTTTAAAATTTATTTTACTAAAACTCTTTATGCATACGAATGCTTTGCCTGCTTATATGTGTGTGCCTGGTGCCTGTGGAGGTCAGAAGGGAGTGTCAGATCCCCTAGACCTGGAGTAACAGCATCATGTAGGTTCTGGGATCTGAAACCGGGCCAGTTGCAAGAGTAACTATACTGCCCTTAGCCAGTAAGCCATTTCACCATCTCTCTATCCTGATTTTTTTTTTTTTAAATAAAAGGGTTATTTTGTGTGTATGATGAGTGTGTGGGATGTATGTGTGTCATGTGCTTCAGGAGGGCCAGAAGAGGATGTCTAGTCTCCTGGGACTGGGGTTATGGGTTGTTGTGAGCCCCATGTGGCTGCCAGGAACTGAACCTGGTCCTCTGCAAGAGAAGGCAGTGCTCTTAACCCCTGGCAGTCTCTCCATCCCGGTCTTTCTTTAGCCAGCCCTTTCCCCTTTTCCCTGTTCCCAGCCACTGCACACAAATGGTAAAAAGGAAAAACAAACCAATAATGATGGAGGAAGGTGTGACACAGACTCTCAGGGATCCTCCATCCCCCCGGGAAGGGGGTGTTCGTCTGTAGGGACAATGCCCATTCAGTTTCCCAGTACATTTGTTGGGGCAGGAGCCTCCTTCCACAGGGACCAGTCTGCTATGAAGGTGGAGAGAACCCCTTGTCCTGAGTCCTGGCTCCCCTGCAGGGAAGCCACAGCTAGGTGGGAAGCAGGACCCTCCCCATAGCAGCTGGGGAGAGTTGTTCCCAGGATGGACCTGGAGGTCTCCCAGTCTCAGGAAAACCTGTGTTCCTTTTGTTGCTGTTAAGAAAGGGAGGGCAGGTGAATCTTGGAGCTGTTGGGCCTCCTTGTTACTGGCCTGGGAATTTTTTCTTGCCCATTTTCTTTCCCTGCCGTCTTCCCTGTGTCTGTCATGGTGGCCTCAGCATTCCCAGCCAGTTGTATTATGATGATTAGGAAACTGGTGAACCAATCTAGAACCCTAGAACCCCACTTCTTACCCCTGCTGCCTCCCCCAGGAGACCCTGTTCTTCCATTTCAGCTTTCCCAAAGGCTGTTCTGGCCCCATCTGCTATCCTGCAGCCCCGGCAGCACCCTGCTAAGATGTCCCTGCTCCTTCCTGAGGCAGGCCAGCCTGCCTTGTCCCCAGGACACAGCCCTCCTCCAGGGGCCCCAGGATACCCTACTGGAGTCAGAACAACCCATCAGCCATCTACCACCCTGGCCCTACCAACATTCCTTCCCGCACAGTTGCAATCCACCCCATTACCAAGTTCTTCCCAACTGGGGACCCTCGGACCCCCTCCACTTCTCCAGGGGGAGGCAGTGGGGACTCCTTCACCCAGGGGCCCGGAAGGCGCAGGGCTGGGAACAGGGCTCTCTTCCTGCTGGTACCAGGGAGCCACATATGAATCAGGGAGCCGCTGGAGCCAGCCTGGGTGTTCTCAGTGCTTGTGCCAGGTAGGTGTGAAGTCCCCAGGTTGCCCTGATGGAGTGTCTGGGGTTTGCCCATGGCCGCAACTCCTGCTTGTGTGTCCAGGATGGAGAGGTGACCTGTGGAAAAGTGAGGTGTAATGATACCTGTTCCCATCCGATTCCACCCAGAGATGGGGGGTGCTGCCCCTCTTGTACTGGTAAGAGCTGATGGGGAGGGACTCAGCCCTGCTTTCTTCCCTGGCCTTTTGAAGCCCAAAGCCTATTTATTATTCAGCTTCCCTCACAATCAGTTCTTGGAGTCACCTGGAAGGCCAATTCTGATGGAGGTTCAGGGTTGGGGCCTGAGAACAGACAAGCAGCTGCTCTGGAATCTCACTTTGAGAACCACGTGTCTGTGCTGAAATACTTTCCAGGAGAACCGTTCATCAGCCTGCCTGCCCGCCCACTGGCCCTCTGACCCTCTTTCCCTCCCTCCCTCCCTCCCTCCTTCCTTCCTTCCTTCCTCCCTCCCTCCCTCCCTCCCTCCCTCCCTCCCTCCCTCCTCCCTCCCTCCCTCCCTCCTTCCTTCCTTCCTTCCTTCCTTCCTTCCTTCCTTCCTCCTTCCTCCCTCCCTCCCTCCCTCCCTCCCTCCCTCCCTCCCTCCTTCCTTCCTTCCTTCCTCCTTCCTCCCTCCCTCCTTCCCTTCCTCCCTCCCTCCCTCCCTCCCTCCCTCCCTCCCTCCCTTCCCTCCCCCCTCCCTCCCTCCCTTCCTTCCTTCCTTCCTTCCGTGAGTCCACATCCATTCTGTTCTCTCCTGCCCCTGCCCCTGTCCCACCTGCTCTTGGACTGCTAGAGGACAGTCATTTTACTTTCCCTCATGGGCTGGGGCTGGGGCTTAGTGCTTGCTTAGTATGTGTGACATAGGACCTGGGTCAATCTGTAGCACCACAAAAACAAAAATTTCCCCCCAGGGTTTGGCAAGGAGTACCTGTATTGGGGTTGTCTTAGAGAAAAGGTCCCTTTTTGCTATGTTCCACCTATGTTTTGGGACCTAATGGAAGGAACTGAATTCTCTTTATAACCAAGATTGTGAAACCTTTCAGGTCTCCTGCTGGGTACCTAGTGATATTTCCTTTTTTTTATTTTTATGTTTTTGATTTCTTGTGACACGGTTTCTCTGTGTAGCCCCTGGCTGTCCTGGAACTCTCTCTGTAGACCAGGCTGGCCTCGAACTTAGAAATCCTCCTGCCTCTGCCTCCCAAGGGCTGGGATCAAAGGTATGCACCACTACCACCTGGCGATATTTCCATTTTACGGTGAAAATAGCTGAGTTGCAGAGGCAAAGTGAGTGGGCCAGGCTGCTTGGGTGAATGGAGCTAGAATTGTCCATCTGGACCCTCACCTGTCACCTGTCTAGTGTGGTGGGACTAAAACGCTGCTTCTTAAGACATACTTGAATGAACACTCAGGGCCACCGAAGCTGATCTTGCATGTGCCTCCCATGTTGTTTCCCGGAGGCCCTAGGATCGCTCAGTTCACTATGTCTGGGCATCCAGGGTGGTGAGAGGAGCGTCTAGAGTATTACGCCTGGCGAAGTAGAACCTCAGAAAATAGAAACACTCCTCTTTGAGGAGGCTGATGTCCCACCTCTTGTGTGTGTGTGTGTGTTTGTCTTTCTAAGGCTGCTTTCACAGTGGTGCCATCCGAGAAGAAGGGGACGTGTTTTCACCTCCCGAGGAGAATTGCACTGTGTGTGTCTGCCTGGTGAGCAACCTGAGATTCCCCACTGGATGTTTCCTTAACCTTTGGGTGTTGTCAAGGAGGGGAACAGATTGGTTGTTGAAGGGAGCTTGCTTCAGGCTTTGGGTCTGAACTGAGCATCCAAGCTCAGGCCGACAGACTTGGGAAGCATCTATCTGCTGTGCATGAGAAAGCCAGGGCAGAACAGGGTCCATCTGTTTGGGAAGAGGAGGATGGAACTCTCTCAGGAACTTCACCAGGGAAGTTTTCTCCAGGCAAAATATTTGCTACCACAGCAAAGGTGTCCATTGGGGGAGAGAGCAGCCTCATTAAGCCTTCTGGCTGTAGTCTTCTTTTTCTTTCTTCCTTTGGTTTTTCGACACAGGGTTTCTCTGTAGCTTTGGAGCCTGTACTGGAACTCATTTTGTAAATCAGGCTGGCCTAAAACTCACAGAGATCTGCCTGTCTCTGCCTCCCGAGTGCTGGTACTAAAGGTGTGTGTCACCACTGCCCAGCTCCCCATGACCTTCTTAAGAGTATTTTTGTTTTTGGCAAGTTCACTCCTCAAAGAGTAATCATAAGCATTTACTGTGCCTTCAGGCGCAGGCTTGGTGCCCTTCCTCTGTTCCCTAACCAGAGGCACCCAGCAAGTACAGGGTAGGTGATGCTGTTCCCAATCTACAGATTCAAAGTGGGTCTGTTATAGGCTGTGACTACCAATCCTTGTTGCCACCCTCTGTCTAACTTTAAACACAGCCCCTGGGCTGGCCACAATGGTGGGTGGGTGGTGGGTAATCAGTGGCACATAGAATGCCAGTAGCATTCATCTAGCTCTTTCTGTGTGCTAAGCATGCAGAGAATTCTCCCATTTGTATATAGTGAGGTGGATGCTGAATCCTCCCACATTAAAAGCTCCTGGAGATGTGATATCCTTTGTGTAAAACCTTGTTAGTGGAGATATATGTAACGAGCTTTCTTTTGGGCCACCAACCAACTCCCAAATTAGATTTATTATTAATTATGAATGCTTGGCCTTAGCTTTGGCTCGTTTCTCGCTAGCTCTTATAAATTAAATTAACCTGTTATGTTTCATCTAAATATTGCCTTGGGCTTTTTACCTTTCTTTCATTCTATATGTCTCATTCCATGTCTTGCTGAATGGTGGCTGCCTGGCTGGCCCAGCGTGTCTCCCTCTATTTTCTTCTTGGTCTCTCTTCCCTCATTCTCCCGCAGCCAAAATTCCTCCTATTCTCTCTGCCCTGCCTATTCCTTTTCTGCCTAGCTATTGGCCATTCAGCTTTTTCTTAGATTAATCATGTGCCTTACTTGGGCAGGCAAGGCAAAACAGCAATACATCTTTACATAGTTAAACAAATTCAGCATAAACAAATGTAATACATCTTTGCCTGGTTAAAGTAATATTCCACAGCTTAAATAAATGTAACACATCTTTACATAGTTAATGTTCCACAACACGCATAGACAATGGAACTCAGGTCTACATGACCCTAATGCTGGAGACTTTTTAAATTTGAACTTCAAAATTATTTTTAAAGATGTATTTTGTGCCAGGTATGGTGGCATATCTTTTATCCTAGCACTTGAGATGCATAGGCTGGGGGACTTCTGTGAGTTTGAGGCCAGCATGGTCTACAGAGTGAGTTCCAGGACAAGACGACTTGGGCTACATGGTGAGACTCTCTCTCAAAAAAAAAGTACTCTATTATTTGACTTTTTAATTATTTATTTAAGAAGATTTATTTGTGGTCTGGAGAGATGGCTCAGTGCTTAAGAGCACCAGCTGTTCTTTCAGAGGACCTGGGGACCTGGGTTCAATTCCCCACACCCACATGGCAGCTCACAATTGTCTGTAACTCCAGTTCCAGGGGATCTGGTATCCTCACACAGACACACATACAGGCAAAAAAAAAAAAAAAAAAAAAAAAAAAAAAAAGATTTATTTATATATTTTTCTGTGTATGAGAGTTTTGTTGCATGTATGTCTATGCACTACTTGTGTGCCTGGTGTCCCCAGAAGCCAGAAGACAGAGTGTCATCCCCTGGGACTGGAGTTACAGATGGTTGTGAGATGCCCTGGGGGTGCTGGGAACTGAACCTGGTTCTTCTGCAGAAGTGCTCTCAACCACTGAGCCATTTCCCTAACCCCTATTGTTGTTGTATGTGTATGTGTGCAGAGGTGCCAGAATAAGGGGCCAGAATAAGCAATCAGATCTCTTGGAGATAGAGTTAAGGGCTGTTGTGAGCTGCCTGATGTGAGTTCTGGGGACCAAACTCTTGTTCCTTCAAAGAATAGGAAATGTTTTTAACCACAGAGCCAGTTCTCCACCTCCTAACTTGAAATATCTACCTATCTACCTACCTACCTACCTACCTACCTACCTACCTACCTACCTACCTATCTATCTGAAAAATTTGTCTTGAAATATCTATGTACCTATCTTGAAGTATCCATCATCTTCTATCTATCTATCTATCTATCTATCTATCTATCTATCTATCTATCTATCTTTGTGGGGAAAAAAGTCCCAGTTAGCCCTGGATGGCCAGAAGCTTGCAGTGTAGACCAGGCTGGTCTCAAACCCACAGAGATCTGCCTGCCTCTGCCTCCTGAGTGCTGGGATTAAAGGCATAGTTGGCAGAGAACCTGATCCCACCCCTGTCTCCACCACCATCTTTTGCCTCCTCAGGCTGGAAATGTGTCTTGTATCTCCCCGGAGTGTCCCCCTGGTCCCTGCAAGACTCCCCCACAGTCAGATTGCTGTAGTTGTGTCCCAGGTAGGTGATACTTGGGAATTTCTGTTGTTTGGGGCGTGGGGGAGAAGTGCCTTTGGAGTGTGTATTTGGGTAGGAGAGGGGAGACCTCCTCCTGCTTTAAAAGGACAGGTCAAATGATATAAGTCAACGACTCATTTTTAATGAGTGTCTCCTGTGTGCACCTTGGCCAGACTATACTTGGCCTTCCCCTGTGTCTAGGACACATCTTGAGTGTAGGCAGAAGGAGCTATGAGCCCATTCTTGGCACTAGTCTGCTCCTGGGTTTGGAGGAATATCTTTTAACCCACTGTGACATAAGAACATGGTTTCCTATGACTTAGGAAAAAAAACAAATCAACCAACCCAGGCCTTTCAGGTAACCAAGGTAAGCAGGCCCTATGCAGGTGAGGCCACAGGGCGAAGCGTCCAGACTCCTGACTCTTAGCACTCCCATGGTAGAGTTACTCACCAAGCCTGCCGTCTTGTGGGACACCCCCTTCCCTCAGAAGGACACCTCTTTTGTCTAGCAGAACCTTAGTCTCTCTTGTCTTTGGACCCTACTGCATGGAGGCTGCCTGCTTGTGTGCGACATTCATAACTGCCCTTAAAAAGCTCTCACTTGAAGGACAATTGTCTTAACACCCTCCCTTGAAGGACAGCCTGTCTTAACATGAACCCCCAACTCCCATCTACTTTATCTACTTTCTTCCTTCTCCATTTCCAAGTTAAGTCTAACCATGACCTCATCAACAGGAGGGGAGGTTCCCTACCAGCATGTGTCTGTGCTGTTTGGGGCACCTGCCCTCTCTTGGTCTGTTGAGTCCTTGAGTTGTCACAGTGAGGGGATCCTGCTCACTGCTCCTTTTTAGTGAAAAGGTAGATTCAGAGAGGTCAAGTTATTGTCTGGAGACTCACAGCAATTAGTGATGGAGCTGAACTACAATTCAAATCGACCTGATTTCAGAGCTGCCATTTTGTTTGTTTGTTGTTTTTTGTCTTTTGTTTGTTTGTGGTTTTTTTTTTTTTTGAGACAGGTTTCTCTGTGTTGCTTTGGAGCCTGTCCTGGAATTCATTTTGCAGACCAGGCTGGCCTCAAACTCACAGAGATCTGCCTGCCTTTGCCTCCCAAGTGCTGGGACTAAAAGTGCGTCACCACCGCCTGGCTGCTGGCATAGTTTTAAAATATCTTGGGGCAGGGGAATGGCTAAGCCGGCAAAGGCGCCTAATAACCTAGGTTTTATTCCTGGAACCCACCTGGTAGGAGGTAACGGACTTCCGCAAGTTAACCACTCATGGCTACACCATTGCTTCTCCCCCAATAAATAAATACATATAATTACAAATTTAAATTCTTTTTTTTACAGTACTAGAGATTGATCCCAGGGATCTGTGCAAGCTGGGTGAACACTTTATGTCACTGAGACAGTCCCCATTTTATGCTTTTTTACTTTGAGACAGGATCTTATTAAGTTGCCTGAGCTGGCCCATGACTCCCTCTATAACCCAGGCAGGCCTTGAGCTTTCTTTCCATCTTCTTGCCTCAGCCTTGCAAGTAACTGGGTATACAGGCTTGTGCCACCATCAGGCTTGGCATACATTTCTTTTCTAACTCAAGTCATTTTGTTATTATTATTATTTTGTCTTGACTATGTGGACTTTGTCTAGCTATGTAGACCAGGCTGGCCTCAAACTCATGGAGCTCTGCCTGCCTCCGCCTCCGGTGTGCTGGGACTAAAGGCATGAGACACCACGTCTAACTTTGTTTTTTTTTAAGTTCTTTATGTACAGTCAATGTGAAACCTGTGACGAGGGAACTGTCAGCTCCCATGCACAGGGAAGGGCAGTAGCTTCAAGACAGTTATTTATTTATTTTTGCCCTAAGTCAGCTCTGAGTTGTGTAGCTGGGACTTGAACCCAAGGCCGCCTGAATGGATATTCTCTTTGCCAGGCTTTGGGGCTGGTGTTACCCTGGGAGGGGCTTCAGATGTTCTTTGTCCATCATCTGGCACACTGCTCTGAGTTTCTTTCTTGTAGCTCTTTGGGCTCCCTCTGCCTCTGGGGTAATGACTCGTGTGGGGTCTGGGATTTGGAGGCTGAGAAGCACTCTGAGTTCTGGCCGGGGCAGCTGCCCCGCCCCTCCCTGTCCATCTGTCCACTCTTCTAGCTGCTCACCGAGGGAAGCCCTGAGCCCTTCTGCCTTTGTCTCCTGCAGGGAGATGCTACTTCCATGGTCAGTGGTATACAGACGGGGCTGTGTTCAGTGGAGGCGGTGATGAATGTACCACCTGTGTCTGCCAGGTAGGGTGTGAGGTTCCTGCACCTGCTGACTGCTGACTCGGTGGAAGATGGGAGGGAAGCTGGGTGGGCAAGATGCTTTGCCATGGAAACGAGAACCTGCTATGCATCAAATGGGGAGAGACTGGGACGGCAATCCCTGTAGACATCTCCCAGGCCTTTCAGCAGTCTCCATGAAGTCAGTGTTCTTCACTTACTGGGATCTGGGGACACACCCTCAGCCCAGAAAAGCACCAGCCCCCTCTGACTGGCAGCCTACAGTCTAGGTGGGCATGGCTTGGCACAGGATCCTCAAACCTCCTTGGGAGGGGAGAGGGCCAGTGGAGACCTGAGGCTGCTGCACCTCTGGTTGGAGCAGAGAAAAGCAGAAGCAGATGGGCTTTTCAGGGATGTGTCTTCTGGCTGGAAGCAGACTGGGAGATGTGGTCTGTTCACAGTAGTTCAGCAGCTGGTGAGTGCCGGCAGGAGAATTGGGCCAGGGAAATAGTACAGGGCAGAGGGGATTATGGGAAGAGCTCTTCACTGGTCCCATGGGCAGCTCTTCTCTGTGGATGGTGTTGCAGAGAGTGCCAGGGGAGGGAGCTGGGCTCTCACAGCTAGCTGTGCATCAGACACAGCTGTGTGTGGGAAGCTAAGCATCCTCTTGTCCTGGGAGGATGTCTGTGTCCAACAGGTGGGAAAAGCAGAAATTGTGGACCAGGCTGAGCTGCGAAGGCTTGGATTGGTAGAGTAACGGGATGAGGTTGACGTCTGGGATAGTTTCCTAGATGTGAAGTAGAGTAGGTTAGAGGGGTGGGAGTCGAGGGTGGTAGGAGGGGGTCTTGGTGGAACTAGGGTTAAGAGGGAGGGTGGGAGATGGTAGAAACCCAGCAGAGTAGGGGGGACACCACAGGACCTTCTTTCATCAACCCCCGCCAAAGGACTCACCCTTTTCTGTCCCTATCTCCTTGGATGTTTCTTTGTCATGTTTACTTGAAGGTCTGGGGGATGGCTGCTCACCAGCCTTCTCTTCAGCCCCAAGCGGCCCACCCTCACTGATGCCTGCATACTCTTGTCTCTCTTCCAGAATGGGGAGGTGGAGTGCTCCTTCACACCATGTCCAGAACTGGAGTGTCCTCGGGAGGAGTGGTGGCTGGGCCCAGGACAGTGCTGTTTTACCTGTCGGGAGCCCACACCCACCACAGGTGAGGTTCAGCTGTGCAGCCCCCAACACAGAAGGGAGGCTGGGCTTCCCTTACCTGGACTGATCATATGTGTGTTAGTGGTGTGAGCATGTATGTCTTATAGTATTGTATGTGAGCTGTGACTATGTGAGTGTGTGTTTGTATGTGTTTGTTCTGTTTATGTGAAAGTATGCACACAGATTAGGCGAACACGTGTGGTTTGTCTGTGAGCATGGATTTCATCTTTACAAGGGTGGTTCTGGAGAGCATTCCTGCCAACTTTGTTTTTTGGTTGTTTGTTTTGGAAGTGTTGTGGGTCCGTTGAGTGTGCCTTACCACTGAGCTACATCCCCCGCTGTCTGCCAAGTGTCTTTTTCCTTTGCTACCTCTCCTGCCAGGCTGCTCTCTAGATGACAACGGGGTTGAGTTTCCGATTGGACAGATCTGGTCACCTGGTGATCCCTGTGAGTTATGCATCTGCCAGGTGAATGACAACCTGCTCGCCTTCAGCTGCTTTACCCGGCTGCCCCATCTACCTCCCTGACAGGAGACCCTGCTCCTGCAGAGCCAGGGCCACTGCCAGCCTGGCCTCAGTTGCCCTCCTGGGCAGGGTTGGGGTGATTGAGGGCAGTGGAACTTGGTGGCTGCCTTAGATACTGTGGGTGGCCCTGCTTGGGCTGGGAGCTGCTGCCATGAGAGTCTGCCTCAGGGGCCTCAGGAGGCCTCGGACCGGATGGCCTGGGGTGTAGCTAGCCAGAGAGCTGGGGGTGTCATTTCTGTGTCATGTGATGTTTCATCTTGACCTGCACCTTGTCATAGCTGAGTAAGAGCGTGTGCTTGAAAGCCACACATGGCTGTTTATGAAGAAACCGCACAATGTTTCCCTTTCCATTCTGAGTGCTTTGGCTTCCTGAGGGCTTTATTCCTCCAAATAGAGCGGGGTGGGGTATCATTAGGGAGCCCTTGCCAGTCATGCAGGATCTCCTGGCACCACATCTTAATCTCCAGATGACCGTTTAGGGTGCTTCGTGAGAAGCCAGCTGGAGCATGTTTGCTGTAGGGAGAGGGGGAGTAAAAGCCTCTCTCTCTGCTGAGGCTCTCCTTCGTGACTGATCGTGGCACTCATTTTACAAGAGAGTAAAATAAAAGGCCATAAATGTTCAAAGAGGAGAGGGAAGAGAGAGAGAGAGAAAAGGAAGGACCCTCATATGGCATTTTGGTCTTCTGAAATAGGCATTTCCGGTGGAATAGTTTTCTATAAAAATAGGATTTTATTGTTCTCTATAGGTTTGGGTGAGCCAGGGTTCCAGGGGAATGCTGAGAAGAATGTGGAGGGGGTGATGGTATGGCCTCAACTGCTGCTGAGGGTTAGGATAGAAGCAGAGGGGACTTCCCTGTCTTGGGAAAGTCGGAACCATCCTGAAGGTTCTATCAACTGTGCTAAGCAGCTGGTCTTGGTGTGGGGGAGGGGTGGGGAGGGTCTGCCATTCCCCAGCCTCATCCTGGCATCCTGGAGGGCAAGCCAGGGACAGTGGGTGGCATTGCCTTTCCTTTGGTATGGGGAAGCTGGCCCTGCTGTCTCAAGTCTTGGTGAAGTCCCTTCTTCCTCCAGGCAAATGGCTCTGTGAGCTGCAGGAGGACAGACTGTGTGGACTCTTGCCCTCACCCCATCCGGATCCCTGGACAGTGCTGTCCTGACTGTTCAGCAGGTAACTCTGGCTAGGTCCTACCTCACCCCTCTTCAGCAATTCTCCCTGCCTGCCTTGCCTCAGTGCCCTCCTCACTGAGTACCCTTGAATCCTCATCTGCCTCACCCCCAGAAGCCTGCAGCACCCACAACTCAGAGAAGTAAAGTAGCTTGCCTGAGGCAAGGCCTCCATGCGGGACCCACACATGAAAATCCAGAGCTTACAATCCCCTTGGGGTGACATAGGAACCAGACCTGGAAAACTGGGCCAGTGAGAGCAAACACAAATAAGGCTAGAATTTTTTTTTCCACATTAATTTTGACCTTTTCCACTATTTCAAAATTAAGTTTGTCATAGAAAAGCAATAAAGCCAGAATACATTTAAAAAGGGCCATTTACAACCGTCAGCCCTGACGGTGCTTATTTGTGATGTGCTTATTTATACCTTTTGATAGATGTGTATTACAGGTGTTTTGTCCTTAAAAAAAATCTCTCTCCAAGAGTGGGGCTTGTTGGCACATGCCTGTAATCCCAGTACTTGGGAGAGAGAGGCAGGAGGATCAAGCCTGGGCTAGATAGCAAGACAAATCACAAAAAATAAGATAAAATAAAATGAATCATATTATGTTGAAGAGTATAGTTCAGTGGGGGAGTGCTTGCTTAGAATATATGATACACTAGGCTTCATTCCTTACTCCAAGTACAGACAACAACAAAACAGATGAAATAAAAATTAAAGTATTTTCCTACTGTCTCATCTGCTTTTACTATATATATGCAATTATATAGATTGTATGTACATATATATGTAGAATATATATTTATATTGTATGTATATAACATCTTATATTGTTATAATATATACTTATATATTATATATAAATGTATATAATCACACACACTCACACACACTCATACTCACCCACTCACACTCACACTCACACACACTCACACACACACTCACACACATATTCACACACACTCACACACTCACACACTGACACACACTCACACATACACACACTCACACACACACACTGACACACACTGACACACACTGACACACTGACACACTCTCACACACACACTCACACACTGACACACACTGACACACACACACACACACACACACACACATGTATATATTACACTTTTTTTCCTTTTGAGTCAGGTCTCACTATGTAACCTAACTTGACCTGGAATTTGTTTTTTAGCCCAGACTGTTCTGGAATTCCATGCTCCTGCTTCAACTCCTGAATATTAGAATTCACAGACTTGTGCCACTGTGTGTTTTTTTTTAAGATTTGTTTACTTATCATGTATAGTGTTCTGCCTGCATGAATATGTATGCCTGGCTGCTAGAAGAGGGCACCAGATCTTGTTATAGACGGTTGTGAGTCACCGTGTGGTTGCTGGGCACAGAACGCAGGACCTCTGGAAGAGCAGCAAGTCCTCTTATCCCCTCCTATCCGCTAAGTCACCTCTCCAGCCCCCGCCGCTCTGAGTTTTTGTACTTACCAGTATGTGAACAATTTCATCCAAGTGGTCTCATTCATATGAAGTCTTAGGAGAGAGACATCAGGAATGGGGATGTGGGGGACTGTTCTGGACAGGTGGGGCTTTTGTTGGTTGACTCTGGAGAGGGACAGAAACCTTGTGTGTCTCCAGCACACCTTAAGCCTCATGAGTCATCTGCCTATCCCACCCCAAGTTCCTCAGTGACACTCCACTCCTATATGAGGACACTGAAGCAAGACTCTGTAATGTCCTCTTTACTTAATCCAGACTTAGAAAGCAGCCAGCACCCATTCCAAGGATGCTTTTCAATTGCCTAACCTCTGGGGAGGTGTGGGGCCTGACTCTTGTTATCCAGATAAACTTCCAACCTTTGCCCTGGCCAGGCACCTGGCCACTACCAGCCACCCTTCTGGCCGCTGCTCACCTCGTGCTCTGTTTGGCAGGCTGCACCTACACAGGCAGAATCTTCTACAACAATGAGACCTTCCCATCAGTGCTTGATCCCTGTCTGAGCTGCATCTGCCTGGTATGCACTACCCAACCAGATCCCAATCCCCAGCATCAGCTCCTGAACCCTGGAGAAGCTCACTGCTGGTCCTGGTCAAAGCTATCTTCCCATAGCCTATCTGGCATGATCTTTAGCCAAGGTTAGGGAATCATTTGAAAACTCTGGCTGATCCACTATGCCTGCTTCTGGGTTGCTGAACTCAGTGACTCTCATCATTTCTGGATGAGAGAACCAGACTGCAGAGACCAGGGCATTTGCCATTGGTTTCATGACTAGTTGAAGGGCCAGGCACGGAACCTTAGTATACACACTCCTGGGTCACACTTATACCCCAGAGCAAGCCCACCACTCAGTCTAAATGGCATGTTAGGTTAGTGCATGCTGAATTATCACGTTTGGAAAATGAAGGACATAAGTCCCATCACTTATGCTGATAAGTTAATGCTTGGCTAGAGCTGCCTAGTACAGTGTCTGTGTATCTGTAGGCTGTCAGTGAGCCTCAGTCCTGGTATGTGTGAAAAGGAACAAACGAAGTCAACATATGGATTGAGAAATCCATATGGGTAAATGTCTCTGTTGCCTCCGAGTAGCCCACTGCCCACTGTCTCTGTATATTCTCAGGCACATGCTTTGGGAAATGTTGCTTCTTGGTCCTTTCTCTGAGTTTCTTTGTTTTTGTTATGATGCTGTGGATGGTACCTAGAGCAAACATTTTTACCATTAAGCCACACCCCACCTCTCTCCCTTGTTTTTTGCTGCTAAGCTTCCCTGGATAATTATACATTTTCCAATGGGTCACTATTGTCAGGTGACCTCATGGGTAAAGTCAGGCTTTGTTCTCGAGAAGTTAGGAAGGACTCTAGATGAGAAAATGTCACCCTTCAACCCCTATCCCACCATGGATGACCAGTGTACTGCCTAGATGGGTCCACCTTGCTGGGAGCCCCGGGCTTTCCCTAGGGCTGGACCAGCTGTCTCCAGTGAGGAGCCATGTGTGATCTGTGTTCTACAGCTGGGTTCGGTGGCCTGCTCACCTGTGGACTGCCCCATCACCTGTACCTACCCCTTCCACCCGGATGGCGAGTGCTGCCCTGTGTGCCACGGTGAGTGGAAAAAAGCCACCCATACCAAGTCTCCCAGGTGACCTGGATCTCATCATCCTGTCTCCTCTGACTCTGCAGACTGTAACTTTGAAGGGAGAAAGGTAGTGAATGGTCAGGTGTTCACCTTGGATGACGAGCCCTGTACCCGATGCATCTGCCAGGTGAGTTGGCCTGAGGGCCTGGGGCTACCAACCTTGCCTGCATGCCACACATGGTGGCCTGGCCTAATCCGCCCATCCTGCTGTCCACTTTCATCTTTGCCTCTGGCCACCCAGTCCCCTTTGGAAGTCCAGATGAAGGTGTCTTGCCATGGTTGGCATTACCTGTCACCCAGACCGGGCCCAGGTATTTTGGCCTCTACCCAACACTTTTCTGTGTGTCTCACTGTTAACACAAGAGGCCCTGGAGAGCTCTGCTACAGGTTACTCTGGGATTTCTCATGGTGTCTTTCTACTTCTTCAGCTGGGAGAGGTGAGCTGTGAAAAGGTCCCTTGCCAGCCAGTCTGTACTGACCCTTCCTGCCCAGGTAAGCAGGCCCTGAGCCTGAGCCTTCCCTGCCACCTTCCACTGCAAAGATTCCCAGAGACACAGGCTTTAAAAAGGGGTGCCAGACCCAGACACCATGATTTGCTCAGTCACACGGATATGGCAGGCTGCTGGTTTGGGCTGTTTATTATGAAATACCAAATGCCACATGTGTTGTGTTGTCTGACCCTCCCCTCCCCCATTCATTTTTATTTATTTATTTTTTTCTGTGTGTGGTGTTATGGGTCAAGTTCAGTGTCCTCTGCAGGCGAGGCTAGTGCTGCACCTCCAACCATCCCCAGCTCCACCCACTCCTCACCCTGTTTTGAGACGGGAGTTTTACATTGCCCAAGCTGGCCTTAAGTTCTTGGATTTAAGGAATCCTGCTTGTATACCTATTGCCCTGGGCCTCCTTCACTTCCTCCCATACACCTGTAATGTCCCTCTGTGGAAAATTCTGGGTCAGCTTTTTTATTCACATCTTGTGGGTAGTGTTAGGACTGTGCTGTTGATAGGGGGGCAACTGAGTCAGAGAATGTCAGGAGTAGATTGGGGTCTCTCACAACACGTTACCATAACCTGGTCCTGAATGAGCTTTGAGGAAACATACAATGATGCAGATGGCTCTCATAGTCTCCAAAACTCTTTAGAATTTTAATTTTTCCAGTTAATCTATGCATAGGTGTGTCTTCTTTACATATTTCCAACTTCTAGGAAGATGGTGGACTTTTCCCCAGTGTCTCGTGGATGACATTGCTTCCTGGGAAATGTCTATTTCAATTCTTTGGCCTCCCAAAGGCATGCCAGGATGTGGTCTTCTCCAGGGAGGTTTAGGGCTGGGGACAGTGCTGGGGACTACGGGGGACTTGGAGGACCATTCTTTGTTTTATCCACCACATGCTCCTCTAAACTTGTTATCACGCCCTCAGCTTTCCAGAAACTGTTGCCAGCACACCAGTTAGCTGCTAAGTATCACCTGTAACAGCTGTTGAGCAACTCAACAGGAATGCCTGGCTCAAGGGCCTGGCATTATCTCTCTTTTCCAGATGGGGTTATAGAGCCTGGGGGAAGAAAGTTTCTAATCGGAGGTACTCTCTCTCTCCTTATCCCTTGCACTCTGGCACTCCTCCATGTGAGGAGACTAAGAGGAGACAGGCTGAGACAACTTCGCTTCCCAGAACACACTGCCAGCTCTGCTCACCACACCCTACTCCTACCCATAGCCACCATTTCATTGAAAGAATAGGAACTGCTTCCATTTGGTGACTTAAAAATAACGCCAGAAACTGGTGGAATGGCTCCACAAGTAAAGGCAGCACTTGCCTTAAAGCCTGATTGATGAGCCAAGTTTGGTCACCATAACACAAATGGTAGGAGAAAATGGAGTCTTTCAAGTTGTCCTCTGACTTCCATGTGTGTGCTGTCGCACACACACACACACAAACACACACACACACACACACACACACACACAGTAATAAAAATAACAATTTCCTTCAGACACAGTTCATATACCACCCAGTTCACACATTTAAAGCATATGGCCTGATACATTTTAGCTATGTGCCAATGCCCTCTAGAGGACTTTCGCATCATACCATGGGCACAGCAGCATCCATGGCCCCTCAGCTGAACCTTTACTTGTCGCTGGCTGTTTTATTTTTGCTTAGCTTCCTTTCCTCCTATGAACCACACCTTTATAGTGAGAGAGGTGGTAGGTTGAGACTGTTATTCATTCATTCATTTATTCATTCATTCAGTGCTGGGGGTTGAGACTATCATTCATTCATTCATTCATTCAGTGCTGGGGGATTGAATCTAGTTCACTGCACTTGTCTAGTGTGCATGATGCTCTGGTTCAATTCCCAGCACCACATAAATTAGGTATAGTGGTGCATGCCTGTAATCCTAAGGCAGGAGGATCAAAAGTTCAAGTTTGCTGGGCTAGGAGGCACAAACCTTTAATTCTAGAAGGCAGGCAGATCTCTGTGAGTTCAAAGCCAGCCTGAACTGCACACTAAGTTCCAGGACAGACAAGATTACATATAGAGATCCTGTCTCAAAAATAAATAAATAAAAAGTTGTGATCCTTAGCTATCTAGTGAGTTTGAGGCTAGCCTAAGTCATATGGGATAACGTTTCAAATTTTAAAAGACAGGTTGTATAATTTTGGCTAGCTTTAGGTTCATAGCAAAACTGAGTGAAACACAGAGCATCTCTGTAACCTCTGGCTCCACAGATCTGTCTTCTCCACTGGCAACACCCTACAGCAGAGTGATTATATTTTCTATCATTGGTGCACCCAACCTGACCTGTCATGATACCCACAGTCCATAGCTAGCATGGTGATTTAGGCTAAAGCATCCTGTGCAGTCTTGTATCTGCCTTCAGTCTGTGGAGGCCAATTTTGCAAATGGGAAGCCAGAGGCCCAGTATTAGACTCTCTCTTTGATCCCTGGCACTCCTCCATGTAAGAAACTAAGACCCAAAGAGGAGACAGGCTGAGTCATGAGCTTTCCAAAAGTTCCCGGGAGGGCTGTTTCAGTGAATTGCCCTCTTCCATTCATGGTTTCTTTTCAGCTTTCTATCCATGGAGGTTGGAGGCAGCACACCAAGTGTGCTGAATCCCCTGTGAAGATGCAGTAGGGTGTCCATCTCCAGAATGGTTTATGTCAACTAGACCCTGTTTCCCTACCTCTGTCTAGATTCCCTCTCTCCTCCAAAAGAAAGACAGCAACCCTCCCCTCACGGAGACCTTGGCAAAGCTGCTCAGAGCCTGCGTGGAGATGCTGAAGTCCCTGCCAACTGTAGCTCCTGCCTAGGGCCTCCCTCAGCATCACCTGCAAGGCCCATGTTCCAGCTCCTGCAGCTACTTTTGAGAACAAACATGTCTGGCGTGCAGACTGCACTCCCGGGCCCACCAGTAGCCCACAACTCACCCTCACCCCCATCGGAACCAGCGGGCACATTTCTAGGGGAACCGGGAGCCTCTCAGCCTTCTGAGCCCTCAGCAGGATCTTCGGTGTCTCCTGGATCCTCCACTCTACCTCAAGCTTTTCCAGGGGCTCCTTGGTCACCTGTCACTCCAGAGAGTTCTTCCTCAACCTTTCAGGCAGCTTTCCGGTGGCCTTTATCTGCCACCCACTTGACTGAAGCAGAAGCACCTTCAACGACTGCTCCTGACCTCTCAGAGACCCTCACAACCCCCTTGAAGCCTCAAAGACTCCCTGCAGCTGTCCTGGACACCCCCAACCATGTTCCCCAACAGCCCACAACAGATATCTCAAAGAAGGAAGAGTCTGCCGTCTGAGTGGCTCACCCTGCCTGGGACACACCAGACAGCTCTCTGCCGGTGGCCTAGTGGGTGTGTGTGACCCTGGGGGTAACCCAGTGGGGTCTCAGAGAAGACCTTAGAGTAAGGTGCTCTAGCTGTAAATCAAGGAGAAAGGCAGTGGAAGAAGTAGCCCAAACATCCTTGACTTTGGACTTTTAGCCTCCAGAGTTGTGAGAATACATATTTCTGTGGTATTGGTTACAGTGGCCCTGGTACATTAAGCAGTGTCCACTCTTGATTGGGCAGAGCCACGCCTAGTGTGATCCTGTCACTGCACACTATTGACATTGATGTCACATAACAACCATCCTAGAAATGTTTTGGGGGTGTCTGTTGTCTCTGTCATTATGCTTTGTTTTCAACACTGATTGCTTGTAATGCTCATTTCAAAATGTGTTCAGAACATGTGTTATATCCCCATTCCTATTTTAAACACTGAGCTGCTAAATCTCTCTCCTCACAAGTTTACAGTCCGGGGAAGGGACAGCTGTTCAGAAGATAAGTGTGCACGCGCACACACACGCACATACACACTTGCACACACACACACACACACACACACACACACACACAGAGGGAGAGAGAGAGAGAGAGAGAGAGAGAGAGAGAGAGAGAGAGAGAGAGAGAGAGAGAGAGAGAGAGAGAGGAGGAGGAGGAGGAGGAGGAGGAGGACCAGAACTTGTTCCCTACTGTTTTCTATGTAGCCCATACTCCCCACTTTTAGTAGTTAGCAGCAGATGCCTTCCCATTTCTAATTCCTTACTTTTAGAATCTGGGGGTGGAGGTTGCTTCCAACTTTTTCTGTTATAGGTAGATTTCCTGGGAAAACCGTTACAGTCAACAAATAATTTAGAGCTAATAAATAAACAAATTTGTCACAGTGAGGTTAATAGGTCTAAAGGTAGAGAGGTCAGCGGTTTTGTGTTGCTAAGTAACCACTCAAGTAGAGAGAATGGGTAAAAACCGCTGGAGTGGTACCTGCATGAGTGTTTGTGTGTAGCACCCACCGTGGCAGCAAACTTCCGTGCTCAGTTGCTCCACATTATTTCTATAAAAACTATTTCTATAAAAATACTATTTCTATAAAAAACAGTTCAATCCAGAAGTAACTTAGCAAAGGTAAGGTCTTCTATTAGAGATCTTTATCTTTTACTAAGTAATGTTAATAGGGCATGGTGGCTCATACCCATAATTACAGAACTTGGGAGGCTGAGGTTGGATGATCATGATCAGTAGTTCAAGGCCACCCTCAGCTACATGAAATCCTGTCTCAAAAAAAAAAAAAAAAAAAAAAAAAAAACCAAAAAAACAAGGCTGGGCAAGGTGGCACATGTCTTTATTGCCAGCCTTTGGGAGGCAGAAGCAGGTGATCTCTATGAGTTCTAGGCCAGCCTGGTCTACACAGTGAATTCCAGGACAGCCAGGATTATGTAGAGAGACTCTTAACAATAACAACAAAACCACACTATGAAAACCAAACAAACAAAATGCTCCCCTCTCCCCAAAACAACACCAAGAGCTAAACCAAGCTGTTTAACTTTTCTTCCTTATCTTGGCATTGTCTACAGAGGCAGGGCATGGGCGTGGACTAAGAAAAGTAGAAAGGCTTCTGGTAGAACTGTCTTCTCTAGAACCCCAGCATACACCGGGCGTCACTGGCCTGCTGGCCTATGTCAGGTGTTGGTTTTAAATTACAATAGTTCATGATGCTATGCTGATGCCAGGCTGTGTTCTGAAGGTTTTAAATGATTAATTATCTTTACATGAGACTAGATAGAGGACAACTCTTATTTCCCGTGGTGGCCACCTGCTTTCATAGTGAGGGACACTGGAGGTGGGGATGGGGGCCAAAGACATATGATCTCTGGGACCATGGTAGGGAGGCAGGATATGGGACCGGTGGCCCTTTCATAACATGCAGCCATTGTACACTGTGTGTGTGGTCTGGGAACCCTTCCTCCTCAAACATGGAAAATTTCTCAGTGTCATCCCTCTTGGCTTCATTAGGTCTCCACTGTCATGTCCCTTGATCTGTCTCTGTGACTCAGGGGCAAGTTCCCAATAAGGCCTCTATCCAGGGTGCAGCACAGGCCTGACACGCCATAGATGCCCAGTGACTATGGACCACATCAGATGATGCTGTGTGGTGCATTGAAACAGCCTTGTTATTTTATTCTTCCTGTTCCTTTTGCTTTCTGTCTGTCTGGACCTACCTGTGGGAAAAGCCATCCAAAATCAAACATATCCCCTCTTGCTGTAAAAATATTTTTAAAAGATACATTCATTTTATGTGTATGAGTGTTTTGCCTACATGTATTCATACCATGTGCATACCTGCTGCCCATAGAGGTCAGAGGAAGACATTGGATCCTCAGGAAATTGGAATTATAGATGGTTGTGAGCTACCATGTAGGTGCTACGAACCAAACCCAGGTCCTCCGCAAGAGCAACAAATACTCTTAACTGCTGGGCCATCTCTCCAGGCTATAAGTCTATCAAATTTTGACAGTCCAAATCAAGTGTTCCAACCTGTGTCCAGAAAGGTTTGGGGTGAGTTGCCTACTTCAAGAAACTAACAACCATTTTTTTTTTTCTTTATTTGGGGCAGGTAAAAAGGGTTGAGCCTGGTGCTTTGCTTATACTAGCCAAGTGCTCTATCTACCATGGAGCTATAGCCCATCCTCCTTTTACTTTTTTGTTTTTAAATGTTTTATTTACGTATATGTCTGTATGCACACATCTGTGAGGGTACTAATGGAGGCCAGAAGTGGGCATCAGACCCTTTGGAGGTGGAATTACAGTTGTTTGTGTGCTGGAACCTGCATTCTGGTCCTCTGATAAATCAGTAACCTGAGCCATCTCTCCAGATCCTCTTTGAACTTTGGTTGGATACAGTGTATCACTAAGTTGAACTCACTATGTAGCCTAGAAATGCCTTGAGCATTGTGTATCCTCCTGCCCCAGCCTCTCCAGGCACTGAGATTACTGACCTGTGCCACCAAACCCATAAGGCAGAACCTGTTTTTTTTTGTTTTTGTTTTTTTTGGTTTTTTTGTTTTTAACTATCCTTTAAACATCTTTCTGAATGGGGAGGGGGTAAGACATTGGAACAGTCAGCTCAAGCTGTCTTATCTGTCTACAACATCCTTCGCCACTTTTATCGGCAACTATTCCTCATTCTAGCCCTGTGGTTCTAAAGAAAAATGCCAGTCACCCCTAAGTCACAGACAAGACCATTGGACCAGGCAGAGCCAATCACAGCATCCTTTTCCCCTCTGCCCAAGATATTTGGCCCAGATGGACACACCATTCCAGGTGGACCAATCCGAGTCTTCCCTGCTACTCTGGGATTTTTTTTTTTCTCCCCCATGATTAGTGTCCTTCCTGCTCAGACGCTTTCAGATGTGAAATCCCAGGGCTAGTAGCAGCAAAGTCCTTGACCTCCAAAGTACAAGAGAAAGAAGCTGAGAGGCAATGAGAATCAAAGGGGAGGGGAGGAGGGAGAGAGGGAGGGAGCAGATGTTTTGCCTGCCACACATGTGTTTGCTCATTTCTGCACATCACTAGTATCATCCCTAAAGTCTTTCTCTTCACTCATGCTTGGCTTCTGTTACCATGGCTACTACATGGTGGAGGCTTGTTTCCTGGCATTCTGGAGACTGAGGCAGGAGGTGTGCTGAAAGTTCAGACCTACCTAGTCTACAATAGTGAGTTCTAGACTAGCCTGAGCTACACAGTGAGACCCTGTCTCAAAAACTAAACCAAAACAAAACTAACTCTAGCATCCCTAAGCAACCCCGAGAGAGCAGCCATTAGCATCAGTGGCTTTGGGAGTGCAATCTTTATTCTCTACCCAGAACAGGGCTTTGCAGAGCTCCCAATAGCTGGGGTCAGCTCTCTGGATGGGAATACCCCATGAGCATTCATGTCTGTGTGTGCCTGGTGATCTGCTGAAGGAGGCCCAGCACTCACACAGCCGGAGCCAGACCAATCCTGTTATTTGCCCGATCAAATACAGTGAAATACAGCCTTAGGAAAACATCCCCCAGCACCCACATCTCAGAGTCCGAACGGTCATCTATGCCTTCTTCAAAGTTGCTATAGCAGTTGTGTGAGTGACCCTGAAAAAGAAGGGCGATATATGAACTCAGCAGCCAGCTGCTCAGCTTCCTGCCTTTTTGTTTTGAGCCAGGGTGTCATGTTGCCCAGTTTGCAGTTTGGTTTCACACTCACTACCTAGCTGAGGGTGACCTTGGATTTCTGATCTTTCTACCTCAGCCTCCCAAGGGCTGGGATTACAGAGGTGCATACATGCCCACTTTATGCAGTGTTGGGGGCTGGCCTTAGGGTTTCCTGCATTCTAGGCAAAAACTCTACCAACTGAACTACATCCCCAGTCCTGCCAATCAGCTTGGTGTCCTCCTTTCATGGAGCTGTATGGATCTTTCTGGCTGCTGCAGGATGGCTTGCACAGCTGGGAGGAGAACCCTCAAAACTCTGTCATTTCTTTTCCCCAACCTTGGTTCAGCTGGTCTCTCTGCAGAGCAGGTCTTTCCTTTTCCCCTTTGGGTAGCCTGTGGATGGGGCATGACCATCTGCAGGCACTTTTTCCTGGGCTGGCACACTCTCCTCCATGTTCCTGATCTGCAGATCCATCTCATCCAGCTGCCTCTGTATGGCTCCCCAGGTCCTGTTTACCTGAGGCCACCTTTAAGTTCAAGCTACCCTCACTTTCCTCTGAAACTTTGGAAACAGAGTGGTGCTACCATGCCCTGCTGACCCCTCTCCTCAATATTTATGGGAGGAGGAAGGAATGCCAGCCTGGCTTTTGCAGTCATGATGGTTGTTCGGACAGCACTTGCCCAGCTGGTGGGCAAGCACCTGTAATGGCACATCCTGACCTCCAGGGAAGGCCTGCCTCTTCCATAGAAGTCCAAGCCTGGTGATTCTTGCTATTCCCACTGCTGAACTCCTCACCTTCCGGATGTAGGCACTGGCTGGCACCGGGTAGGCAACATCATTGATGGTAAAGACAATGTCAGGTAGGGTGTTGATGCTATCACACTTGACAATATACTGTCAAAGAAGGGGAGGCTGGACATTAGCCCAGTCACTACTGCAGCAGTGTGAGGAGAACCCAGGTGGCCCTCCCACACGACCCTTTACCTCGGCTTCACTAGGGACCTTGGCACCAATGAGATTCTGGATGTTAAGGATCGAGTTTCGGGGGCCAGTCAGCAAGGAGGTCCCTGTGTCCATAATACCTTGGCAGCCAACTTCACAGGCAATGACTACCCCATTCATGGAGATGCTGAGAGTCAGGGGCCAAAGAGGACACCAGGATTACCATACAGCTCCACACTCTCCTTCCCTGACTTCAAAACAGCCCTTCATCTCTCCACACCCACCCTCCTGCATGGTTGCTTTACCATTTCTAATTTATTTCTGGTTATTTATTATTGCGATTTAATAAGGACCAGGATAAACAATTAGGCCGAATAGATGTTTATTAAGGGAGAAATAACTCACAACATAGGCAGATGAACGTGGCGGGTCCCACCGGATCCTAAGCCTTCCAGCGTCCACCACCCAAGAGAGTGGCCCCGACCCTTTCCCAGCCTTTTCCCCCAGGTCACCGCTGGCCCAATGGGCGTGGCCTAAACCACAGGTGTGGACAAGGTGAATATCTCGCTACAATTTATTTATTTATTTATTTAGAGTAAAGGTCTTACCATGTTTCCTGTGCTTGTCTCTAATGTCCAAGCTCAGATGATCCCCCTGCTTTAGCCTCCCCAGCAGCTTGGACTAGAGCTAGATGCCACCGAATCTGGCCTTCCTTTTAGTTACCTTGTCTATTTGTTTGTATTGAAACAGGCTGGCCTCAAACTCATTTTCTAGTCCGAATGACCTTATTACTTCTGCTCCTCCTGCCTTTACTTCTCAAGTGCTGGATTACAGGTGTGCCCCATCACACCTAGTCTATTTGATGCTGGGGATCAAACCCAGGGTTTCCCACATGCTAGGCAAGCAGTCTACCAACTGAGCTCTAACCCCAGCAACATCCTTTCAGATGTTGAATGCACAGAACTGTTTCTTGCCTCAGGGCCTTTGCACATGACCCCTTTGTCTGGCTGGTTTCTCATCATCTCTCAAGTTCTAGCCTAATTGTCACCTTTTCCAGCTTCAGATTCAATTCAGTTTCTTTCTTGGTCCCTTCCACCTTCTCTTGTTCATTTCTAGCAAGTAGTGAGGTGGTGAGTCACTGTTTGCAGGGATCTGCTCAGTTTTTATTCCCAGCTGCCTGTTTTCTGTCTTGCCTCCTACCTAGCCTGCTGCATGGCTAAGATGTGTGTTTGTGGTTTTCAGATTGGAGGATGGAGACTTGTCCCTGATCCCGTCTGTTCTCCAGTGTGATGATCTCATTGTGGGCCTAGGACTCTATCTGCTTTGAACAGGAAACCCCAAGTCCTGGGCAAACCAGGATGGCAGTCACTCATTGCGACTTTGGCATAGTAGATTTCCCTCCCCTCCCCTACCCCTATGCCACCCCCTACCAATCTCACTTCAGGGCTTTCAGGCCACACTTCCCACCTATGCCTCTCTGCATGGGCCTTTTCAGGGACGACTTCTGCATATTCAGGTCTGTCCTTTCCTTTCATTATTGCCCTGTCCTTTCATTATTGCTCTGGACCCAGGCCTAACCTGCCCTCTCTGACTGAGATTCTGCGGAGACCTTGAGGGGTTACAGCTGTATCGAGGGGTATTTTTGTGGTACGGGAGACTGTGTGTGTCAGTGCATGACACTGTATGCATGTCTCTGTGGTTGTACATGTTCAGGCTTCTGTTTTTGTGTGACTGTCTTGTGACTCCATGTGTCAGGACACATCAGTGACTTTGTGTGTGATTGTATGTGTCATTGTAGATCCAGTCACGCATGGGTGTGGGCCTGTGTTACTTCATTTGTACGTGAACACATGTTGGGGATCGCATCTAGGAGCAGGAATCTGTTGTGTGTGTGTGTGCATGCGTGCATGTGTGTGCGTGTGCGTGTGCGTGTGCATGTGTGTGTGTGTGTGTGTGTGTGTGTGTGTGTGTGTGCGTGTGTGCATGTTGGAGGTAGTATCCAGGAGCAGGAATCAGGCTGGCACTTACCTGTCCAGAGCTAACTGCCAGTAGCTGGGCTTGGACACAGGCACCCAGTGAAGGTCTCCACTGTAGTAGGAGGGGTCCACTCCACCCAGCATCAGCATGCTGCCTTTCTCATCCTTGCTGGAAGGAATTGGAGGGGGAAGGGCTTACTGTCTGGTGGAGAGTACTGGGCTGGGTTTCTTAGACTTAGCAGCACACCTGCCAGCACTGCCTAGTGTTGCTGGTATATCCACACGAACACACATAGCAGCCCTCTCAGGAACTCCACTTATTCATGGACAGGGAAATCAAGGCAAGGAGGGCTGAGTACCTGCTCCAGGTCAGTTACACAGCTCATGAGTAGCAAAGCTGAGGTTCGAATGTGGATAACTGACGGCAGAGCTGGACTCTGGACAGCCCACCGTTCTGTGGAGCACTTGGGCCCCCCTGGAAACTGGAGCAACTTTATGGTTAAAAGATAATTGACCCCCAGAGGGGTGTGACTTCCACCTGTCTAGACAGTCATTTTCCGGAACACTGAGGCCTGGGGCAGCCAGGGGCGTGCTTTCCAGCTCACACAGGGAGCCCCACCCCCACCTCAGGCCTATTGGTTCTAGCTGTCTGATTCATTGTTGTCACAGACAAAGTTGCTACCTAGGCGTCTTTTTCCTTTGTTACTATCTTCTTGTCTTTGGCCTCCCCCTTTTCTGTATCCTTGCATGAACTGCGTACAGAGGCGCTCAGTGCTTAGCAGCTGCTTAATAAGAAGTCGGTGAATGAATCATTGTGGACGAGATTCAAGTATTCCCAAGGGGCAGAACGGCCTGCTTATGCTAGAGAGCTGGAACTCACTGTTCCTGAAGGGCCACAGCCACAAACACACAGACACCCCTGCCTCCCCCTCTAACATGTGGGGCCAATTGCCACGCTCGGTGGAAAAGAGACAAGTATCAGCGGGACCCTGCCACCCGCTCTTTGCCTCCTCTTAGCGCATCAGGAACCTCGATGTAGTTGAAGAGCTGATGGACTGACCACTGTCAAGGGGAAGAATCCTGAAGGCTGAGTTTGGAAGCGGCTTCTCTCAGCCCTAGACGGGGCCATCCTGGGCAAAGCCCTGCTCAAACAAAGCCTTAGTTTTCACATCTCTGACTGTCAGTGACTGTCAGCACGAAGGCTGTGCACACTGGGAGACATTCATCTCTACTGAATGACTCAATGTCACCACTGTTGTTCAAAAGCAGCCACAGGCAAGGAGGAGAGGGATGATCCGATGAAACCTCATCTACAGAAGCAGATGCTGGGCCAGATCTGGTGTCCAGACCACAGCAGGCAGTCACTTGGACTAGACCATGCCTAAGGAACCTTCGGGATCAGAGGGTCAACCGTTTCTCATGCAACTGGCAGCCTAGCATAAGGGCTGAGCTGGCACAGGCTCACCTGCTCAAGTAGAAGGCAAAGCGATTCTGGGGGATAAGGCCTTGCATCCACAGGTTGTCAAAGACAGGCAGGATTCCCTGAAGGCTGAGGTCAGGGTAGCCCAGCCCCAGTATACCATCGAAGACTGCATGTTCCATGGAAGTGCCCGGTTCTTCCACGCTTAGGCCAAATGCCTGGGCTACAACTGTGAGGTCCCCGATCTGGGAGAGAAGAGGGTGTCCTTAAGTAAGGTTCTGAAACTGGGGCTATGGCATGTCTAGGCTTGCAGGCGATGGGAATAGGGTCTGACCTGCAGGGTATAACTGAGCTCTAGCCATGCCATGGGCCACTCAGGTGTGAATCCCAGCAGGAGTGGGCTGGCAGCTGTGGTGGTGTGGGTTGTCACTAACATCCATACTCCGATATTATCTGATTTTTAGTCTTTTCCAAGTGGGGAATCTGAGCTTCTGAGTGTAATCCAGGGTTTCCCTCTTGGAGATGAGTGGAGAGCAAGGCATCTCCTTCAGGGCATTGTCTGTGGAACTCTTGGTATATGAAGTTGTTTAACTGAGTCTCACCATATATCCCTGAATCCACAGAGCTCTGCCGCCTGCCTCTGCCTTCTGGAGTGCTGGGATTAAAGGCCTGTGCCACCATGCCTTACTAAGCTGTCAGGGTCTTATTTTTATTTTATGTGCATTGGTGTTTTGCCTGAATGTATGTGTGAGGCTGTCAGATCCCCTGGAACTGGAGTTACAGACAGTTGTGAGCTGTCATGTGGGTGCCAGGAATTGAACTTGGGTCCTCTGGAATAGCACTCAGTGCTCCTAACTGTTGCATCATCTCTCCACCCCACTCAGGTTCTTAAGAATATTTGGATTGTGAATTTTTTTTTTTTGTGCGTGTGTCTGTGTGCACACACATGTGCACACTCAGGGATTTTGATGATTCTCAAGTCCTTCAAGATCTCCCAGGGTAATTTAAGAGTCTTTTGATGGAGCATGGCTCTTCTGAATCTGTGCTCTGCTTTTCCTGCCTGGGAGCTCAAGGCCCTTTGTCTGTTCCCAGAGGCCCACACCACAGGGCTGTCCCTGAGAGTATTTCTCACTTGCCTGCTCACTCTGAGTTGCACCCCAGCTCTTTGGCTCACCAGTTGTGTGACCTTGGACAAGGCCCTGGCTCTTTCTGTTCACCTATGGAATGAAAGCCTTGGCGATGCCTGCCTTGGGCTTGTTGAGAAAATTCATGTAGTTATTTTGAAGACTGTGCCCAGCCTGGAACAATGTGGGGCATGCAAGTGGTTTATTTTTACATACTTCTCTCTCTCTCTGCTACTGGCAGAACCATTTTGTGCTCCCCTTTGGGGAAGGAGCTACACACCTGAGCCTTGGACACCTGTAACTGGAAGGACTCACAGTTGGGGGAGCTCCACAAGGTGGGTGGCCAGCTGGCAGAGAAGGCACTCCCAACTGGCCTTGCCAGCAGTCATCACACTCAGAGCTAGCCTCGTGGTAGCCTCTGATTCCTGGGTTACCTTGACAGTGTCATAGGCAAGAAATCCTGACATCTCTCCTGAACCGTAGGCGACATTCACAGGTTGGCCCGAGACTAGGAGAGTGGAAGATTGCAGAGGGTTGAAGACCTTGTGGTGAGCTGCAGGACACAGGTAGGAGGTGACTCTCAGGTGTGCTGGGCATAGGAGGCAGGATGAAGGGTGGGGCAGGGTGAGGCAGGGCAGAATACTCACCACAGGCTGGGCTGGAGCAATAGATGGACGGAACCCACAGGTAGGCAGAACCAGTATCCAAGACAACCTTGAACTCCTGAGGGGGTGTGCCGATGCTGATAATACCAATGTAGGCCAGCTGCAGGGGAGGAGGGCCATGGCTAGGGCCAGCCTGGATGCTTTGTCTGTCCCCTGGCTTCTGGGGTGCCTGCCTCCACAGTGCTGTCCACACTGCCAAGCCTCTGCTTAAACCAGGGCTTTCTTTTAGGAATGTTCCATCCTCTCTCAAAGGTTCCACCTGTCAGGAGCCAGCCTAAGTGCCTCCTCCAGGCTGCCCTCCCGGGTCACTCCAGGCCTCTGTGCTCTTTGCTTTCTCCAAAGCCAAAATAGTTACTATCAAGACCACCCAGCCAGTCCTTTCATTGGGCACGTGTTTATACTCCTCTGCCTTTCCCTCTCTCCCTCCTCCTCCTCCATTCCTTATGGTAGCTCTTCTTAAGTAGCTCAGGTTGGCCTCAAACTTTTGATTCTCCCGCCCCGGCTTTCTGGTTGGCTGTGCCACTATGCCCAGCTGACATTTGTTTTAGTCTCCATTTCTCTGGCTAGGCTGCTATGTATTAGGAAAGGAAACTTAAGTTTAGTCAGGTGTGGTGGCGCACGCCTTTAGTCCCAGCACTCAGGAGGCAGAAGCAGGTGGATCTCTGTGTGTTCAAAGCCAGCCTGGTCTGTATAGCAAGTTCCACGCCAGCTGGAGTTACACAGTAAAACTTATCTTGGAAAAAAAAAGAAAAGAAAAGAAGAGAGAGAGAGAGAGAGAGAGAGAGAGAGAGAGAGAGAGAGAGGAGAGAGAGAGAGAGAGATTAGTCTCTGCTCATTAGAAATGACAGCATCTTGCTAGCCAATCAGTGTCCAGCCCATCTCAAGCGCTCACTAAATGGTCATTGGTTGAAATCTGAGTTTGAAGATGTGGAACTCCTCTTCCTGAGATACCCAGCTTGATTTGCAATTGGATTTGCTGGTATTGGGTTGGTTATGGCTCACCCTTGCTTGGGGCCCAGAGATTCACCTAGGTGAAAAAGAACAAAAGTTCAGGGACCCAATGACTTGTCACCAGCACAGAACAGGATGTCTGTGTGGTAGTAACTGGTCATTGCTAGGTCCACCCAGTGAGGACAGCTCCATATAGAGTAGGAATGTGTTCTCCTTGGTGTAGGGGGTGGGGTGTAATGGGGGGAGGGACAGGTTAATTTTTTTCTTTCGTGTATGAATGTGTGATGTACTACAGGTGCAGGTGCAAACAGGTGTCCTGTTCTGTCACTCTCCAGATTATTCTTTTGACACAGGATCTGAACACAGAGCTAGCCTGGCAGGCTACAAACCCCAGTCACTCCTATTTCTGCTCCCACAGCACTGGGGTCAGAAGTGTGTGTGGCTACATCTAGCTTGTATTTTCCGTGGATGTTAAGGATTTGAACTGAAGTCCTCACACTTGAGCAGCAGGTGTTCTTAACTGCTGAGCTATCTATCCCAGTCCCTACTCCCCACCCTTTCCGGCTTTAGGAACCCCAGAACTAATGCAGTATGCCCCAGAGGGGCCACAGAGCTGGGCAGAGGCCCTAGGGGGCGCTCGGGAGCCCCAGTCCCCTTACTACACTTACGTCTAGGTAGTTCCTCAAGGGCTCATAAGTTACTGCTGGGTTCCGGCGCTGCTCAAGAAGCACGTGGGCGCGGCTCCAAGAATACTTCTCCAGGTAATCCTTCAGCTGGTTGTTTTCCCGCAGGTTTTCTCGCATGGACTTAATCTTCATCAGAGGAATTCTGTAAATGAGCATTGGGAAGGAAATTGAGCCAGAGAGAGGCACCAAGGGGTGCCAAGAGCCGATGAGGCAGCTGCACGGTGGATTTTCCAAAGAAGACCATTACTGGAATAAGCCACACAACACAACGGGAAGACCATGGCAGAATGCCTGGTTTCCAATCCAGGTCTGGTGTTGGCTCTCGAGCAAGTCATGGGACCATTCTGAACTTCCCTTTCTGTAGAAAAGATGGGACGATAACCCTCCTCACGAAGAGTGCTGGGGGTGGGGGTGATGGATAGGGAGCACCTGCCATCTAGTAAGTCCTAACAGTGACAGCTGTTGCTGTCACTCTTTCCAGCGCACACACTGTCTTTCCTGAAGCCGCCTGAGAGGAAGGACGGGAGATCAGGGCAATTGACACCCAGCTCCCTTTCCTTGTGACTCAGCTTTGGCATCATGCTAGTTACCATAAAAGCTAGGCCTAGCAAGTAGCCCTTTTTTATGTTTCTTTCCTTTATGAGTCCAGCTCTTATGTATCCTAGGCCGGCATCAAACTTGATATATATAACTGAGGATGACTTTACATTTCTGATCATCCTGCCTCCACCTCCCAAATGCCGAGCTTACAGGCATACACACCGTACACAGGTGGCAGCAGCCCTCTACACCTATATTGGCTCAATCAGAAGTGAGGGATGAGAGATAAAATGGAAAAGCCAGGGAGCCAATTAGGGAAATGATGAGGCCTGAGAGTGGAGCCTAAAGGCAGAGAGTAGAGATCTGGGGACAGACTCTTGGAGATCGGGAAGACACTGGGAAGATCTGTAGAGACAGACATGTTTGGAGAGATCTATAAGACAGTGTAGAAGAGACACCCCTACAGCAGCAAAGCTGTGCACTCAACGATTCCAGGGAGTCATCCATATAGCCCATGATGTGACTTGTGCCTTTGGAGTTGGGTGGTCCCAAAGATTTGCCCCAAGACTGCTGGGCCCTTCTGGTGCTCTTGGTAAACTGTCACAGATGAATGGACACCTAAACTTTATGAAAGCCAGGGAGGTTTCATTTCCTTCTTCAACCCGGGATAGGCAGGGCAAGAAGAGAGTCAGATGGGGTAGGGGACAGGATGGGAGGGGAGGTCAGGGGGCATGGGAGGTTGGGAGGTTGGGAGGGAGAGGGATTGATACATAAAATAAGAAAAAAATAATAATAAAAGAGTCAGACAGTTTCACAAGGGTGAGAAAGAACCCAGGGGACAGCTGATAGTGCCCACCCTGTACTTACTTGACTAAGCACTCGGAGAGGGCCACAAGCCAGAGGACCCCAAGCCACTTCATGATCCCTTTCCTGCTTAAGGTGCTTGGGAGAAGCCAGTTCTGGGCCTGAAGCTGTGTGGAGAACTGCTCATTAAATAGCTCTGGCCTGCTCTAAGCACCAATCAGCCCTGGAGAACCACTAATGGGGCTTGATAAGAAATGCAAACTTCCTGATAACATCTTTACCCTAATAGGGGCTAAAACCTCTCACAACCCAGGGAGTTTTAGTGGCTGAGAATGTTAACAGCAAGCCCCCCCCCCCCCGACTTCACAGAGTGGGGAGACTCTTGCTATCTTGGTGATAAAGACACTGTGGATAAATTGCAAACGTAAGTGCCAGGTGCTGTGTCTGCCCTTCAGATCCCATGCAGTTCCAACTGGACATGAGGTGTGTCCCACTGTCCCCACATTCTCATTAGAGAGCGGGCTGCTGGGAGGAATAGAAGACCGAGTCTCACAAGCCAAATTGGATATCCAGGACCCACGTGGTGGGAGGATAGACCTGCATTCCACAAGCTCTTCTTTGACCTCCATTTGCCACTGTGGTAGCACACAGGTACCCACTCACCCACATAAAATAAGTAACACAACATTTTAAAATGTATCCATAAAAAATGAAAGACTTCAGAAAAAATTTAATTTTCTCCAAAACCAAAAGAGGACAGGCAGTCGGTCTTCTTGGAGTCTGCAAGGTGGGCAAAGTGGGTGGCCATACTGGGCATGATGCTGCATTGTCTTACCACAAGGGGGCAGCCTTGAGTCAGCTCTGACCTGCCGTTGCCAGGCTGGAAGGAAGCCATGGTTCCAGGTTGGCCACTTTTCCAAGAAAAGTCAGAGCCTGGATATTTGTGTGAAATTTCTGCTCTTTAATGTGAGCGGCTGGGATATTATAATGGATAGACTTTGGTTTTCATACACTGCCTCCACCCAAACAGGTGACAAAACACCCTTCATCCCAGAGGGTGCAGGCTCCATGCACAGCAGGAAGGATTTCGGCAGGGACATCTGGTGACATTTTAACATTCTTGCCCCTGTAACAAAGGCCCCTGTAATGTAGTGTGCACTGCAGACTCAGAAGCCTGACATTTCCAGGGGATCCAATACCTCTTCTGACCTCGGTGGGCACACACACACACACACACACACACACACACACACACACACACACACACAATGAACAACCAACCACAGATAATGAAAGTATTTCCCCAAGCCCTGAGCCACTTAAACAAGTGCTCCTAACTCAAGGAGGGCTCGAAGGAAGCATTTCTATTCACTTGGGGAGAAGCACAGAGTGTTAGAAACCTGCAGTCTCACCCTGTTGGGCCATGCCCAACCCCCACCTTTTTAATAGTAATAAGAGGTGGGAATGTTGAGGCTGGGCAGTCTGTGGGCCCCGCCTCTGATGGGCGGGATGTATAATCACTAAGTCAGGCCTTACCTGGCTGGGCGGAGACTGGGTTATGCAAGCCCCACTGCCCAAGCTACCTGGCCGCAGAGACTGGGTTACGCATGTGCAAGCTCCCCTTTTAAAGCAAGCGCGCCAAGTGTCCCTCTCTCTCTTGCTCTCTCTTGCTCTCTCTTGCTTCTCTTGCTCTCTCTTGTCCCTCTCATCTCCCTCTCTCTTGCTTCCCTCTCTCGCTCTCTCTGGGGCCCCCTTTATCTCTCTCTCTCCCCGCTTTCCTCTCCCCTCTCTCAATAAACTCCACGTGGGCGCTCAATCTCGTGTTTGTGTTTCTTAGGCCATAGCAGCTGCATCACAGCAGCTGCAAAACAACAACACAGAGAATGAAGCATGTAGCGGTGGGCTGGCATCTACAGCATGGCTCTGTCTAGGGGCTGAGCCTCGATGTGGAATCTGTGGCAATCTCCAAGTTAGACAAACCAAAAACTTAAAAAAAAAATTCCTGCTGGGTGGTGGTGGCATACACCTTTAATCCCAGCACTCAGGAGGCAGAGGCAGTAGGATCTCTGTGAGTTTGAGGCCAGCCTGGTCTACAAGAGCTAGTTCCAGGACAGTCTCCAAAACTACACAGAGAAACCCTGTCTCGATAAAACAAAACCAACGGACCAACCAAACAAACAAATAATTCCCACTTGATGAGCACCTATTGCAGTTCCCCTGATAGGATCCAGGTTTGTTTGCACATCCAGAACCACAAATAGACAGTTATTATCTTTTTAAGCACCCCTGGGAAACTTTGGCTTGGCCTGGGATACTCATGCTCACCTCCTTAAACAGGTACCACACACAGTATAGCACATAGAATAATATTGCTCTGCCTCCAGGAGCCTAGGGCCCTTTACTGATCCCGGGGACAATGCTGGGTAAGAAACTAGAGCAGCGAATGGATACTGAGTGATATTAAAGGCCGTCACTTGAGACTGGGGCTGTGGTTCAGTAAGTAGAGTGCTGGCCTGGCTCTCACTGCAACCCATCTCTGGCACCACATAAACAAGGTGTGGTATTGAGGACCAGCACCTGGGAAAGGGAACATGGCAGATCAGAAGGTCAAGGCCAGCCTTGATTATAAAGCAAGTTTGAGGCTGGCCTTGATTGTATAAGATCCTGTCTCAAAACAAATAACTAAACAAAGTAAATTTGGTGGTATATACTTGTAATCCTAGCACTAGGGAGGCTGAGGCAGGAGTTTGTGGCCAGCCTGGGCTCCATAGTAAGTTTTTGGTCAGCCTGTGATACATTGTGAGTTCCTGCCTGCCCTTCCCCCAGTAAAAAGGTAAAATAAGCAACAAATAAAAAACTCCCATAATCCTCCCAAACAAAGAATAATTTTGTTTAGAATAAGAGAGAATTTGGGTTTTATATATATGTATTTTAAGAGCTCCTAGGTCCTGAAGATATCCAAAAGCATTTACAGTAAAATAACACTCCTGAAAAAAAGTCAAAAAAAAAAAAAAAAAAAAAAAAGACAAGCATTTTTAAAAGGGAGAATAGGGCTGGGGAGATAGCTAAGCTGGTAGAGTGATTGCCTAGCACACATGAAGCCCTGAGCTGGAGCTCCAGCACTGAACTAAAAAACAAAAACACAGCCTGGCAGTGGTGGCTCATGTCTTTAGTTCCAGCACTCGGGAGGCAGAGGCAGACAGATGTCTGTGAGTTCGTGTCCAGCTTGGTCTACAGAGCAAGTTCCAGGACAGGCTCCAAAGCAATCCAGAGAAACCCTGTCTCAAAACAACAACAACTAAACAAAAACCCCAAATCCCTGAAAGACACCCCTCACAAAAACCAGGTGAGGTGGCACACACCTGTGATCCTAGCACTTGAGGGGCAGAGGCAGAGGTCACAATTCCAAGGTCACCCTTGTCTGCACGGGGAGTTAGAGGCCAACCTGAGTTCCACAAGATTCTGCCTGAAAAAAAGAAGAGGGTGTAGCAGAGACACTGGCCAGTGTCTTTATCCCTGTTGTCATGGGATACCAGTAAGATCGCCTTTTAGGTTTGGAGTTCTTTTGTAATAAGTTGAAATGTTTCCTGTTTTTGGATTGCATTTTAATTTTGTTTGAGGTTAGCTGGCCTGGAACATGCCATGTAGGCCAGGCTGGCCTCGAACTTTCAATGGTTATCCTGCTTCAGTCTCCTAAGTGCTGGGCTTACACTATGCCTGGTAACATTTCCATCTTGAAGTCCTTGTCCTCAGTGATTATATACACACCCAGAGGTCCAAGAAGGGCAAACTTGGGCAGCCTAGCACTGGCTCTGGAGCCTCCCTCTTCCCTGCTCCATCCCCTCAGGGCTTCTTAACCCAGTTTGCAAAGTTGATGAAGCCTGGGGCAGGGCTTAGAAGTAGGAGAGATGGGGCAATTTTGAGAAGTAACAAATTGAGGCCCTTTTCCCTCTGGCTTTCTTGTCATTGAGACCACCTGTAGGGTAAGGGAAGCCAACCTGCATATGGAGGGCCAAAGCCCAGGCTGGAACAGTGGGGTGGTGGGGGGCCCATGAGTGAATAGCAGGGAGGAGAGTTGCTAGTGTGGGATACAGGCGGGATCAGCCGGGAAAGGGAACTTGTAAGGGAAACAGATCAGCTGGCTGGCAGTTAAAAGCAGACCTCAGACTGCAGCAGCAGCTACCAGAGGTCCTGTCCCACATGTCTCCTGGGACACAGATGCCGGAGACTAGATCTGGTCCTTTCTGCTCCAATTCCTGCTGCAGATGAGGCAGCCTTAGACAATGGCTACTGCTGTGTGACAGGAAAGGGGACAGCTGCATTTGGTGGCTCTTTGATGACTCCAGGTTTTGAGGTCACCTCAAAATCTCTGGACACCTAGAAGATCTCTCATCTTAATATTCCCCTGCCTCTCACTGGCATGCCTGGGACCCAAAGTCCTCTTCCTGTTTTCCATCCTTTAAGGGAGGTGACTTGTCTAGTGGATCAAGTTTCTATTGAAGAGTCCTCAGATTTCCCATCGGCAACTTCTGCTTCATGACATTTCATAGAATCCACGTGGCAGTGTCTCATGGGCAGGGAGGGACACACAGGTTCTTTGGTTCCTGGTGGTAGGTAGGTTGTGACTTGGGTAGGTGGCACCTGGTCTGCCTTCTCCATCCTGAGCACCAAGCAGACATCATTCATTGTTCCCAGAACTCCTGACCTCTGGATAGAGTCATTGAGCCCTGAGTGACATAGTTTACCTTCAGCTGAATGTCCTACTAGTCATCATTGACACTTGGGTATTTTCCAAGCCCATCTCCTTTCTTTGGAAGAGGTCCCTGAGACCTGGAACATGTGACTTACCAGACTCTATAAGGTAAGGCAGAGAGTACAGGAATCTAGGGCTTCTGGGCTTGAACAATCTCTTCCTGGGATGGGGTGGGGGATAGACACTGAGAGCCTTGAGGAGACAGAAATGCCCAATGGTATGGGCAGCTCTTAGGGGTTTGCAGCTGCTCCACACTGAGGTTCTTTGCCTGTCTCCTCAGTTCCAACCTCATATCTATGTCACCAGACCCACAGTCTTGGAGCAGCAGGAGAGAGTCAAGGGGCCAAAGAGCAGAGGGGCAGCTGCAGCTGGGCTGGCAGCAGGAAGCTGCAGGTGGAGGTACAGGTTAGCGCTGGACCATGCCCAGCTTGGCAGCCCACAGCATTCCCCCCTCTCCTATATTAGCATGGCACTGGCTTGTAAAGTCACAAGCACCTTCTACTTGGACATAGCCAGCTGGAATGAGATGTCCTGCTAGCTATGTCTACCCTTGGTCTGCACATGCCCTGGAATAGCTAAGAATGCATGCAACACAACATAAAATTGTGAACTCACTCCATTTATCACGAGACTTAGTCTGTGTGATTTTGTTGTTGTTACTCAATTGCACAGTTCTTAGATGTGAACTTTGAAATGACATGTCACAGGGTTGGAAACACACTTTAGTCTTTCTTTGGGGGAACTCATAGTTGAGTTGAGCCGCTCAGATGAGGCTGAAGTCCAGGACTTCTTGCCTCTGCAGTTCAAGAGCATCCTTGGAGTTTTGAGTGCCCTGGAGAGAGAAGAAGACCACACTTGCTGAGGACCTTGTTATAGGGATCTGGCTGGGGAAAAGGCCAGGTACTTCTCCATCCCAGTGACTGTCACACACAGGCCTTGGGACAGGTGCTAAGTTCCTGTCTGCCTTCTGAGAGGGAACGCAGGAAGCAGGACCTGCCAAGGGTGGGGCCGTCACTGGTGCTGCATGGTCACACTGGAGAAGATTAGACAAGACTATTTGCTCTCTCTCTCTCTGGCCCTATCAGGGGCTGGGCGAGCCTTCCAGGAAAACTGGAGAGGGCAGACAAAGGCAAATGAAGAGGGCAGAGCCATTGTTACAGTAGACATGACATCTTCTGTGCTACTGAAGATAGCTAGCTATCCATGTGGCCTGTGCCCAGAGTACACTTAGTTTTGTTGACAGCCGTGACTACTCTACCTCGATCACACACAGCCATTCACTCTGAGCCAAGAAATCAAGCATGAATGAGGCTTTAGATCATGGTGGGTAATGAGGTATAGGGGTCCCTTGGGTGATAGTGTTGTGTTCATATACAGAGGAAAGACTACAGATCGGTAAGCATCCATGTCCATGAGTTTGGTTATCTCAGGCCTTTGCCATTACAAATCCCCCTTTCTGTAATATTCTTATAATTGGGGTTGCTTTCTTTCTTTGAAATAGTTTAGTTTTACTATTTTTAATTGTGTGCATGCATGTACATACATGTGAATGCAGGTGCCTGTAGAGGCCAGAAGACACATCAGATCCCCTGGAGCTAGAGCTGGAGCTGGAGATTGTAAGCTACCTGACCTAGATACTGGGAACTGAGCTTGGGTTCCCTGAGACAGAAATGCACTCTTAACCGCTGAGCCATCTCTCCAGCCCCATCATGGGGTATCTTGAAGGTGGATGAGTTCTCGGTTCGTCTTTGACATTACACATGGAGAACACAGCACCAGAAAGCAGAAGCGACTTGGCCAGGGTTACAGTGGTTTAGTGGCATAACATGAACCGGGACTTGGAACTCAGTAGTAGCTGGAACTGGCCGGCTGCAGAGTTGAAACGATGGCTTTGTGGCCTTCAGGCCTAGCCTGTGGATCCAGAGGACTCCTGCCCTCCAACTAGTCCGGGGGCGGCTTTGGGGGATTCTATAAAGCCAAGTTGAGGCATCCTTTCTGGGATTCTCTGGTTTCTGCCACCAGTTCTCCTTCCTTCCCACCATGCTCCAAGTCTGAGTACTCAAAAGGATCCCCCACCATGTCTTGGCACAGGAGCAGTACTTGCAGAGAGGATACAGCTGTTCTTGGTTGCCCCCCAACCCTCACCCCACCATATACTTCTGTTTAATTCTCAGGTTCTGGTGGTTTGGGGTTTAGCTTTAGCATTTCCAGCACCTGCATACCATGATGCACAAAATGGAGTCTCTGCGTGTCAGCTAAAAAATAGAAATAAAAAACTCACACAGCATAAGAGATGACAAAAAAAAAAAAAAAAAAAACAAAAAAACGGACAGCTCACCTACTCTGACTGGCCCTCCTGACCCTGGAGAAACAGTGCTGCTAACAGTCCTCACTCTGACTTTATGTTTTGCAAAATGAGACATTTGGAAAACAAACGGCATTGAGTCCCTATCAAGTTGGGTGGCACCCATGAGTGCCACCTCTCTTAGGTAGCTGACTGTCTTTCATGCTGATTCCTTCTGCAGTAACTGTGTTCCAGGCTGTGGCTGGGGTTCAGTTGGTAGAGTGCTTGCCTAGCACATATGAGGCCCTGGTTTCTGCCTCCAGCATGGCATAAAACTTTGCATGGCAGTGCACATCTGTAATCTTAGCATTTGGCAGGTAGAGGCAGGAGGTCATTCTTGGCTACTTTGAGAGTTCTAGGGCAGCATAGGCTACTTGAGACCTTGGGGAACCCTGTCTCAAAAAAACAAAAACAAAAAAAACCCTGACTGATGAAGGTGGATTACATGACCAGGCAGCCCTTGGAGCAAGCAGTAAAGGGAGAGTGTTCTGCCCAGTGGGAACAGTGATTCTCTTATAGCTAGAATCTGAAATGACAAATTTGGGAGATCCTGTGGAAACTGTGATGACACAAAAGAGAAACCTGTGAAGCTGAAGTCCCCTGATGAGCGATTAGGACTTCTTAATTGTGGAGGGAGAGTTGGAATGTTGCAGGCACAGGGTCAGATTGTCTCAGAATTATCTTTAATCTCCTTAACAGCCATCGCTCACTTCTGTGCCTGACCTCACAGCCTTGTGATTATCAGGTAAAACCTTTTGCAATTCATTAACCCAGCAGATCCCTAGTCCTACCAACTGGAAAGTGAAAATGTATCAGACAGCATCTGAGACCCAAGCAGAGATCTCCCGTGATTTGCTGTACCCACTGATGTGGTGTTCCCAGAAATGTGTTTGAGAACTGCCTTGATGTGTGACTTACTTTGTTGCTACTTACAAACTTCATGAAAGCACTTCCACTTTGGAACATGTTATTTTAGGCAACCTGACTCTGTCCCAGGCCACGGTCACTCTTAACTTGGCTCAGATAAAAATGTCTTTCATTCCCTTTGAGATGAGAGCTGTTTTGTGTGGACAGATCTCAGATTCAAGTGAAGGGCTTTGGATGACACTTAGCTTTGTCTCTGGTGGCTCTGGACTTTTCCTCTTTGTATGACCCAGCAATTCCCATTTTGCAGAGGCCGGTTTGTGCTGGTCTCTGTCACTAGCAACAAAAGCCTAATGTATAACAAAGCGTGGCATTCCAGGTGGCATGGTTTTCTTAGGCTGGAAGCTTATCTCCCAGGGTCCCCATAACCACGACTGCTCAGAGGGCAATGGGGAGTGGCGTTCACCTTTCAGGGCTGGTTTGTTCCCTTGCCTTCCTGGGGTTTGTCACTCTGGGAGAGTGAGGATGAATCATATCCCATGCTTATACAGAGCTAGCCATCTACAGAGGACTAAAGTGCAATCTAGGATCCTGACAAGAGTAACTTTTAGAAAAACGACTCAGAGCCGTTTGCAGAGTCTGAAGGGGACATTCGGGACCGCAGTCATTCTAGTCCTGTGGCCAAACTATGAAAATGAATGTGTGGGGCAGGGAAGGGGCACTGCAGTCCATCTAGCCTATCTGGATCTCCCTTTGGAGATTCCAAGATCTGTCTCTCAGGCCCCTAGAAGCCGAATCAAAGACAACCAGTGTGCGCAGGCGCACTCGACATGGGCGGAGTCCGATCGCGGGGGCGGGGCCTTCCCGCGCGGGCGGGGCCGAGTGGCCCTTCGCGGGTGTGGTTCCCGGCTGCCGCCAGCTTATGAGTGCCGGTGTCGTGACCGCCCGTAGGCCCACGAGGCGGGACGCCCGAGGCACGGCGGAGAGGCAGCGCGGCCCGCTCCCTGCGCGGACTCGGGAGGGAGTCACATCCGGCGGAGGCGGGGCTCGCGGATCCCGGAAGTGCGGGCGGCGGCTGATTGCCTGCGGTGGCGGCGGCCCCGGCAGGTGAGCGCCGCTGGGGAGGGTCCCGGGTGGCGGCGGGCAGCGGCGGACGGTGGTGGAGGCGTTGCCGGCGAGCTCAGAGGCCCCTCCGCCTGCCGCCTGCCTGGCCGAGGCCGGCGATTGGGCGCAGTGGGCGCGTGACTCCCCGCGGGCCTGCGCCCCTGCAGCGCGGTGGGAGGGAAGGTGGGTGGGAGGCTGTCCTCGCTGGTCGCCTCAGCTCCGCCCCCTCCCACCTATCCGCTAACGCCACGCAGCCCTTCACCCTCTGTGGGAGCATCTTGTGGTCAGTGTGTCATTGAGGGCCTCTTTACCCTTTGTACGGATGGGGAAACTGAGGCCTGTGTGGTCTGACTTGCCCCAGCGACATAATAAGGTTGGAGGGCCTTTGACTTGCTGGCCTGCGTCTTTCCCTAGGGTAGCAAAAGGTTGAGGTTCTGTTCTTTCCATTTCTTCTAAACCCCCACTTGGACTGTTCAGCATGGCCGAGCCGTCCCTATTCCTGTGCCTTCCCGGTGCAAAGGACAGCGATGTATGGTGCCAGCATGTGCCTGATTCTCCATTGTTGTCTCCCCCGCCCCCAGACAGCCGGTTAGGGGTGTTCTTCCACTTTTTGGGTGGGGGAAGGTGTTCCTCGAGGATGTGTTTTGAATTACTGGTAGAGCTGAGTACACATCAGAGTCATAGCTCTTGAGTCTAGCCTATACCTTGCAACTCATACTGGGATTGCCCACCTTGAGCCACAGAGCCTCACAGAGTCCCAGGCCTTCTTTATTGCTCCTGCCTCTTATCCAAGAGTCCACTGAAAATGTGCCACTTCACATTCAGTAACTGTCAGCTCTACAGCTGGAGATGGTGGTGACATAGGGATTTAGGAAGGAAAGACTCTTATTTGATTGGGGTCCAGGGAGGGACCTGATCTGGGCTGCCCGGTGAAATACTGGCCTCTGAACTGAGTCTTTGTTCTTGGCCGTTAGTGACCAGAAAAGCCTTTCCCCCCAAGATTATCTTGGAAGTCTGGCCTCGTGCCTTTGTAATTTTCATTAAGCAGAAAACATGATGGACTACTTCAGTGGGGCAGTTTCTGTTGATGTTTTGCCAAGAAGTAGTTCTGGATGCTTGCATGGCTGCCCTTTGCTGGGCACTGTCCTTGGGAGTGTTTTGAACATACCTCTGAGTGGCTGGTGATCCCAGTTTACTGAGTTGTTGAGATGTTAGGTCATTTGGCTAGTGTCAACCGGTGAGTGGCTGGCTGAGTTAGGATTTTAACCTTCTTGTCTCTTTTCAAAGAAGATATGCCTTCAACTCTTAATACTGCCTTCCAAATGCCTCAGTTGCCCTAAAGTGTTAGAGCTTAAGAATTATCTGTGATAATTCTTTTTGAAAATGCAGAGCCTCATTTCTGGAGAGTCTTATGATATTATTTGGAGGGGACCCCAGGAGTCTGTTTTTAACACACACACACACACACACACTGTGATTCTGATCTTAATATGAATTTATAGGTTTGCCGGGCCACTGGAGCTTGGAAGTAAGATGATTGATTACTCAAGATTCTTGGTGCCCTTTTGTTTATTTCTTTGACATATGCTAATGTGCCATTAAAGGGCTTTGAGATAAATAGCCACACGAATCATTCCTGGACACCGTTGGCTAGTAGTAGTAGGGTTTTTCCAGACTGACCAATGAGGTCATTGAAGATCTGTATTAGTGCAGTTGTATTAACTGTTGTGGGGGAACTGTGTTAGAAGTTTCCTCTTGGGATCTGGAGTTTCCAGGAGGTTCTAATCTGTCCCTGCCCAGCTTGCTCTGTGACACAGATTTCAGTGATGGCCACAGTCTTTAGGTTGAGCAGGTTTTGGAAGCATGATCCACATATCCCTCCCTCCATTCTCTTCTCTCTATCTGCTTTCGCTAGCTGTTTGGAAGATGGGGAATATCAAACAGGTTTGCCTTGATTGAGCTGGGGCTGACAAGTGAGGCCCTCGGGCTTAGGATGGGCTGGGGAAGGGAGAGTCTCCATCATGAACTTCAAGACAGGTAACTTCAGCAAATACTTTAACTCCCACAGCGAGGTGTCTCAGCAGGTTCCACAAGCAGCAAAGGAGCTGATAGGGTTGTGCTGCTACTTTATGCCCTATAAACAGCAACTTTTCGTTTAATTCGCTCTGAATGGAGACTTCCTGTGCTGGGCACTTTTGTTACTGTGATAAAATACCTGGACACAGGCAATTGAAAGAAGGGTTGTTTTTTTTTTTTTTTTTTTTTTGTTTTGTTTTGTTTTTTTGTTTTTTCTTCATTTCAGAGTTCAGGGCACATACTATTCTTGTAGGGATGTGTTGGTGATAGGGACTTGAGGTGGTAGGGATGTGACAGTGGCAGGAGCTTGAGGTGGCTTATTGTGCTGCATTGTTAGCAGAAGTCAGAGAGTGATGGCTGCTGCCGCTCTGCTCGTATTCTCCTCAGCTAATGATGCTGCCCTCAGTTGAGGAAGGAATACCTACCTTAGTTAAGGGAATCTAGATAATCCCTCACAGGCATGCTCAGGGACAAGTCTAGGTGATCTCCTAGAGTGCCTGTCTAGTTGACAAACCATCATGATTACTTTTCATTTTAATATTTTTAGACTGGGTTTCATGTAGCCCAGACTGGTTTTGACCCTGAACTTCTCACCTTCCTGCTTCCACTTCCCAGTGCCGAGATTACAGGCATGTCCTACCACACTGGACTTAGGTGATATATGCAATCACACCAGGGCTTCACGTGTGCTGAGTAGGCACTCTAACAACTGAGCCAGGCCTTAATTTGAATAGTTTTAAATTTGCTATGATCCCTGTTGTGCCCCAGAGGATGGTGTAGCTTGGTAAATGTTCTAGAAGAACTTGAGAAAAAAAAGTTGGTTCTGCTGTTGTGTGGAGTGTTCAGTGGTCCCGTCCAGCCTGTTGGGAGTAAAGGCTGCTTATCTTCTGGGCCTTACTGACTTACTCTTGTCACCGAGAGAGGGTGTCTGTCACCAGTGTGTTGAGTCTGAGGGTTTTTTTTGCTCTGGTCAAATGGAAATTGCGAGTGGCCCAAGCCTAGCTGGCTCCCTTTGGATCAGCTGCTCTGAGCTTGGGGTGCCTTGCACCCTTCATTCTGAGTATTATAGGTTTAGGTTAGGTAGCCGAGCACCCAGGGTCTTGTGCTGCTGCTCTTAGCCGCCCAGGGTGCAGGGACCCTCAGCTCTCAGTGTTACCATTTCCAGCTATTTCTCAGCAGCAGCACCTACCTAGGGGTCCTTTCTCTCCCAGCAGTGGAGGCTGCTGGCTCTTCCGCAGTCCCAGCACGGTGGCTCATGCCTTTTGTAGTTTCTGTTCTTGCTCTCCACAGATCTTTACCTGCAATCTGCTCTCCACTGCCTGTCACCTTCCCAGCACTTTCCCAGTCCTTCATCTTTGTCTCAGTCTCTGTTCCTGGCTCTTCTGCCATGTGCTGGGGGTGGGAGCTGGCAGCCCGGGAGTCGCCTGTTCTTCATGCACTCCGCTCAGCTCACTCTACTCTTGGGCAATGAAACTCCCTCAAGGAAGATAGCATACAGGGGCAGCACAGGGGAGCGATATCTCCCATACTTCTAGAGAGGAGAGGACAGGTTTTCTTAGCTGGCCAGTCAGTCCCACATGCTTACTAGCTGTCCTGGGTCTCAGCAGAGCTTCTCCCTGACAGGGTTGAGGATTTGCTGCTATGAAGTCCCTTGTGATGAGGTCAGAGTAGTAGCCATGGACTTGGTTATTTGGAGGGCAGCCCCTGATGCTGTTGTAACCTCAAGAAGCCAGGCCTCCCCAAGTGAAGCCTTTGTTAGGGTAGTGGCTTTGACAGTAGTATAGTTCCCCCTGGCCAGAACCAAGTGCCCGTGGAGTGGCTGGGTCTGGCTTGGGTCTCCTTTAGGAGATGGTGGCTAGATTGTAGTTTTGGTAGCCATAGAGGTTTGAAAACAGCTTGATGGTCAGTATACAGGATTGTAGGAGAAGTGGCTTCTTGATTGGCGGCTTGTGTAATTTTCATGAAAATGGGTGTTTCTAAAATCAGCTGTCCCCGGTGAAACTTCAGTAGTGGAGGCGGCCATGGTGTTCCTTCCTGATAACCCCCATCTCACCCTGGGAGCCAGGGAAGATTGACAGTAGCAGTTCCCATCCTCCTGTGTCCTTGCCAGCTTAGGGCACTTATCCAAGCACCACTCTGGGTAATTGCATCTGTGGACTTCTGGGAAGAAGGGTCTGATGGCTATCAATCAGATCCACTTATGCTTAACAGTTTCCATAATTTAAAAGGAAAAGAATTAAAGGATGTTTCTAGCAAAGCTCTTTTCTGAAAATAACATTAACATTCTGTCCTGGAACATACTATGTAGACAAGGCTGGCCTTGAATTCATAGAACTCTATCTGTCTCTGCGTCTTAAAGGCTAGGATTATAGGAGTGACCCCACCATGCCCGAAGTCTTATGTTTTAAAGTTAGGGTTAGTGTAGTTGAGCAAGACTGCATAGGAGCCCTGCAGCTCAGTAGCAAAAGCAGACAAGTGGACAAGTGACCAGAAGTCTCTGAAAAGGTATGCTTGTATCAGAGAAAGTGCAAATTAAAACCCAGCACAACACTAGTCTTCTTGCTGGATGACCATTAAAAATAGAAAATAGCCAGGCTGGTGGCTCAGGCAGTAAAGTTCTTCCCATTGCAAGCATGAGGACCAGATCCCCAGAACCCATGTAAAGGCTGGTTGGGCATAGTGGCTGAAGCCTGTGCTGGGTGAAGTGGAGACAGAGGATTCATTGGTCAACCAACCTAGCCAAATCAGTTAGCTTCAAGTTCACTGAGAGACTGTCTCAAAAAATAAAGGATGAGGGCCATGGAGGCCTAGGCCAACTTCTGGCGTGTACACACATGTGCACACACGAATAAGAATGTACATCACATCACATACACTAAGACTATATCACACTCACCATACATGTGCACACACTAATAAGAATGTACATCACACTTACCACACAGATACACACACATGCAGTCACTAATAAGAATATATATCACATTCACCACACAGACACTCGTGTCTGCCACTAGGCTACATTCCCATCCAGCAATTTAATTGTATTGTATTTATTGTACTTTTTTTCATGTTTCTCATTTTGGGATCCATTGCACTTTTTTTGCATCTGTGGGTTACAGCTTTCATCTTCAGCCATTAATTGTTCAAACCATCATCCCATCCCTCTCCCTTCCTCTCCTCTGGGGACTTCCGTTATATGCACAGGAGTGCTCATAGTCACCCCCCAGCTTTCTTACTGTTTTTCTCCCATCATTTCCTCTTCATGGCCCATTTCAAATAGTTTCTATTTGGCTAATATTTTTCCCCCTGCAGAATCTCATCTGTTAATTGTTCAGTCTGATATACATTTAATCTCATACAGTGTTATTTATTCCTGTAGAAGTTTGGCTCTTACAAAAATACTAAGTCTGCATTTCCTGTGCTCAACCTTTTAGAACCTGTGCTTCTTGAACACACCAAATATGAATCTGATTACAGTATACACGTACATATATATCACACACACATGCATTTCACACACACACACACACACACACACACACACACATACACAAAAAATCATGAAATATGGTTGCTTTGTTAATGCCTTTGCTTGCTAATTCTGTCACCTGTATATATGGGTCCTTGTTTTTTGTTTGTTACAGGTCCTGTTTTAGTATTTCTCTGGTGAGTTCTGATTGCAGGTCAAATGCAGTTTCACCTTGTTTGATATCACATATGTTGTCACACATCTGGATTGTTTGCAGGTATATTGTTACTTGGAACAGAGCCTTGAAAGCAGGCTTCTAAGCTTTGTTTGCTGCGATAAGACAGTTTTAGAGCTGAGCTTGGCTCCCCTACTACTGAGGTAATGCCTTCTGTGGTGCTTTGTCAGCAGCTGTAAACAGGAGGCCTTCCCACTTACAGTGGCCATGCTAGTACTGATTATCTTGAGCAGGGCTAGCTGGGACCTGGGGAATCCTCTGTGCATTTCTGGGGTAGTCTGTGTAATTCCTGTTCCCCTGGTTCTCTGTCCTATGAATGCTGGCAAGGTTGGTTTTCCTGGACTCCCAAATTCTCCTTCCCAACTCCCTATGCCATCTTGGAGACTGTAGGAGTTGCTGGGGCAACTCTAGAACTCACTTTGTTTTGTTTCCTTAAGCATCATTCTGCCAGGCAGCCTGACATCCAATATTGAAAAGCTGTTCTGCATTTGTTTTGTCTAGCTTTTTGGTTCTTTGAGGGTGTGTGTGTGTGTGTGTGTGTGTGTGTGTGTGTGTTGGGATCTGGTCTATGTCCCTACAGTGGAAGCCCCTTAAGCTCTCATTGAGTGCCTGGTATGTGTTCAGCAGTGACCTGCATTTTGGGATGCAGATATGAGTGATGCACAAAGAACTTTGTAGATTCTTTCTGGACAAGCATGTTGTTTCCTAACAATGCATGCTGCATGGTATTTATATAGAACCCTGAGAGGGTATGGATTCTCTAGGAGGAATGAGCAAGAAAAGTGTCATAGAGTTGTGATATTTGGGGGATAAGTAGGAAAAGTGAGAGACCACATATAATGTGTGTACAATGTACAATTCTGGATCTGGGTCTTACTGTCTTTTTTTTTTTTTTTTTTTTTTTTTGTTTTTCGAGATAGGGTTTCTTTGTGTGAGAAACTGAGAGCTTTCTCATATCCACCTCTGACTCTGCAAGGACTGATCTGACTCCTAGGAAGAAGAATTTGGGAGTTCAGGAAAACCAACATTGCCAGCATTCATAGGACAGCTCTAATTGTCCTGGAACTCAATTTGTAGACCAGGCTGGCCTCGAACTCACAGAGATCAGCCTGCTCTGCCTCTGCCTCCCCAGTGCTGGGATTAAAGGTGTGCACTACCACCACCTGGCATCTTACTGTCATTATTTTTGAATGACTGGAAGTGTATTTCTGTGCTGGGAGAAGGTTAGGCAGGGAAAGTTGGGATGAGCAGAGCAGCTCATGGGTGATGGAGGGCTCAGAACTGCCTGGAAAGGGAAGTTCAGGGCCAGCATATAGCAAACAAAGGGCATAGATTGGAAATACAGCACAAGACACCAGGGAGTCATGGAGTTCCATAGCAGGACCCTGAGAACTCTTGAGGTTTCTGGGCATGTGGAAGAGGGCTGAGTCCTTTGGAACCTAGTAAGTCACCTCTGGAGAGCATGGTTTGTGGCAACAGCCACCTTCCAGCTTTGGTAATGGCCTTCATCAGTCCTTGCAGAGTCAGATCAGTCCTTGCAGAGTCAGAGGTGGATATGAGGAAGCTCTCAGTTTCTCTTTTTCTATGACTTTCCTGTTACCCTCAGTGGACCCACTTGCCTCCTTATGACTCTGCTCATCCCAAAAATTCATGTGGCTGGACTTGGCACTGGCCAGGGTAGGCTCTGCCCATGTCTTATTAGCCTGGGATAGCCACCCACCAGCCATAGATATTGTCCTATTGTTATGGACTTTGAACAGAGGCACCTAATGACCCAGGCCAGACCTCCATCTTGATCTTTCTGTAAGGGATGATTGACAGTCTGCTCAGCTCTGTGCAGCCTGGAGGTGTGGGTGAGAGGACAGACAGCTGCCTTCATGGCCTTCAGAGACAGTGGTCAGAACACAGCAGAAAGGACTAGAAGCCTGTGTGTGGTCATTGAGAATGATTTTCTTCCAACGTGGAGCCACAAGTTAAGGAAGGAAGAGAAGGAAGAGACCCTGCCAGGTGGCTGAGTGTCTCTATCAGGAAATTTGAAGGACTGGCTGCCTATTTAGACACCTGTTTCTTGGTGGTTCTATTGACTGATGATGAATGCTATTGATCTGGTCAGAACCAGTCATCCAGCTCCATCACTGTTGACAGATGCTGTCTCTGGAGGAATCCAAGTTCCTGTTTGTAGAGTCCACATGGGAAATGTTGAGGGTAGAGGTATGACTATAACTGGGCACTGTGCCAGCGTAGCCATGGTGAGTCCTGTGCAAGAGCAGGGCGGTGGACCTTTCAGGAACTAACTCCATTCTGTCTGAAGCCCCCTTTAAGGGAAGAAACTGAGGCACGGGGAGATTATATTGCCTGTCCAGGCTTCCCGGCCAATGAAGGCTGTTAGTCTTCGAGATGCCAGGTCTGCCTCTTGGAGCGGAGATATAGGGGAGGAACAGCTCTGAGTGGCACAGAGTCTCGGGCACTGTAGCCCATGCTGAGGAATTTGGACTTTAGCCTGAGCTCTGGTAAAGGATCATAGCCCACACTGTTTGTTGAGGATTGTGTTATGTTTTGTTCTGACCATAGTCTAGCAGGCCCTGCTCCTCAGAGGCTGGTGGAAATCTGTCTGTAGTAACCATCCTTTATTGAGTTTGTCCCCAGACACAGTTTATGGTCATGACAAAGTGTTCTGAGAGTGGGAACTCACTGCCTGGCTCCCCATGCTGAGCCACAGTCCTTGTGAGGCTGTGGGAGGACAGAGTATATTGTAGCCCTGTTTTCTCCTCTACAGAGAGAGAAAGAGCCAAGGCCACTCCATGGTTTGCACCTCATTTGTGGGTGCAGATTGCCTTGGATGGTGAGCTGTACCCAAAAAATACTACTAAGAGCTGTGGGGACTGGCATCAGCCTGTTTGTACTGAACTCATCCTGTGTCCTAGAGAGCAACCAAGACATAGGTGGTTAGCCTGGTATGGTCCCCTCTTTGCTCTACTGGTAAGATGTCATAGTCAAAGAGTGGGACTTAGGGTGGTGAGGTCATTGCCAGAAGATGGGGTGACTTTGGGATAGTGGTCTCCAGGCTTCTTCCTGCTTCCAGCAAGAGAATGGGAAAGGACAGCTGGCCCCAGGGAAGCCAGAGGGACCTAGTAGGCTTAGAGAAAGATTAACCCAGAGGGGCTGAGTGACGATGGAAAGGAAGAGGCTTTGGAGGTGGAAAATCATGTGTGGCGGGGCAGCGGTGTCTGGATGGTGCTCTGCAGAGGCTCGGGGACACTAAGGGAAGCTTGATGGTTAGCTGTTGAAGGTGAGTGCTATTTCTGGCCTGAAGTGGCCCACTTCAGCATTGGGGGTGACTTTGAGAAGCTGATGAAATAAATTGTGGCTGGAGGGAGAGATAAGTTGGGGCCAGGCATGTCAGGAGCCCTGGTAGGTTCCAGCAGGTTGTTTCCAGCAAGAGGGCTGGGTCATTAGAGGAAAGTAGGGAGTTGGCCAGATACTATGCAGGTTGCTTTTATTGGTGGGGTCCCCAGCCAGATGGAGACAGTTCAGGAATGGCAAGCCTGGTTGGTGTCAGAGGTCATCTGCCATTCCTGAGGGCCCCCACACTTGGCACAGTGAATGCTCACCCCTTTAGTAATGCCTTACATGAGGGCACTTCCTTAGGCAAAGCAGGGACTTAGTGGGCCTAAGGAACAGTGGGCCATTGTGTAAATATTTACATAGAGGAAACAGTTTCTTTCACCAAGCCATATCCTGAGAGGTTGCATCCCCTCGCTTGATGTGTCTACGTGCATCTATTTGCAGACTTGTATGTGTGGACTTCGGTTCACATTGATGTGGAGCCTGTTCAAGAAAGTCAAACATGCTTGCTGTGCTCTGATGTGCCAGCTGGAGGCCTGGTGGGTTAGAGGCAGTGCTTTTGTATCCATAGGTGTGAAGGTGTTGTGTGTTAAAGTCATCACACCCCAGTGTCTGCTAGCACCTTGAGAATGGTTTCATTCTCACTGAGTCCTCCCTCCCATCCCCTTGATGGTGCATCAGATGAGAAGCTGGATGAGAAAGGCTGAAGCAGTCCGCAAAAAAGCTTCAGCTGAGTTAGGTCTAGATGTGCTTTGCTATGAAGCTCGTGTCTCTTTTGGGAAGTGGAGGATGGAGAGAAACTTCCTGCCCCCAATCTTAGCAGGCAAGGTGGATCTACAGGTTAAAAAAACAAAATACAAAAACCCCACTTGCTGCACAAGCCTGGTGACCTGCATTTGACCCCTGGAACACACATGGAAGTAGGAGAGAACCAGCTAGCAGAGTTGTCCTTTGGCCCTTCCCCCACTCTCACACACTGACAGTGAAGTTTAGAAAGGAAAGGATGGAGATTGGGTCCCGGATGCTGCTCAGTGCTAAAGGTCTTTACCAACTCATGGTTCATTTTGAGTTTTGTCCTGATGGCATTTAGAATTGCCACAGAATCACATTTCTGGGATTGCCTCGGAGGGATTAGATGCACCCTAAAATGGGTGGTGCCATCTGTGTCCTTAGTGAGGATGCCTCCAGCTCCTGCCACCATACTTCCCCACCCACAAGGGACCATATCCCCTGGAATGTGAGCCAGCAATCATTCCTTCCTTAAGTTGCTTTTGTCAGCTATTTTATCTCAGCAGTGATACAACTAACACACCTAATTGTTGTGAGGCCTTGGCATCCCTAGCGTGGTAGAATGACAGTGATAACCTAAGCCCCACAGGGTCTCCCTTCTGTGGCTTATAGTCCAACTTTGCAAATCATAGGGAAGATCAATTCCACTTTGCCGTGGGTCAGGGAGATGCTTCTGTCCCTGGGAGGCTGGGACTCCCATACTTGGGTCCAGGACAAGTCATTCTAGGAAGCAAAAAGTAGATACAACGTTTCTGTGTCAGGCTGCAGGGTTAGGGAGGTTTCCAAAGCAACAAGGTGTCTTTGCTGTTAGTGGTAGAACAGGTCTAGTTCCTCTTAACATGCTCTTTGTGGTTGCTACGGTAGCAACTTCTTCCCTTGCTGTTGGTGGAGGGGGATTTATGAGAAGCTGAGGGGCACCAGCTCTCCTTGCAATGTGGTATTAGACTGGCAAATAATGCTGGCTGGCTGTGGTGAGGGGAGGTATGGAAGCTGAGCCCACAGAGCCTCATCACAGGAATGAGTTAGGATTCAGTGATGGTGTGGCTTGCTTCTCTTGCATCCCAGACTTCCATCAGTCATTACAGTACCTTCAAGGGGCAGAGTGAACCCAAGGGGTGGGGGTTTAATGTGCCTCTGCCTGTTTCTCAGCTAGGGAACCTGAGGCTCAGGGCCTTGATGGAGCTCACATAGTAAAGACTGGTGGGATTGAAGCAGGGTTCCAGGTCAGCTGTCCCCAGTTCTGCTTTTCTCTGAGTCCTGTGGAAGGCAAACTGGCATGAACCCATTAGAGCCGAGGGTGCAGATATGCATGTCAGCCCTGCTGCATGCTGCTGCATGGTCTGGAAAGAGCTGCATGGTCTACATGGTGCATTTTGATTCCCTTCCTTCAGTTTGTTCAGGAAAGGACATCAGGTTGCTTGCAGCTGTGTTCTTGTGCTGAGCATTCTTAGCAGAGTTCCTAGAGTGAGGGTCACAAGTATGGGGTGTTGTTGCTGTTGGGAACATATCTATTGGGCCTACTCAGCACTCCTGTACTTTCTCCCTGAGCAGTTTTTCTGCTGCCTCTGTGGGGATGTGGCCACAGATAACATCCAAGTTGGCCTAAATCCACTGGTTCTAATCTGGCTTATGACCTTACGATCTGAGTCATATTGTGTTACCATTGTTCACAGCAGGTGGAGTGGTTTTGTCAAGATACGAAGTCATGAAAAGAAGGTGAAACCAGCAATAGGGCTGATGGCCAACAGTAGACGACACAGCCAAGGCCACCAGGAAATGCAGCCTCCTGGATCTTGAGTTCTTCACTAAGTGTTCCCATCCCATATCCACTCAGAGCATCAGAGCATGTGACATAGTGTGGGTCTTCTTCCTTTTGTCCCTCTGTTTTCCCATTGTTCCACTCTTCTGTGATCTGTCATCCTTGTGTGTGTGGACACCAAAGGGCATAGTGTTAATTTTTGGTTGCAGACTTCAGCCCCAAGGTTTCGTGTCCAACTCCAAATGAGGTCATGCTTCTAGATTGGGCCTTGTAGCTTTCCTGGGGAGCTGGTAGGCCTAACACAGCCATCACCCTTTCCTGCAAGGGGCGGGAGTGTCAGTCAGATTCTATGGCTTTACTGGGGTTCATGGTCCTCAGTCCATGTTTGGCCACAAGTGGCTATAGATGTGACCTCTAGGTAGTGTAAAAACAAAACAAAACAAAACAAAAAAAAGCAGCAGGCTGGGGGTGAGGGAAGGCACAGCCACAGGGACCCGTTTCCCCTACTGTGAGGAAGAGCAGCCTGGCTCCTGTGCTGTTACTTTCCCACCTCACCGGTGCTCTGATCACCTCTGAGGTGACAGTGCCACCTCCATAAGACCTGTTATGTTCTGTTCCTGTGACTGCTGTGCAGCTGCCTCCCCAGCCACCAGCTCCCCTTGTAGGATCCCACAGGACCTGTCCAGCATGGCCACCTCGCTGGCCTTTGCCCCCCCCCCGTCATCACCGTGCTTCACTTCCCACACTTCCTGCTCCTTCTTCACCTGTGTCCATGTTAAGGGCATTTTAGGAACAAACAATTCTATGAGAGGAAGAAGGTGTGTTGTGTTTTAATGTGTCTGCTGGGACCAGGCTCATAAAATCCAGCATGTTTATGAGCTTCCTTCTTGGTGATGTGAGACAGCATGGGCCTTTTGTGTAGTAATTGCTTAGCAATGCCTATTCTAAAAAGGGACGAAGGCATGAAGGAAGGCTTGAGCAGTTGGGAGGATGGGCTGTTTGCCTCTGCACCTTGTTGAACTTGTCCACCATCTGACCTGAAGTTTCCCTGCCTTCCTCAGCACTTCCTCCACGCTCCCTAGGCTCTTCCTGAATTGCCTGTGAGCAGGTCTGTGCCAGGAACTGGGAAGACAAAGATGAATGCCCAGGCCTAACCCATTCTCACATCGCCCCCCCCTCCCCTAGCAGTCCACTGCCCTGTCCCCAGGGAATCACCGGCATCTCAGTGCCATAGTGGTCATGGGAGGGAAAGTCGGTGTCAGAGCCCTGGCACCGAGGCTCGAGGAAGCTGGACTTGCCAGCTCGCTAGAGACAAAAGCCCAAAGACTTGTTCCCTAAATAATGTGTCACTAACCCTGCTTCCCTCCCCTGTGATACCCCTGGTGGCTTTGGTCACTCTGAGAATCCGTCTGCCATGTTGGCTGGCTGGTGGCAGTTAGACACTGCCAGCAGCAGAGGCCCAGGCCTCAGGGCCACAGTTTTAGATGGCTGCTCCGTGGGCCTCATTTCCCCTTCTTACCTCTTCCAAATGGTTTCCCTGAGCAACTGCTTGCTGCTCCCAGGCTCCCAGGTGGTTCTGAAAGGCAGGTGCTATCCTACTTGTGAGGTCAGCCCCCGAATCATCCAGTGGTGATGCCATGAGGATTCTCACAGAGCAGTCTGCCTGCTGGACCAGGGAGAGACAGCTCGGGCTAAGAGGCAGGCACAGCAGCCATGGGGTAAGCCGTGTACTGCTTTTGTGGGCTTGTGATCTCTCTCCAGTTTGGGCTTGGTCTTCATCGCTCTCCTGGAGCAGAGCAAGTGTGCCAAAGGAAGACGTCAGAAGACTGACCCAGGGATGCTCAGCTCTGCTCAGGGCTCTGCTGAATGGACCTCTCTGTGGAAGAGGTCCTGGTACTGCTGGGGTTGCTACAGGTGGCACCGCTGACCAGCTGTTTTATGTGGTTAGCCAGCTGCCATCCTGGGTCCCCAGTATCTCTTGCTCTTGGTCCTGAATGCAAGAGCAGCAGGCACTGGGCTTGGTGGGTGGGGCTGTGCTAAGTGCTGCTACTGTGGCCCAGCAAGTTCTTGTCTGAGCCACACTGGAGGCCACTGTGACCCAGGATAATTTCTATGGTGTTGAAATCTTTGGCCAGTGTTTGTTTTTATGCTGTTCTTTTGCTGAACATTGATCTTGTGCATGGTGTCTCTGATCTGGGAGAGGGGGGTTGTCATTTGGTCCATTTTACAGATGAAGACCCTGACACTCCAGTAGCTTCCACTTGGGTGAGGACATAGCTGACAAGTGGAAAAACCTGTCTGGTGCTAGGTCTGTATTACTAAATCTGTACTCCGTGTCTTTTATATTTTTGAGACTGGACTTGAACTCACTGTGTAGCCCACACTGGCCTTGAACTTCCGAACCTCTATTTTCTACCTCTCCAGAGTATTGGGATTTCGGATGTGTGCATCACCATGCCTGGTTTTATACAGTGTTAGGGATGGAACCAAGGATGTGTGACTCTTCGACAGGTACTCTACAAGTTGAGCCACATATTCATCTCTTTTGTGATTCTTTTTTGAGACAGAGCTCATAGAGTCAGGGTGGTCTTGAACTCCTGATGTCCGTCTCCAAGCGGTAGGATTATGTACCACCATGCCTAGTGAGTTCCAGGATCTTTAAATGCTGTTCCTTTTCCCCACAGGCACACTTGGGTTTTGGTGAACAATGTTATTTCTCCTTAGAGCTATGGTCCAACCAGGGCCACTGCTCTTCTGTTCTGGCTTCTAGACCCAGGGTTTGGGTAGCAGGGTGAGGTATACATGCAGTTCAGGATGGGATTATGGTTACCTTCCTGTGTGTCTTTTCACTATAAAGAATTTCTCTGTAAGAATTTTTCTTTTTCCTCTCATAGGTATTTGTATGTGCGTGTGATATGTGTGTAGATGCACATGTGCATGCGTGCACGTGTGGGTGTAGGTTCAAGGTTGATGTTGAAAGCCTTCCTTTACCTTCCTTCCTCTCTAACTCATTCACTGTGACAGGGTGTCTCTGCTAAACCCAGACCTTGCCACTGTGGCTAGTCTGGCTAGCCAGCTGGCTCCTAAATCCCTGACTCTTATCTTCAGAGCATAGGCCAGCAGCCAGGTGCCTGGGTGAAACAGTGTAGGTCACACTGTAGATGCTCCTGCATGATGTAATTAGCGTGGAGTTATCTTCTCTTAGACCAGGACTGACTAGGCTTTCGGACTCTGCCCCAGCTCACTGGTGCTGAGGCACTTACCTTATGATGGATTCCATGCTTATTTAGAGGCTGGGCAATGTGGAACCCTCAGGAGATGAAGGCTAATGGTGCTGCCCACTTATGTAGCTCTTCAATATCGGGGTGACCATGCCATTTGTTCTTTAAACTAGGTCACTTGGAACATGAAAGGAGAGAGGTCTGACCTAAACCAGGATGAGGACCATGACAAAGGGAGCTTGTCATCATTGTTCATTACTCTCTCTCCTCACTTAGGGATGTGATTCCCTTCCCATTACAGATGGGAAAACTGAGGTCCAGAGAAGGATGTCTGTTACCTTGGCTCTTAATTTCCAGATGCCTTCTTGGCTGAGTCATCAGCTTGGCCTCCAGGCAAGCTCTAAAAGGGGGGGAGGGGAGGAGGGCCCTTGATCTCCTTGGAGCTAGAATTTTCTGGGAATAGCAACCTTTATAATGAGAGCAGTGAACATGAATGCTCTAAAACCCATATGTAAGAAGGATGAGAAAATGTAAGCATGGGGGTTCCTGTCAGCAGAAAGAAAGGGGATTCCTGGTGTGTGTATCCTGCAGGCTGCCCCTGGACTTTCCCCCAGGCCAGGCTGTGACTTGTTACACAGACGACAGATGGTCTCTGGGACAGTGACAAGGGGAGGACTACTGAGCCCAGCTCTGTCAGCAACCTCCTGTCTGGGTCAGTTGCTTTCTTTCCCGTGAAGGTGATTTGATGACCCCTCCACCCCCCAAGTGAGAACATAGATGTGAAAGTTGGCTTTTGTGACACATGGAGAGGGATGCAGTTGCAGAAAACTTAGGGGCACCTGAGGTTGCTAGAACACTAAATATAGCAAGCAGGGACATAGTTGGACCTGTGGTGTTGAGGGCTGTAAATCCCTTTAGAGGGGGAATGGGCGGGAAGAAGGGGTGTTTAAATCAGACTCAGACTAAAGTAGCCCTGTACCAAGACCTGAGTCCAAATTTAGTCTGTCCCTTCTGTTGCTTGGCCCTTCTCTTGCCTTTTCCTGTTAGCTCCATACCATGTCGTGCTTTGGCTGCCAAGTAGATTGCACAGATCTTGCATCGGCCTCGGGAGAAATGGCCGGACTCCAGGAGTGTGTTCACAGGGCCCCTCACATCTCCTTGGGCGCCTCCTGTGGAGTGACTCCTGGTGACTTTCCCTCACACTGGGTGTTGCTTTGTATTTACAGGGGAAGATGGAGGGACTGAAAGACAAGACCATGCAGGAGCTGGAGGAGATGCAGAATGACCCGGAAGCCATTGCCCGGCTGGCCCGGGAATCTCCTGAGGTACAGAGAGGCCTGCAAATGTTGGTGTTTGCTGTTCCTCCTCCTTCTTCCTCCTCCTCTTCCCCTTCCTCTTTTCCATTTTCCTCTTCCTCTTTTTTGTTTCTTAAAAAGTAATTGGTCACTTAATGTCCTCAGCAAATTTATTTACTTACAAATAAATTATGTCTGTTTGTGTGCCTGATGTATATATGTACACCAGGTGTGCAGGCATCCATAGAGGTCATCTGAAGGTGTTGGATCCCCTGGGACTAGAGTTACTGTGAGCTGCCATGTGGGTGCTAGGAACTGAGCCCTGGACCCCTGCAAGAGCAGTCAGTGCTTTTAACTGCTGAGCCATATATCCAGTCCCACTTAAGGTCTTTTAAAAATTTCATTACAGTTAGAGAGAGAGAGAGAGAGAGAGAGAGAGAGAGAGAGAGAGAGAGAGAGAGAGAGAAGTGTGTGTGTGTGTGTGTGTGTGTGTGTGTGTGTGTCTGGTACAACTTGCAAGAAGTGATTTTCTCTTTTTATCATATGGGTCCCAGGGATTGAATTTAGTTTGTCAGCTTGGTAACAAGAGCCCTTACCCACTGAGCCATCCCACCCTCCCTAACAGATGCTTCTGAAGGATGCTTGTTTAATAGGAGCTTGGGCTAGGATTCACCTTGCTGTTCTGTGAATTTTACCTTGGTTCACCTCATTAGAGGAGCCGTGAGGTTTCAGGCCAGGTCCGGGATCTCCTAGGAGCCTAGGGAGTGATAGAGAGTACAGGGCCCCACCTTGGACTAGGACAGCCAGGGACCAAAATGGCCCAGGAGTCTTCACACTTGTCCCAGCCTGTGTCCAGAGTCAGTTCCCTGATACACTGGGGAGGGAGTACCCATTTTTCCCTTTGGCCTGTGGGATCCTGTGTCCTCATGTGACTGTTGGACTTGAAGAGATTACCCTTGCTGGGATATCACTCACTCCTGTTTTATGCTGTTTTCCGATGCAGCCAGCACCCCATCTTTCAGCTCCTAGTCAAAGGGCCCTTCCAGGAATAAGTAGCACCCTACTGTTTCTACAGAGCTTGACTTGGCCTTCCCTGTCACCGTCTCCTGTGACCTTCCTGTGAGATGGAGGTCAGGTTACTGGCTGTGGCCACCCAAGCAGAAATGCCCAGAGGTACCCCAGAGTGGCTACAGCTGGTCATTGCCTGGAAGCCCTGTCCCTGCCTCTGTTTGAGGGAGAGGGAGGGGCACAGACAATGCTGGTCTCCCCTGATTGTCTGTCACGTGTGCCTTTGTTCTCCCTGGTGAGCAGATGTGGTATGTGTCCTATGAATTCACTATGTTGAAGAACAGGAAGTTGTCCATCTAGTGTCCCCGTCAGCCTCCCTGGAGTCCTTCCACTGTCCCACAGATGCACATGCTGCCTGGCCCCATTCCCACCTCTGCTGTGCTGCTCCCCCAACCTGCTCAGGCCTCTCTGCTGCATTAGAGATGACCCAGGGTTGGGTTAGAAAGGCCTCCTGGTAGGCAGGGAGTAGGACAAGTGTTTTGTGTGGCACATCTCATATCCCGAGTCAAGAATGACCCTGTTTCAGCTGCATGGGAGCAAAGGTCTTGGTTAGGCAGCAAGGCTGACTCTTATGGTTGATTAGGCTGTGAGCTTTGACAGAGCCTTGTCTTATCTGGCACATTTATCTGTCACAGGCTGAGTGTCCCATACCCCAAATGCTTGAGATGAGAGGATTTCAGATTCCTTGGATTTTGAAATGTTTGTGTAGATCCACTAGTTAGGTATTCCTAATCCAAAATGTAAAATCCGAGACACTCTGAAATCTCGAACTCCATCAGTGTCATGCTGGCACCCTTGAAAGTGTGACACAAGAGTGTCATTGAAAAGGGTCTGCATCTTAGATTTTGGGTTGCTGGATTAGGGATGCTCGGCCATCCAATTCCAAGTGTCTCTTTATTTTGTCCTGTTTCTGTGCACATACATATGTGTGCATGCATGCCACATCACAAGTGTGGGGGTCAAAGGACAACTTTCAGGAATTGGTTCTCTCCCACCATTGGGAGCCAAGGGCTCAAACTCAGGTCACTCAGGCTTACCGGCAAGTACCTTTACCCACCGAACCATCCTGTTGGCCCCACGAGTTTTCTTCAGTCAGTGATGAGCAGCAGCATGATAAGGGAAACCCCAGGCTCACTCCTGAAGGGAGTGGAGCCCAGAAATAGCAAGTCTGTACTCAGTACTCTTTACCACTTCCAAGCTGAGCAATTGAACTTCATGGTGTAGCCATGTCTGAAGAATTGAGTTGACTTCACTGAGGGGGAAAATCCTCACTGTGGGGCAGGCAGAAGCAAAGTAGGGCAAGCTACTTAGATGTTTGGAAAGCTTTGGCTGGCAGCGAGAAGAGCAGGCAGCAAGAGAAAGGTGCTATGTCCCTCTTTGCAAAAGAGGGTGAGTGCACGCTGCATGCTGAGCTCTGCAGGCTGCATGCTGAGCTCTGCAGGCTGCATGCTGAGCTCTGGGAAGCTGGAGAACTTGGCTGACTTGTAAGAGAGGGGTTAGTAGGGAGAAGTGGGAAGTGGAAATGTGTAGTTAAGTTTTAGAGAGGGTGGCATGGCAGGGGTGTAGAGATTTAGACTCAGGGAAAAGCCATGGACTTGTAAGGATGGCCAAGGGTATGTAGCCAAGGGAGGGCAGGTCCCTCTCTCAGTCGGCCACACAAATAAACACAGTGTCCCAGGGTTTTTGTTTTTGTTTTTGTTTTTTTTTTTTTAAACAATATATCTTTTTGTTATGTGTATAGATGTGTATATGTAGATTTGAGCATGTTTGGTGTTGTACCTTTGGAGGCCAGAAGAGTCCATTGGCTTCCCTAGAGTTGAAGTGGCAGGTGGTCTGAGCCACTTGACATAGGTACTGGGAGCCAAACTCAGCTCCTCTAGGTGAGCAGTATGTGTTCTTAACTGCTGAGCCGTCCTCCAGCCCCCTTGGCTAACATCCAAACTCACCAGTTTCTCTGCTTCAATGCCAGTGAACTTGTTCAGTAGTTAAACAGGGCGTTTCTGGAAACCCCTTATCAAGGATGCTGCCAGGCTTCCTGTGGCTGTCGCAGAGTAAGCCCATCTGGCCTGGTGTGCCGCTTGCTGTGTTGCAGGACCCTTTGTTCTCCTATGGTTGCTGGTCTTGCTATTAGTATGTTACTTGATTTCTATGGCTAGTGCTGAGCCCCCTCTGCTGGTGGCACATGGCATTGTGATGGGATGCTGGCCTGTCTCCAGCTCTCTGAGTGAAGCAGATACCTTCCCTATGTTTTCCAAGACTTCTCTGTGCCTGGCAGTTAAGTAGGGCCTGAATGAGGGCTCAGTGATGCTGTCTAGGGAAGCATTTTCAGCAGAGGGCATTCAGAGAGTATCTACAGCTCTGTAGACCATGTATGACCTGGGAGGCAGGGATATCTGCCCCAGGGCCCTGCTCGTCCTCCTCCTCAGTGCTTTTGGAACCTCATGGCATTTCTATCTTGTGGTCTGGCAAGTGCCACCTGAGCTCTCCCTAGCAGCCTCTTTGTGTGCATGAATGCATAGCGTGTGTGTTCACATGTTTTCTCACATGGAAGAACTGAGCTTCTTGGGGACTGATGATGGGGCTCTAGGTCCCACCCCCCCTCACCCCCTGGTCAGGAGTGGCTCTCTTGATTGGGATGCAGTGAGACTCCTGGGTCACAATGTGTGGAGTTTAAACCCAGGTTCCTGTGGCTGTGGTTGAGGGCTGAGTATCAAGCTGGGTATGCTCAGGTGAACACTGAATCCAGATCCCCCACCCCAGAGTGTGACCAGTGACAGTTACACTTATTGCCAATTGTCCTGCTTTCCTTAGGTTCAGGACCTGCAGCTAGAACGAGAGATGGCATTAGCCACCAACCGGAGCCTGGCAGAGCAGAATTTGGAGTTCCAGGGTCCCCTCGAAATCAGCCGCTCAAACCTTTCAGACAAATACCAGGAGCTGCGGAAGCTTGTGGACCGATGCCAGGAACAGAAAGCCAAGCTGGGTAGGAACAGCTGACCGTGGACATGCCCTCTGGGCGTCTCCCCTGCTGACTGACGTAGGGTTCCTGTTCAAGGAAGGACAGGGTGGCAACTGGAGTAGCTTGGAAGCACAGATGCCAAGGACAGGAAAGGACCAGCAGCCACTGTAGCTCACTGCTCCACGCCCCGGGCAAAGTGCTTTGCATGTTTTTGCACAACAGTGTGGAAAGGTGTAGGTACGGTGGTTAGTCTAAATTTTTGAGTGTTTATATTTTATTGTATACCTTGGTGAAGTGTGTGTGTGTGTGTTAAAAGTGGCCCAAATCTCTTTTTATAGATGGAAAACAAGGCCTGGAGAGATTAAAGGGCTTGCCAGAGGTCATGCCTCTAGAGTTGGGTAGAGTCGGGATTTGCATGCCTAGCCTTTAATAGCTGAGCATCTCTCTAGTCCTAGATGTGGGACATGAATGCAGGCAGCTATGTCTTTGACTGCTTCTGCCAACTTAGCCATCTTGACCCTGAGCCTTGCAGAGCTGGTCTAGGCCTTGTGGAGGTAGGAGGGCTTCCTGGGTAGTTGTGTCTATAGGGAGCTACTGGGCCAAGACCTGGGCTGTGTCCTCAAGCTCCTCTTTACTCAGGGTAGCAAATGCCTACAAGGATCAAAAGGACTCACAGTAGGAACACTGTGGTAGACCCTGGGGTGGCTAAGCCTGAGTACCCACAGAACCACCTGCGGGAACACTATAGTGGGTCTGGGGTGGCTAGGCCCCAAGCCCAAAGAGGGCATGCCATGTGCTTTCCTGATATTGGGCTCCTCAGCTTTAACTAAAGCAGAAAATTTTGAAATGTCGACTTCTCTGCCCTTCCTTCCAGAGAAATTTTCCTCAGCGCTGCAGCCCGGGACTTTGTTGGATCTTCTGCAGATTGAAGGCATGAAGATTGAGGAGGAGTCTGAGGTGAGGTGGGGAGTGGCACCCTCCTCCCTTGAACAGGGTAGTCCTTGAACTTGGAGCCCGGTCATGGTGGGCCCAGGAACCACAGAGCACAGAGGTTTGGAGCGTAGCTAGGATAGGAGCACTTTGGTTATAATCCAGGACAGGGACATGTTCCAAGACCCCTGCTGAGCACTTGAAGCCACAGCTAACTCACTTTGAATAGACAGTACTGTTTTGCTGTGCATATGTGCCTGTGATAGTGCAGTCTATGAAGCAGGCTCAGTAACCAGGGACTGGGGAGATAGCCTGGGCAATGAAGTGCTTGCTGCACAGGCATGGCAACCTGACTGTGAGCGTCCGCACCCATGTAAGAAGCCAGCCTAGGGAGTATGTGCTTCCTAGTCTTCCCCGCGCTAGGGTGGGAGTCAGGCAGCTCCCTGGGGGTCACTGGCAGGCAGCCTAGCTGAACTGGTGAGCCTGCCTCAAGAAATGAAGTGGACAGATCCCGAGGAATGACACTTGATGTTGTTGTTGCTCACCTCCACATGCACAAATGTGCGTGTTCACCCATACACATGTGTAGTCACACATGTAAGCACACACAGACATGAACAGTAATGAGTAATGGAACAGTTAAAACAGTATTTTATAATAAAAGCTACTTAAAACTTCTTCTTTTTTTTCAAGTCAGGGTTTCTCTGTAGCTTTGGAGCCTGTCCTGGAACTCATTCTGTAGACCAGACTGGCCTCAAACTCAGAGATCTGCTTGTCTCTGCCTCCTGAGTACTAGGATTAAAGGCATGCATCACCACCATTCAGCCTACAGATTATTTCTAGAATTTTCTATGCACTGTTTTTAGACCACTAGAGGACCTCTGGTGACTGGAACCATGGTTAAAGGGACATTACTATACCAGGACTCCAGTTGAATTAGGATTGGGTGACTGAGAGCAGATCCTGGGGAGCTTGCAGACCTAATTAAATGGTGGTGCAGAGGACACCCAGCATCTGAGCTGGGCCTCTGCTCTGGTCTCTCTGCTGTCTCCTCCCTCTGGATGCTCCTTCTGTCTCAGTGGGCAAAGACCTCTCTGTGTTTTGGGTGGAGGCAGCTTGCAGCTGTGCATCCTGGGAGCCAGCGGTCAAGTCACTTGCATATTCCCATTGTTGACAGACTTGCAGTGATCACCAGGGGCCCAGCACAGGGTTGGGCAGGGGGACAGTGTTACCATGGAAGGCGTAGTACTGCCATTAAGGAGTTGGCATTCTGGTGAGGTTCAGGGAAGGCTGTGGAAGGCTTCTGTTGTCAACGGATTTTGTGTCCTCTAGGCCATGGCTGAGAAGTTCCTGGAGGGTGAGGTGCCCTTGGAAACGTTCTTAGAGTCCTTTTCCTCCATGAGGACACTGCTGCACCTGCGCCGAGTTCGTGTGGAGAAGCTCCAGGAAGTGGTGAGGCGGCCTCGTGCTTTGCCAGAGTTGGCTGGAGATGCTCCTCCACGGCGTCCGCCGCCTCCACGCCCAGCACCCCAAGCAACACCCCCAGTGACTGAAGAACAGCCTCCACAGCCCTCTGTTGTGACTCCCTACCCTTTGCCCTACAGCCCATCCCCAGGCTTGCCTGTAGGCCCTACGGCCCAGGGAGCCCTGCAGCCAGCCCCCTTCCCTGTGGTGGCCCAGCCTTCCTCCTATGGTAGGCCTGTGGGTCCTTCATATCCATCACCTCAGTCAGGACCCAGGGCTGCTATGGGCTACTCTTGGTCCCCACAGAGGAGTGTGCCACCCCGACCTGGTTATCCTGTGGCCCCAACTAGCACTTCTGGTCCAGGGTACCCCTTAGCGGGAGGCCTAGCTCCTGCTCCTGGGTATCCCCAACAGTCCCCCTACCTCCCAACACAAAGCAAACCTCCCTACCCAACACAACCTCAACTCCCTGGCTTCCCAGGACAGCCACAGCCTCCAGTGCCCCCTCAACCTCCATATCCTTCTGGGCCAACCCCTCCCTATGGATTTCATCCCCCAGGACCTGCCTGGCCTAGGTACTAGCCGTGGTCCTTGTCACCTCCTTCCTTCCATCTGCATCATAGTCTCTGACCTCCATCTCCTGAGATTCGAGGTTGACACTGGAAGTGGGGCTGATGCTCTCTGCAGAGTTGGGACACACAGGCCCCCTAAAAGGTCCTGGACCTTGCAGCATGGGTCCTTCTGGGAGCTCCTTTTGCCAGGGACCAGCTCAGTACATCCTGAGGTAGCCTGGTGGGAGCCCAGGGCTCTCCTGTGTTTGCATGAGCAAGTGTGTCCATGTCTGTGCACAGCTAGCTTGCTCCCTGACATCTGAACCAGTGCAGAGTGATTGTGACGACAGCAGGGTCTCCCTTGGAACTTGGCATGTTTCGTATGGTGCCAAATGCCAAGGGATACAGCTCTGTCCATTTGAGGATGGTCTAGCTCATTTACCACAGTTGGGTCAAAGTAACGGTTAGGAAAAACAGGGACTTTGAGTCCTAAAAGCCATAATGTAGTTGCTGTGCCAATGTCAGGCAAGTGTGTTCTATGTGCTGGTTGGAACCACAGCAGCAGCGTTGCTATGGTAAGAGAGCTGGGGTTGCCAAGGGAAACCCAGGCCTCACTTGTATGGTTGGATGTCCTAGGGGTCACCCTGGAGCCCTTGGCTGGAGTGGAGGACCCGGGGTACCTCCCAGCCACCTTCCACTCCTAGGGCCCTCCACTTCTGGCTGACTTTTTCTGAGGTTCACCCATCCCTCCATTCCTTTAGTGCCTTGAATCTCATTCGTTAGCAGCCCCTCTATCCGTGTGTAATTCCTTCCCCCAGCATCCCTGCAAGACAGGTAACAGACCTGCCCTCACAGAACATCCCAATGGTGCTCCCAGCCATCATCACTACATTGGGATTTGTTTCTCTACACTCTCTCATCTCCAGAGTGTAAAGGGCAGGGATTGTGAGCACAGCCCCAGCACTTGGTGGGGCTAAAGCCTGTTTAGTAATAAAAGTGACTACACTATACCAAAGGGGTTGCAGCAGACGATGCATCAGTATGGCCGGTCCAGATGTGAACCAGGTCTCAGGGTGGACCCTGGAGCTGCCGTGTGTTAGGAAGTTGTATGTGCCTTGAAACATCCCTTGTCTGGGTACCCAGCCTCTGGTGGGCCACGGTGCTGGGGGTCAAGGAGGAACCCCATCTTCTGGTGCCACCCTGCCCACAGGCCACTGCCCACAGGTGCATTATCAACTCTGCTTGCTTCTCCTAAGTTATTTATAAAAAGGAATCACTAATGGAGTCTGTGATCGACTGCTGCTGAACTGGATGAATGACCGCCTGTTTGTTTGTATAATTGCCATAATAAACACTGATGAGTTCCCTGGTGTGTGGCAGCTCTATGAGTCTGAGAGCAGATGCGGCTCCTTGTGGGGCAGTGACTTCTGCAGTCTTGGTCTGTAGAGCGCCTTCGGTCAATGGTTACCTGTTGATTTCCCTGCCCACTCCACTTCTCCCTAGGGCCCGGCTCTTTCTAGCATTTTCTTCTGTTTTTCCTTAATTGTTTCTTGAAGCATGGAATGCTTTCTTTGTCCTAGGCCACATGCATGGCCACTCAATTCCACCAGGGGGCGCTTGTGCCTCAGTCCAGGTTGGGAGGTAAGTATTCTTGTCACACCGTCAGTCTGGCTGTGGCCTATCCATTTCCTTCCTTCCTTCCTTCCTTCCTTCCTTCCTTCCTTCCTTCCTTCCTTCCTTCCTTCCTTCCTTCCTTCCTTCCTTCCATTTCTGTGTGTAATGGTTCTAGCTGTTCTGGAACTCACTCTGTAGACCAAGCTGGCCTCTACCTGGCTGTCCTAGAACTCACTGTGATCTGTCTGCCTCTGCTTCCCAGGTGGGATTCAAAGTGTGCACCACTACTGCCTGGCTAGTCTATCCATTTTCTAAACAGGGTTGCAGAGTACGCCAGGAGGGGCTGGGGATGCTGAACCAGTACTCTGGGGCCGACAAGTCTGTGGGCTGGGCTGCATTCTCCACAGCTTCCTCCATGCCCTGTTACATTATGGTTATCATGAAGCCTACGAGAATGTGGGAGACCAGGTTCCTGACCCGTTCTTAGCTCTCTGTATTTTCCTCCTGGCAAGGTGACAGGTAGATTGCTGTAGCAGATACCCAGAGGTGTCTCCTAAGATCTCCACAGCCAACCTAGCCCCCCTAGCCTCAGTTTTAAATAGGAGGGAGACTTTGGAAGTGGCAGGTGACTAGGTTGCTCATGGAGGTAGGGCCTTAGATCCACACAGTCCCAGGGCTGCAGGGTCCCTGCACCGTGCCTTTGTGGTGCTAGAAGTCCCCAGGACACACAAGAGTCCCCAACTCCAGTTCCGTTTATTGTCCTTCACCCCCCCCCCCATACTCGAGTTGCCTGGAAGGAGTCTGGGGTTGGGTGCACGAGATGACAGGGACCCAGATGGTGCTGACAGCTGTTTGGGAATAAGTTGAAGATCTCACTACAGCAGTTAAGTCACCTGCCTTGGGTTGTACAGAATGTGGGGCTGGGGTGGAGGTGGGGTAGGGGCAGGGCTAGCTTTCTTTTCCGAGAAAGGACTTGGCGAGCCAGTGGTCTGGTCACTGCATGAGGCGCCCTGGCTCTTCCCTTCCTTCCCTCGTCATAGCTGAAATGACAGCACACACTGTCTTGTGAAATATTTACCACATCCCACAGGTCTCTCGCTGTACTTCAACAGTGGCAGGCCCCGGGTACAGAATGGGGCTGGCTTAGAGACTGCTTCACCGGCTGGGGAGAGCTCTGAAATCCTAGCTCTGAGGCAAGGATTGTCACCTCATTATTTAAGCAAGCTTTCTGTTTGGCTTTCAGTTCCTTTGTGAACTGAAAACTCCTATTGTGAGGAGAATGCACTAGAATTAGCTTGTACACAGGGGCCTTCAGAGGTTGTCCAGTAACGGGGAAGTGGGAAGGAAGGCAGGGGACCCAGGAATGGGAGGGCCAGTTCCTGCTCTGTTCCAGTGGGCGGTGATGTAGAATGGAGACTCTCAAGGCAGCCCAGGTCACAGCAGGGCAACCTTGGTGGCTGAGGGCAATGTTTGCCATGAATTTCCCAGTGGAGGAGCAGTGCTGGCCTAGGGGCCTGGGGCCAAATCCTCCAGCTGAGCCAAGAACATGACAAGAGCAGTAAGGAATGATATTGTTTCTACTGGACTGGGTGACCAATAGGTCTTGTTGGGACATAGCACCCAGGCCCACATAGCTTGTGAGCTCTATGTGTGTGCTCCTATATGAAGAGCAGAGGTTGACATTCCTTCTTCCTCAGTCATTTTCCACCTTAGTTTTTGAGACAGATAGGGCCTCTCACTGAACCTGACTGACCGAGTAGGCCAGCTGGCTAGGGAGTCCTAGGGATATGCCTGTTTCTGCCTCAGAATCCTAGAGCTGGGATTTTAGGTGCTCACTGCTGTGCCCAGTTTTTTATGTGGGTGCTAGATCTGAACTCAGGTCTTCATGATTGGGTGATGAGCATTTGCTGACTGAACTATCTCCCTGGCCTCACAAACAGTTTCCTAAAGGTTTCTTTTTCACTAAACTTTTTGGTATGTGTATTTTTCTGCGAAGTAGGTCGTGGAAGCTTTGAAGCCACTGGTAGGCAAACTAAAGAGCTTTTACAAGAAAGAAAACTCTGGGAGAAAATGGCTGCCTTGCATCCCACTTCTTTCTAGTAATGCCCTCTTAGCTCCTTTTGATGGGCCCCCTCATCCCATTAGGTATGAGCAGGTAAGTGGTAGACCCTGTTTCTGGGTTTCTAGCATATGTGACTAGACTGTCAGAACTGAGGCCTAGGGCTGGAAAGGTGACTCAGTGATTAATACTGAATACTGTTCTTGCAAATGACCAGAGTTCAGTTCCCAGTGCTCATATCAGGTGACTGCCCAGTTTAAGGGATCTGACCCTCTACATTTCCACCCAAAGACTCACCCATGTACACTTAATTAAAAAAAAAAATGAAGCCTGGGTGGGCAGGGGGTATTGTAGGAAGGGTACAGTACTGAACAGACTTTTCTAGAATGATGGTGTCCCTAGCTCAGTTCCCTGGTCCCTCTGCCACCTTCTTCTAGTGACTCCTCTTTGCTTCTCCAGAGTTGGCAGCTGTGGATGGACCACTGATACCTGTATGCCCGAAGGCTTCATGACAAGGCACAGCCTATCCCTGGATTAGAGCTGGAGGCTCCTGGGTACCTTCCCCTTGTCTATAGTCAGGCAGACTCTAGATTGTCCCAGATCTGAATTGTAGAGGAGACTGTTTTAGTGGAAGGGAATTATTTAAATCCTAGGAACAGGCTGGGGAAATGGCTTAGTGGTTAAGAACATTCACTGTTCTTCCAGAGGATCTGGGTTCAATTCTGAGCACCCACATGGCAGCTCACAATTGTCTGTAACTCCAGTTCCAGAGGATCTGGCACCATCATAGGCATACATGTAGGTGAAACACCAATGCACACGAAATTAAAAAAAAAAAATGTCCATCCATTGTGTTTATTGGGCTGGAGAGATGGCTCAGAGGTTAAGAGCACTGCTTGCACTTCCAGAGGTCCTGAGTTCAAGTCCCAGCACCCACATGGTGGTTCACAACCATCTGGATGAGATCTGGTGCCCTCTTCTGTGTGTAGACATATTATATATACAATAAAATAAATAAATCTTAAACAAAACTTTAAACCCTATGAACATACCCAGCCCTGTTCTCCAACTTCTTGGTTTGAATGTTAGCGGAAAATATCGGAGCTGGGGATTTCTAACTGTTGTGAGGAGTAAAAAGCCTAATAGGTGAGGATTGGCTGGGTGCCCCTTTGTGCTGGGCTCTGGTGGGGGCAGGGTACCAGTGCCCTTGCTAGCCAACAAGCCTTGTGCTCTGGAGGCAGGGGAGGGATGTAGAAGATGGAAGGCAGAAAATAAGCCTCCCTTTGGTTCAGGTGTGCAGCCTGTGACTCTGGTGGCTGCACAGGATTCAATAGGTCTCTCCTCAGAGGGATCTGGAAGGTGGGGCCCTGGACACAACAGACTGCAGTACTCAAGTTCTTGGGAAGTAGGAAAAAACACACTATTTACAAAGAATATATTAAAAATACACTTGAGAAATAAACTCCCTCGCGGTTGTTTACGGCCTCATCATTCTTTTGTGACATCAGAGTCCAAGGAGAAAGCTGACCCCGCCAGTTACTGCTCCTCAAAGGGCGGGAACCACCTGGATACTGCAGTCTCTGCTTGGAAGGGTTGGTGGGTCTAGGTGCTGTTGAGTGTTGGTTTTTGGAGGAGGCAGCCAAGCTGTCGTGGTCCTAGGGGATATAGGAGCTGGCCTGCCACTGCAGGGCCCAGGATCTTTTCCAAAGGACCTTGGCCTCTGGCTGAGTTCTGGCTGAGGAGGGAATAGGGATGGCACGCCAAGTGGTAAATGCTTCCTCAGGACAGAGGGAGCTATCTGGCTTTTTGTCGCTGGTTCCAAGTTCTGCAAGGTGAAACGACACATGTCACATCATAAACACTGGCACTGTGGAGGGGAACCATGGTGTGAAGGATGTATCCTTGCTTTGGGCTCAGTTTGGGGAAGCTGCTGTCTGTGTCAGGAAGTCCTCCCTTCTAGAGGTATAGTGGGTCTGAAGGGTGTGATTTATCACGAGTCCTAAGGGGTCTTTGTTCGTATGTTATGGGGGTATGTGTGTACACTCACATGCAGAGCTCAGAGAACAGCTAGAGGTGTCATTCTGGAGGCACCTTATACTTTCTGTTGGAGTCAAGGTCTGCCATTGGCCTGGACCTTTGCCACAAAAGCAAAGCTAGCTGGCCAGCAAACTTACAGAGGCTGTCTGTCTCTGCCTCCCATTGCACCAGGGCTGGGATTACAAAGTGCATCCCCTGACACCCAGTTGTTTCTGTTTTTTTTTTTTTTCCCTGTTGTTTTTAAAATATGGATCTAGGAGGTCAAACTCAGGTCCTCCTGCATGTAAGCCACTGCTTTGCTGGCAGCCCTCACCAAGCTCTCTCCGGTATCTTTCCTGTTGCTTTTCATGATGGGACTTTACAGGGTGGCCTTGGGATTAATGGTTTTTCTGCAGTTTGCCTAGGTGGCTCCATCATCTAAATTGTGGGGTGGGGTTGTTTGTTTGTTTGTTTGTTTCGGAGGCAGGGACTTGCTTTGTATCTCTGGCTGGCCTGGAACTAGCTTTGTAGATTAGGTTCACCTTGGACTTGTGACTTTGCCTCCTAAATGCCAGGGTGACAGACCTGGCTCAGTCTCCCCCTTTATATGAAGCAAGATACTAGGAGCCGCAGTCCATTATGGGCAGTGGAGAGGCTGGGGCGCCAGGGCTGGGTGCAGGTCCTGGATGCCAAGCGCCAGGCAGGGGCAGGCTCACCGTTTACAGTCTCTGAGCCACTTGCAGGTCATAGTCACTATCAGAGGAGTTGTCAGGCTGGGTGGAAGACCGGTGTAGGGCCCCTTCCAGAGCTAGAGAGAAAGGATTGATTAAAGAAGTCCTAGAGGCTACACTAGGCCCCAGGAGCTGAGTGGGTTGCAAGATCACAGACGCTCTCTGAATTGGTGACAGCCCTGTATCAGTTTTGATCAGACTGACCAAATGTTCGCTAATGATGCTAAACTCCAGGCCCCCTGGGACTTAATTGTGAGTGCCTGTGAGAAGCTGAGAGTGTGGGGGGTGCCTGTGGACCACTTAATGGCTCTGTTCTGGCTCAGAGAGATCGAGGGCCTCATTTATCATCCAGCCCCTCAAGGCTTGCAGGCACACAGGCCCATTAGGTCACAGCAAGGCTGGGGTTAATGGCATCCATCCAACTGCATTCTTCTCTCTGGATGAATGTTTCAAGGTCTCCAAGGGACAGCAGAGGCCTATGAAGGCTGTGTTCCTGCCACCGCCCTGCTGGGACCAGCTGTCACACAGGCAGTTTCATCCTCCACCCCCTGGAGCCTCCCTTTCCCGCTTTGGACAAGCACAAAACTTCAAGGTTAGCACTCAGCGCATGCCCCACCCCTCACCAGCAGCCCCCTGCTGCTCACCTGGATAAGCGGACAGGTGGGAGTTCCTGGGAGGCTGGCTGTATTCATTGTCCACATGAGAAGCCGCTGGGTTCTCAACCTGGGACCGTACAGTTGCTGTGTGGCTGCGATGGAAAGACACTAAGCAGACACAGGAGGCCAGTGGCATTGTTAGAACGGATGTGTTATCCTTCCCGAGCAAGACCCCATAGCTTAGCTTCCCGAGTCCATGAGGTCATGGGAGAGGGATAGTACATTTCCCCTTCCTTTCTCTCTGGGGAGATTCACGCCAGCAGGGTCAGCCTCAGACTTTTGGAGCATGTAGTCCTATGCATCAGGAGCTGCGGGCCTTTCTATTACTTAAAACGAAACAAAACAGAGAACCTTCTAGAAAGATTTGGGCCTGGACATGGGAAGGGGAGAGGAATAGAGTGCATGCTTCTACATTAGTGTAATTCTGAATATGGCTCGAAGGAGAGAATGGGGCCAGGAGGGTTGGACGGGCAGAGTTAGTATACTCTAAAACTGGCCCTCTGAAGTTGTTCTGTGCTAAAACTAGCTTGGCCAATCCTCTGCCATGCCTCCTCACTTTGAAGGGGAGTCATACAAAAGGGTCTGATAGTCCTGAACTCCTGAACTCAAGAACTGTGCATAGATTTGTCTAACCCCGTTTGACCATGGGATGAATAATGTCCATGAGCCTCTGTCAGTCATCAAGTCGGGGACGGTCGTCCTGGGGGTGAAGGCTGTGGGGACCTCTTCTTAAGTAAACCACAAGGCGAGAGAGCAGAAATACCGTGGTGTCTGAGGCTCAAGAGGAAACATGCACAGAACCACTTGCCCCTCCAAGCCGCCTCAGCCTTCTCTGGTGTGGGTACATTTGTTGGCCACAGTCACACCTTAGTGCAATGTGGTAGAGAGCCGAGTCCTCCAGCAGCTGCCAGTTCACTGTGATTAGCAGAGACCTTGACTTCTGTGACCTAAGTCCTAGGGCTGAGGACGACCTGCCTCTGGGGACACTTACTGCTCTGGTTCACTCCGGTGGGACCAATCCACTGACGCTGCTTCTTCTGACGGACTGCGCAATAGACAAAAAGCTTGTGAGGGCCAGACGATAGTAAAAGAGGAGAGATGGGGGAGATGGAGGCAAGACAGATAAGGACCACCACTCCAGGTTTTCTGCCTCATTCCTAACTGACTAGGGAAGGAGATTGGAGCCATTGGCCTGTAGAAATGACCACAGGGTTTATTTAGAATCTAGAGGCCACAAGGGACCCAAGACTGTTTGCCTCTGTTCTCCCTTGTCCTTCTTTGGCTCTGGGTGATTTCTCTAGGGTCTTCAAGGCCAGGGAGACAAGCCCCCTCATTCATTAAGTATGCAAATGTCCATTCAGCAAATAGGGAAACAGGCTCAGATAGAGGCAGGAGTACAGTCAGTGCCATTGCTAGTTGTGGAGCTGGACTTGGGCCACATCTTGTGGCACCAGAGTCTGTGCTGATATCGTGTGGCCATGGCCTTCATCAATTGCAGTAGGCTTTTGCCAAGTCCAGACAAGGGCCAATCAGAGAGTGTTACAGTTTGTCCTGACTTTCTAATACTTAAGGCAGAAAAAGGCCAGTGGGCTGCAGAGGGAGCTGGGTGGTAAGGGAAGAAGGCTGGGGCTTGGAACCTACATTTCTTCACCAGCTTCTTGTAGATCAGAGGCCCGCACATTACCAACAGCACCACCAGGAGTACAAGGGTCAGGATGATGCTTGCCACAGTGCCTGGGGAATGGCCTGCTGGGTTTGGGTTTTGGCCTGCACAAGAGAAGCCTTAAATCAGTCCCAAGCCTGGGGAGCAACTCAGAGGGCAGTAATTGCCTGGGTTTTCCTGGTACCACCAGAGTGTTCAGAAGGGAGCTGTCTGTCTATCTCTAGGAATCTTTGATAGCTATCCATTTGTCTGCTGTTTATTACTTTTAGTGACATCAAGCTACTATTTGCCACTCTTGTTATTATGATTAATCAGCTTCCCATTTACCATCAGGAAGATGACCATACATGACCACATATCAAGAACCAGACAATCTTTTATCTATTCAACCATCTGTCATTCATCCAACCATCCATCCATCCATCCATCCATCCATCCATCCATCCATCCATCCTCCCACACACCCATATGTTTACTTATGTAGCTATCATCCATCTATCCATCTACTCATCCACTGACCCATCAGTTCATCTGCTTATTCAGTCATCTAGCTACTCATTTTTCCATCTGTCTGTCTGTCCATCTGTCTGTCCACTGACCCATCCATCCATTTATACAATTATCTAACTACTCACTCATCCACCCCATTTATGTCACCCATCCCTGTACCTGTCTCTCTTTTACCCGTTAGTCAGTTACCACTTGTGTAGTAAATGTGTTCCATCCACCCCCTGATTTTCTGGCTTGCACTCTGGAGAGCAGGAGATAGAATGGGAGAGTTCTAGCATCTGCCAGTGGCCTGACAGTGATGCACTTGGATCTTGCCTGGTCCACTCACCATTGCTGTCTGATTCTTGCATCCAGAACCTCAGTTACTGTCCACTTTCCAGGAGCTCTTATCTGCCTCTCCTATCTGCTCTTTAGAGACAAGCTCCCTGACTAGGTCCTAGAGGAAAAGTCCCTAACTGCTCTCCACCCATTGAGGGCTGCAATCAACTCACATGTGACGAACACCCTCTTGCAGTTGGTTTTTTTCTGAAGCTGGTAACACTGAGACAGCTTCTCCTGGGTACAGATGAGCCCGGTGGAGGTCCTGTCAGCATCCAGCGCATGGAAGGAGATGAGGTTGCCACACTGCTGCTCCTGACACAGCTCATCCCACCGTGCCTGACCCCTGGCCACAGAACTGTCGCACAGGGTGGCCCATTGTGATCCCTGGCGCACTTCAGCGATGCCCTCACACAAGCTGCTGCCCCCCACCAGGCGGCTCTGAACCTTGGGCTGGAAATCTGCAGAGGGGGAGTGATGATGAGGTGGCAGGCCTGACCTGAAGGACTTGGCAGGGATTCGCTCTCCAGGGAAGATGCTGTCCTTTTCAAGAGCATCCTAACATCCTCCTAACATTCTCCCCAGCACTTCCCCTGAACAAGCTCTGGTTCCTGGGGCTTCTGGGCAGGTGGTGGCAGCTATCTCAAGAGAGCAGTGGCAAAGAAGCTGGCAGGGTGGTCATGCCTTTTTACTCTCTTGCTATTCCTTAGGAAGAGGGTGGGCTCTTTAGAAGGAGGAAACTGAGACCTGGGGACCAGAAAGAGCTGGTATACTTCATGGGTGGGACAGAACCCAGGCATCTGGCTGCCTGGGCCCTGGACACTGTAGGTTAGGCTTTTGGAAGTGAGGCCTGGTGCCTAGAGGGGTATTTATGTCTGCTAATCAGGGTGGTGCTTGGGAATCTGTGGCAGAAGCGACTATGCTTGTTTTAAAGTCAATAGTGAGCTCACCAGCTTTCTTTAGTTTCCATGGCAATACCTACCTTCAAAGCCCTAGTGAATCTTCTATTTAGAAGAAACTTCAAAGCAAGACCCTGGGAATGGCTTTTTGCAGGTTGTAGCCTGCACGAGAGCTTTAGGGTTTATAGCTGAGGGTAGGTGGGACTGGAGCCAGCCCTGGGCCTCTCATCTGAGCCAGAGAACCTTGGGGGCTGCTTCTTGCCTAGAAGAGCACTTTGTATCAGGTGTCCAGTGGGGTTGGCTGTCCTGCTTGTAGACTGTACAATTCAGAGCCTCCTGCAGTTGGGTAGGCATCCTGAGGGCCTGCTGAAGCTGGATCTTGTTGGGAATATGGGGAGTGGTGAGACTGTTCTCCAGGTGGTGCCTGTCTAGGACCACACCCTGAGTAGTCCAAGTGTAGAACATAGACTCTGGAGTGACATTGCTTGAAGGCAAGTCTCAGCTAGTGCTATGTGACACTGGCAGGAAGTTGAGCTCTTTTGAGCCCCTCCTCAAGGAAAGAGAGTGACAGTAGCTCCCACCTCCCAAGGTGGGGATAAAAACTGAAGTAGTCTGTTGGGAACAGAACCCAGAATGCAGTAGGGCACTTGGGATGACATGAACCTACTCCTTCCCAGGCTTGGTGGTTATTCTGCCTGGCTTTGAACTGTGGCTTCTTCTAGTCTGTCCCCAATCCTGGTTTGGATACATAGAGTCCCACAGGTCAGCTATCCCTGTCCCCATTCAAATACACCAGCACTGCCAGTCTCTTAGAGCTCAGGACCCAGAAGAGCATCCATTTGGGGATGCCTGTGCTCTGAGCCAGGCCTTAGGGACCTCCCATGCCTTACCACCCTTCCAGCTTCCTTTCTGGTGATTTGAAAAGTCCCTAGTGGTAAAGGCAGCTTCCCCAGTTGCCCCAGGCCTTGGTTTCAAAGCCTTGTCTCCTTTTCCTGCTAGGATCCCAGCTGACTCCACTCCTCCAGATGGTAGCTCCTTTGGGCTGGCAGGGGTTGTTTTGTAGACACCATCTCATCTACCTTGTGCTACCTTTTAGAGGAGAATATGGGCGCAGGCCTCATCTTGTCCTTCATCCCTATTGGGCCTCTCACAAAATCTGAACATCTGATCGGAGGACCCCACATCCCCACTCCAAGGAAACAGGGCCTGATGGGGTGTGGTTGGTTTGCAGCTTACCTGAGCAGACGACAGATAGTGCCTGGGTGCCCTCCTGGGGCCTCGTCTTCTGGAAGCACTGCTGCATCGAGGCACAGTCCCCATTCCGCACCTCCCATCCAACTGGCAAAGGCTTGGGGTCCTTCAGCTCTTCAGGAGCTGGTGTCCCTGCTGCCTCTGGCCCTGACAGATGTGCCAAGAAAGATCCACACTGCAGAGCATTACAGATGAGGTTCCCCAGGCCCAGGGGCCTGTCCTTGGCCTTGTAGAGGATGGTGCCACCTCTGCTGCCATTGTAGAATTCCACCACACCCGAGCATGTCAGGCTCCTGGGTCCTGGCACCAGCCGCAGTCTGGGAGGAGCTGGAAGTGGGGAGGCATGTCTGAGTGTGGGTGACTTTCACAATGCCTTGCTGCTGAGTACCAACCTATGAACACTTGGGAGGTGACGGTCCCAAACATTGCATAGGACACGCCTGAATCTTTTCCACTGGAATTTAGACATAACTGGGCCTCTTGGCTTTTGTTTGTCTTGGTGACTTAATGAATTTAATTAGGGCTATTTACAGGAACGTGGGCACCTTACCAGTGGCCACAGCACTGAAGAAAACTTCTCTCTGACCATTAACTGCCTGTACTTTCTTAGGGAGGAGTGAAGTCTTATGGGTTCCTCCTCCTTCCATTAAGGAGTGTTGACAACCTAGTCTTGTGCAAGTAGTGCAACAGCTCTGTCGTACCTGGTACCTGGTCCTTGGATCTTTGCTGTCTGTGTCAGTCCCTTCCCTCTCCTCCCCCCACGAGGCCCAAGGTCCTTCTTACCTGTGGGCTCTGGCGTGGTGGTGGCTGGGGTGGTTGTGGGTGGCGGTGTTGTCCTCTGGGGCTCTGCAACAAGACACGGTTGAGAGGTGGGGAGTGGAGGGAAGGTGGGGAACCGGGGTGGCGACCGTGAGAAGACACAGGGAGAGTGCCCTGAGAGGTGGCAGTCCCACACATCACAGGCAGGAAGTGAGGGTTCAGTCCCCTCTCCTGTCTAAGGTCAGGGGACTGTGAACTGGGAAGCCCTTTCCACCCCTTGCCTTCCCAGGCCTCAGCCCAGGCTGCCACACAGCACCTCCCACCTTGGCAGATGAGGCTCAGCGGAGGGCACTGAGCTGGTGAACTTGTGTTGCAGTTGGAGAAAGACCACAGGGGTTCACGACAGATGATCTGGTTTTGGGGTCTGCCCAACGAAGGGAAGTGGCCGATGGTCAAGGGATAACCACACCCCAGCTTCTGGCACACTCTGTAGGTCTCGTGGGCGTTTATCCAGTGCTCCTGGCTCTGGCTCCAGCTGGAACTGCACACAGTCCTCCTCAGGCCTCCCATCCGGACCTCCAGTTTACCCTGGCACTTGGAGTTGGTACCACTTAGTGTCATCTGCACATCTGCAGGGGAGGTCAAAGAGGTAGTAGGGGGTGTCAGGTGACGGGGGAAGAGCTCTCCTCAGGGGCTCAGCTCTTGCTTCCCTTTTTGAGTTTCCCCCTTTTAGGGGACTACAAAGCCTCCTAGAAACTCAGGCAGGGCACTCTGTCGGCCCTACACTGTGGGTCACATTTCTGAGCTAGAGGGAACCTTGGGGTTGTGAACAAGATGTTGTCAGCACCTTCTGTCCAACAAAATCCCTTCAATCTCGGAAATTCAGTTTCAGTAGGCCTGATGTGCTCTCTCTCTCTCTCTCTCTCTCTCTCTCTCTCTCTCTCTCTCTCTCTCTCTCTCTCTCTCTCTCTCTCTCTCCCCACATGTGTGCATGTGTGTTGGGGGTCAGAGGTCAATTTTTAGAGTCATTCCTTGGGAGCTAGATGTCTATCTTGTTTTTTTGAGACACGGTCTTTCACTAGGAGTTGGATTTACCAATTCAGCTCAGCCTGCTGGGAGTTTTCCAGTCTCTTCCTACCTAGCATAGGATTACAAGTATCCACCATGCCCCCCCTTTCCTAGTGTGGGCTCTGGAGATTGGACTCAGGTCCTCATGCACAAGCACTTTATTGGACTGAGCCATCTTCCCAGCTCTTTGGGTTTTAGCATTTAAAATCGATTGTATTAGCTGGGTGGTACATGTCTGTAATCCCAGCACTAAGCAGGTGGAGACAGGAGAAATAGGAGTTAAAGGTTGTCCTCATCTACATAATGAGTTTGAGGACAGCTTGGGGTATAGGAAATCCTATCTCAACGAAACAAAACATCAACACTCAACTTTATGGATGCACAGTCTTCCGGCAGCAGAATACTTTCATTTTAAGGGTTCTGTTATGTGGGAGTTGACAAACATCTACAAGCACACAGCCACTTTGTGATCTAGATACAGTCAGTCTGTCATCTAGACACTTCCTGCTTGCTTCTGCACAGCCAGTTAATTTCCCCCGCTCCAGCCTCCAGCAAGGACTGCCCTGCTTTCTGCCGTGAAAGATTAGTCTTCTACAGGGTCATGTAATTGAATTGAATCACAGGGCATCATTTGCTATGGCCTCTTGCCCTCTACATATATTTGAGGCTTATGTGTATTTCTGTATAGATCAGAAATTCATGTCTTTTTCTTACTTTGGAATAATATTTCATTGTGTGAATTTTCCCTATTTCTTTTCCATGTATCATGTGGGTTGTTTAGCTGGGTACAAATCAAACTGCTGATAAATTTACATGTGCAGGCCAGCATGTGGGCTTGTATTTCTATTTCTCTTGAGTAAATACCTTACAGTGAAATTCTTAGGTTATGGGCAGGCTTGCAGCTTTGTTACTTTATAAAATTCCACGATGTGGAGAGGAATATATAACATCTAGGTGCCCCTTGGGAAAGTGCTTCTAGGACCTCCCCTTGGGTACTAGAGTCTACAGATGCTAAAGTTCCTTATGTAAAATGGTCTAAGACCAGGCAAGGCAGCTCATGCCTGTCATCCCAGAACCTAGGAAGCGGAAGATCAGGGGTTCAAAGTCATTCTTGGTGAGTTTGATGCCGATCTGCGCCACACAGCTCTCAAACAAACAAGCCAGCCACCCAAAAATGGGGCTGGAGGTGTAGCTTAGTGGTGGATTATGTGTTTGGTTTGGGCTTTCTTGTTGTTGTTGACAGGGTTTCTCTGGCTGTTCTGGAAATGGCTCTGTGGACCAGGCTGGCCTCGAACTCAGAGATCCACCTGCCTCTGCCTCCTGAGTGCTGGGATCAAAGGTGTGTGCCGCCACCACACAGCTGAGTATATGTTTAACATACTCAAGGCCCTGAGTTCTGTCCCCAGTTCTATGACAACAAACAGAATGGCAGAGTGTCTGTCTCTGAGCTACACACATCCTTTGTACGCTGCCATCTCTAGATTACTTAGAATCCTAGTACAAATGCAAAACTATGTGAATGGTTGTGACTTTGTACTGCTTAGGGAACATTGACAAGAAAGACATCTGTATGAGTCCAGGACAGATAGCCCCCCCCCTCTCCCTTTCTGTGTGTGTGTGTGTGTGTGTGTGTGTGTGTGTGTGTGTGTGTGTGTGCACCAGCACTTGTGTGAGTGTAACTCTGGGTGTTTTTCCTCAGGCACCGTCTCCATTGTTTGAGATAGGGTTGGGTTCCCAGTGGCCTGGAGCTTAGCATGCTAATTTGGCCAGTGAGTCTCAGGGGCATGACTGCTTCTGTCTCCACAAGGTTTTGATGACAAGGGCATGCCACCATGTCTGGATTGGTTTTTTTGTTTTTTTTTGCTTTGCTTTGAGTTCTGGGGACCACACTCTGGCCCTCATGCTTGTGAGATGAGCATTTTATAGACTGAATTGTTACCCCAGATTCGGTCTTTATTTTTGATCCTCACTTGGTTGAAGCCACAGATACTATATCTTTCGTCTCTGTCTCTATCCCTGTCTCTGTCTGCACAGACATTCTGGAAGGGCATGTAAAAGAGGAGTGAACACAGTCATTGCCTGGGGTGCTGGGTGAGAGGGGGGAGGGCAGATGAGGAGCAGAAACAAATGAAACCAGCAGCAGGTCTTGTCATCGGCAGCTTTGCGCTGAACCAATGTATTACTTATTCAAGGAACACATCTGAAAATGAAAGGCTTTCTCAGAGGCTTCTCTGCCTTAGAGCCACTGGCCAGGATGCCCTTTCCATCCTGTCCATGGAGAGAGCAGGGCTGTGGCTAACTGAGGTCACCTGGCTAGCTAGGTGCAGGGGACTGGCCCACATCGAACCACTGCAGATACTTCATGGGCTCCTGGCTTAGTAAGCTCCTCACTTTGTCCTTCAGAGGGAGATATTTTCTCCTCTTCCGTAGGTGGGCAAGTGAGGCCCACAGAAAGTGACTTACTAAAGCCTGAAGGTGGGACACAATGCAAGGGCCCAAGTCCTGGCCCCGTAAGGCCCCTGAAGCTGCATAGTGGCTTTACAAGACCATTATTTCTATCCAGATAAATTCAGCACAGTGTTATCCAGGTCAGTGTGGAGATGGGACTGTGGTAGATGAATGTGGAGACTGCCAATGTAAAAGATGTTTAGGGTTGGGAATATAGATCGTTGGTAGCACACTTGCTTAGCATGTACAGGGTCCTGGGGCTCGCCCCGAGCATGGAGAATTAAATCAATGCGATTCTTCACTGAGGAACTTCTCAGGGCCTTCCTTAGGCTGGTGTCCACTGTCAGTCTCCAGTAGGAGATGCTGTGTGGCCTACCCTTTGCCTGATTGAGAAGCTGACACAACCTTTCCCACAGCCTGACTGCAAGTGTCCATGACCACGGAGGACCAGAGAGGAAATAAGGCTTTGTGAGGCACATTTGTGGGTGGGTATGTTTCCTGCCCACAGAATGGGCAGGGGGCATGCTTGCTAGCATTCATGTGATGCTTTCTGGCTATGAAGGGTGCCACCTATATGTGTACTGGCATGGCTGATGTCTGTGTGTTTGTAAGAGGTGGGGTTCATGTTGATGGAGGAGGCAGTGTCTTTTAACAGGCAGGTTGTCCCGTAGCTCCCCCACCCCCAAACAGCTGCTTTCTCTCCCTCCCTACCCCACTTCTCTTTCTCAGACTCTTCCTTACCTGAGCCATCCCATCGGGACTGTCCAAGGCACAGAGCAACTGTAAAAAACATAGAAGGAGGTCAGAATGTGAAGTGCCCCTCCTTCCCTCTGCCCCAAGGGGCAACAGTGACCCTGGCTGACTGTCCACCAACCCCACTGTCAAAGAGGTGCCAGGGCAGGGATCTTCATGCTGTAGCTTAGAACCTGGAGTGGTTACAGAATCAATTTAGGGGGTTGCAGCCATCGATTCTCTCTGTTTTTAAAATTTATTTTCTCAAAGGATACACAAGTAGAATCAATTTTTCTTTAGTACATGCTTCTGTGAGTGTTGACATACCACATGTATGACCTCCATCACAATCAAGACACAGGCCAGCTCCGCTGTCCACAGGGACTCCTCATTCTGTCTGTCCCTTTATAGCAATGCAAGAATTCCTCTACTTAAAAAGGAAATGGGGCAGAATAAAGGACAAGGACACATGCTGGCATTGGGAGTGTGTGAATTGCTTTGGGGAAGAGTAATGCTGAGAGGATGGTTAAGCCAGTAAAGCGTTTGTCTGGCAAGCACAAGGACTTTTGTTCAATCCCAGAGCCCATGTGTAAACAGCAGACACTGTGCATGGGCTCCTAGTCCTAATCCTAATCCTGGGGAGCTAGCCCGGGGACCATGGAAGATGTGGGGTAGAAGCCTAGCGGATGGGGCAAAAGAGGAAGTGGGAACCCATTGTTCTTCCTCAACTGTCACCCCCACCTCTCTCTCTCAGTCCTCTTCTTTCCTTCCTTTCTCCTTCCTTCCTTCCTTCCTTCCTTCCTTCCTTCCTTCCTTCCTTCCTTCCTTCCTTCCTTCCTGGTTCTGGCTCCCCCATGGGGACTGGGAAAACCAACATTAAGGGGCCACTCATTTGGGAAAACCATGATGGCTGAGGTACTTAAAGTGGTGTCTTCTGGGAAAGGAGACACTTAGACCTGCCCTTTGCTGCTGTGTGATGCAGGGCTGGGTTTTAGTCCTAGAAGTGCTCCGGGTCTGACGGTTAGCTCTGTTGTTTCTGCCTGTGGCATCGGAATCAGGTTCGCCTATCTTAGCCCTTTTAGCCTCAGTTTCCCATCTACAGTGTGGAGTGAGTTATGCTGAGGGATGGAGCTGGATCCCTCTATATGAAGAGCTTAGCCTAGTGCTGTCCAAGCCAGCCCAGTGCTCATAAATGGGGTTACTGCTATTTGGGTGGGACAGGTGGCCACAGACCTCGGGGAGCTTTGCCAGTGGGAGGATTGAGAGGGCTTGTCTGGGAAGCATGGAGGGCAGGCCACAGAGCTCTTACTCCACTGAGCTCACTATGAATATCAAACACTTGGCTAGGTTGTAGTTGCCTCTGGCTAGCTCTCAGCTACTCAGCTGCCACTCCAAGGTACCCACTTTGGTGATCCAGAGGCGACCATAATTGAGCTTCTGGCCCTGAGCAGCCAGACTTAGAAACCTGTGTGGCAGGGGCTGGGTAGACACCACACAGACAGCATTGGTCCTGTTTAGAGAATTTCCTTAGGAAAACCGAACAGCTGTCACCAACTGCCATTCTAAAAAGGAAAGCGGGTAAAAGTGTTTGTGATGCAAGCCTGATGACTTGAGTTCCATCCCCAAACCTACATTAAAAAGTCTGCTGTGCTGGTGTTTATTGTAATCCTAGCACACCCACAGCAAGAGGAGCAGAGACAGAAACTCTCAGAAGCTCAGGGCCCAGCTTGCCTGGAATTCACAGTGCAGCGACCCAATAAGGTGGAAGGAGAACTGATCCCCCGAAGTTGTCTTCTGTTCTCTGTGACACACACACACACACACACACACACACACACACACACACACACACACGCACGCACGCACGCACACACACGCGCACGCACACACAGAAATATATACACATATACACACACACTCAAACATAGACACACACATATGCACACATACACACACACAAGTATACACACACATACAAAAACACACACACATGTGCACACACACAAACATACACACACAAACACACGTTCACATACACACACATGTGCACACACACAAACATACACACACAAACACACGTTCACATACACACACATGTGCACACACACAAACATACATACACAAACACGTTCACATATATACACACACAAACATACACACATACACAAACCACATTCACGTACACATACACACATATACACACAAACATACACACACATATGCACACATACACACGCATACACATGCATACATACACACATAATAACTTTAAGAAGGAAAGTGATCTGTTGAGAGAGGGTGGCTGTGCGTTCCAGGGTGTGGCTCATTCTGTTTGGTCCTCACGTGAACTGTGTCCTGCCTTCTCTCTCCATCACCATCACTATTACCATGACTGTTCTCATCATGTAACTACCACTGTCATCGCCATCAATGCTACCACCATTATCCTCACCACCACCGCCTCCACCTGTCAGCATCACCATTATCACTACTGCCATTATCCTTACTCTTGTCATCTCCACCATCATCATCGTCACCAGCACCATTACTATCACCATCATTACCATCACCATTGTAATTGCTGCCACCATCACCATCCTCTACATCACAGTCATCATCACCACCATCATCCTTATCACCATCTCCACCATCGCTGCCACCCTCATCTCTGCCACCATTACCATCATCATTACTACTGTCATCAGCATTTTTAGTTTTCACTCTTCTGGGAATTTCTAGCCAAAATTTCTCAGTTCTCTCCACCATACCATTTGATGGATATTATTGCTTTGGTCCCTGTTTGATAGAGGAAACTAAGGGAGGTGAATATCTTGCCCATACAGCTTGTGGCCAAGAGGCTATGCTCTTCCCACCAGGGTAAGCTGTCTGCTGTGCACTATGTTAATCAATTCCTGCATGTTTCAAGCCATCAAGATCAAACAAATGTGCCACGGGTAGACATAGCTCTGAATCTGCTGTGTGATGTTGGCGGACTCACTCAGACTCTCTGAGCTCAGTTCACTGATCTGTAAAGTGACGAAGTTAGGTTTCATTATCCTTCACTTTCCTCTTGGTCTAATGGTACATAATCTCCAACCTGTGTTTCTAATGGGTCTTAAAGGTGTTTGTCAGAGCAGGACTTGCCACACGCTGCTTCTTTGCCTGTCCAGGGATACTGGAGCTAGCTTTCTTTGTCCACCTGTTTTCATTCACTTTGCCGATTCTCACAGAAACCCATGAACAACCCTTCTAGCCCTGAGCCCTGCAGGCTGTGGTCGGTATCTCCCTGGACTCCTCTGGAGCCACACTTCACCCCTGTCCAGACCCTTCTTAAACTGCCATAGCCAACCCTAACCAGGACTCTGCTTGGAGACCCTAAGGCTGCAGGGAGATGCGGCATGGAAGCATTATACCATGTCATCCTCTGCCATCCGTACCTCTCCTGCAAGCTGCTGGGACAGCCTCAAAGGATCCAAGGCCTTTTCCTTCCCTGCCCAACATTCTGCACGCTCCCACAATGCTGTGCTTAGACTGAGCAACCCCAGACAAAGAAAGACCTTGGCAAAAGAAGCCACTGTTCATAGCTGCACTCTCCTTTTCACATTGATTAAATCCAGCCATTTTGAGCCCGCCTAAGCTGACAGGACTTAGAAAGGATGAGAGGAATCCCTGAGAGCTGCTCTGAGCTATCTCCCCCTCGCTCCTGCCCTGAGTATGTCGATGTGGTTCCTTGTGCTGCATCCCACAGGTTACATCTCACCACCAGTGAGTTTCATTAGCTCGGGGCAATGCTTAACGTTTTTCTTTTCTTTTTTTTTTCTGGTGGGGAGGGAGGTCATCACAACTGTCAAAACTTCCTTTACTTTGCTTTAAAGATAAATCTGAATAAAGATTCAGATGGTTTTGAAAATCAGGGAATCTGGCTGCAGCCTATACTTTTGTCTTTTAATTTACTGGAGCGGGGGGGGGGGGTCGTGCTTTCTCCCCATGTCTCCTGAGCCCTGGCTTTAGGCAAATAATGCTGTCTTCAGTGAAACACACACATTCCCACACTGGATGGGATGCTTTAGGGTTATAGTGTCCTGTGACTTCAAGTCGCCATCTTGTACCAGGCCTGTCTGCCAGGAATTTTAATGTCCTCTGGATTTTGGAATGGATACAAATGTTCATGGCCCTCTGCAATGGATCTCTTTATTGCTAGCCAGGCTGCCACTGTTCACAGGTCTAGGTAAGGTACTCTGTAGGACAGAACCTGGCTCAGGGCAGCTGGCGGATAGTCAGACTCAGTCCTCTGCCTCTGAGCAGCTCGGAGGTCCTGCCTGTCACGGGCAGCCTGGACATATTGGTTTAGCATCTGGTAGGCACCAGGGCCCAGAGTGAGAGGCTGGGACCTTGGCAATAACAGTAGTACCCCACCCGCTGTGGTATCTATCGTTTCTCGTGAAGACCCATTTCTTGCCCAAAGCCTCAAATGAAGATGCTACTATCTTGCTCCTCAGAGAAAGAAGCCCCCATCATCACTTTCAAGTAACTTGGAAATCAGGTGGCCTGTTTACTGCATAGCCAGTGATCCCTGATGGAGCTCCCCAAACCGCAGAATCCGTTTACACTGGAGGCTGCCAGCTTTGTGGAGGACCGTTGGCTTCCCTCCCTCATCTCTGAATTGGCTGATTTGGAAGGTTCCAGGAACCTCACTATTGTTTTTACTTCTCCCCTCAACTCCCCCACCCCCAAACGGGGTTTCTCTGTGTAGCCTTGGCTGTCCTGGAACTTGATTTGTAGACCAGCCTGGCCTTGAACTCAGAGATCCGTCTGCCTCTGGCTCCTCGGTGTGCTCCATCATGCCCAGCTAAAAACCCATGTTTCTGGAATAACAAAACAAAACAAACACTTATCAGTGGGGTTGTCCCTAACTTGAGACTATCAGAGTTTTCTGGAAATAGAGGTCAGAGAGATCCAGGGTTTGGAGACTTGGGTAGAGCACCCTATGAAGCCTTTGGTTATACCTGTGCCTTTTGCTATGACCAATGTGCACACACTACCCTGTTCCCCCACTGCCTGACCTTCCAGGAGCAGCATGGGAGATGGAGAATGCACAAGGGGCAGTGGGTTCAGAGTGAGGCAATAATCTCACCATTGTGCTTGCCCCTGACAGCCTCCCCTTCTTCCTGTGTGAGTGTGTGTGTGTGTGTGTGTGGGTGTGTGGGGGGGGGTGATGGTCATATAGCCCAGGTTAGCCTAGGCCTCGTTATATCTCAGCAGATGGCCTTGAAACTCCTTGGTCCTCTCGCCTTCATCAGTCAAGTGCTGGGCTTACAGGTCTGCCAGCCTTCACATATTTCAAGGCTCCATATTGCAGGCTGGCCTTGCCGTCACGGCCCTATATAAATGGTTGTCTCCACATTCAGGTGAGAAAACCGAAGTTCCGGGCAGGTGATGACTTGGCCAGAGTCGCATACTTAGCTGGAGGTAAGCAGCACTGAGCCTCACACCCACCACCTGACACAGCAGGTGGGGCTCCTCTGGGTCCCTCATAGCCCGGGTGTCACCGAGAGAGTGGTCATGCATTCTGTGACCCAGTACCGCCCCCAGACCTCCGTGAGAGTATGGGAAGCACATAGCTTACATAAAATGAAGCAGCTACATATCTACATTTGGAAAACATTTGGATTCTGGAGTACGTCTGGCCAGAGGTCAGGTTGAGGATTCATAGTCCTGGAGAGGTGGTTCTGTTCTGCGTGGTTCTCTGGTCCATAGGATGGAAGCTCATCCTCAGGGAGGCACTGCGGGCTCCCTTTCACCTTCCCGCCGTTGGACTGCTGAGCTAAGGGCTCCTTCTCTGGATCCCAGTGGCAGGCTTGCTCACTCCCCTTGCCTATGTGTGATTCTATTTTTGTGATACCTATCCTGGGTAGGCAGGTGTGTTTCTATTTTTGTGATACCTATCCTGGGTGGGCACAGCATGCCCCCCATTCCCACCCAACCCTCCCTTTATCTGCTGCCAACCCGGAACTGACCTTCTAGCATGGACAGACATAGTCTGTCTCAGACCTGCCAGGGCAGAACCTTGTCGCTTTGTTCTGTGTGTAGCCCCAGCACATAGTAGGCACTCAATCAGTGCTTGTCTGGATGAATCTGTGGAAATGACCACTGTTATCTTCTGAAACACAACTACAGGCTTCTGATACTCTGTTTTGTTTGTTTGGCTTTTGAGACAGGTTACTCACTGTGTAACCCAGGCTGTCCTGACACTTGTGATCTTTACGTCTCAGCCTACCTAGGCCTGGGATTACCTCCATGCCCATCTTAGCCCAGCCTGTGTTATAGATGAGAAGACCAAGGACCAGAGAAGTTCTCGTCACCCTGAGTGACGAAGAAGGGAGCAAATTACGTCCTTCTATCCTGCCCTGCACGCATGTACATGCACAAACATGGAGAACCAATACTCCTAGCTGTCAGCTCCAACTGAATTCTTGTCCTGGTCACTCTAGGAAACCATCTGACCTCTTGGTGGAGCCATGCTGAGTGACCACAGGGCTCACACCAGCCCCTGGCTTCCAGGATCAGCCAGAGCTCTGAGCATTTGTGCCTAGAGCTAAAGACAACCTCAACGGTGCATCATGGGACAGCGGCTCACTGACTGCTCCTAGCAAGCACCACACAGCCTCTCAGGCCCGTCTCTCTACCCAGAGCCCTCCCCTCTTCCCGCCTTTCTCTGCCTAGCTGGCTCTTCTTATCATTTGAGTCTCAGGGTGACAGAGGTAATGCCATCCTCTTCAAAAGGTCCTGTGCCTGCACAGCCAGGTCTCTATGCTGAGTGGGGCCCCCACTCATGTGTAGATTTCAGGTGCTGATTTCTATACTTCCTTGTCAGGTCTCCTCTGCGAGCTGCGCAGGCCACAGGCCGGGATGTCTGCCTTGCCTCCACTGCTGTAAAGAGCCGAGGATCTAGGAGATGAATGAATGTGTGAGCGAGTGAATGAATGAATGAATGAGCGGCCTGTGCATGAAGAATGGGGGAGAAGATCTGTGGTGTGATGAGTTCCTTGTAGAACCCTCCTGACTGTCTGGCCTGGCCTTGCTTCTGGATGAGCACTGTCTCTGTCATGTGCAGGCGAGACCTAGTGAGAGTCAATTCATTTAATCCCGCGCACATTCACAGGGCACTGTTACTACCTTCTACTTACAGTGGAGGAGGCTGAGGCTTACCAAACCAGCCCAAGGTCACTTAGCCAAAAGCGGCAGAGTGGAACTCAATTTCGGTTTTGGAGTCACCGTGCGGTCAGCGGGGCTGTGCAGTGTCTGGTCCACGTCCCCAAGCCACGTCAGTGATTGAGGCTCAGAAAAATTGTAAGAGGGAACGATGGCGGAACCCCTGGCTGATACTCTAATGCAGCCATCTTGTATACATTTTCATTCCTCAGGCCTTGGGTTGTCACCAGCCCTGTGTCTTGATCTCTGTGTATCTGCTGATGGGGGTTTCTCCTGTAGCCATGCTCTGACATGTGGGAATGGCTTTGGGGACCTATAACTCCTATGGAGGTAGTGGGGGCTGTGTGAAGGCAGCAGTGCCAGGCCAGGCTCTCTATACTGCTTACCATCTGCTCTACTTGGGCTTGTCACTCCTGGGTCTCAGTTTTCCCTCACTGTGAAATGGGCTGATGGGCCCACGTACTTTCTGTACTATTCAGAGGCTTACATAAAAAAAAAAAAAAAAGGCTTTAAAAGGATTTCATCAAAGTCAGGCCTGGAGGTACAGCCACTGGGGAGATGGAGGGTAGGGGAATTGCAAGTTCAAGGCACTCCTGGAATATGAAGTGGGTTCAAGGCCAGCTGGTCACTGTATGGAGGAAAAGCTGACGGCCAGTGAGATTTATAAGTGAGTAAAAGCTCTCTCTGGCAAGACTAATAAGCCAGGGTCCATCTTTGGAACCATATGGCAGAAGGGGGGAACTAATGCTTGCAAGTTGCCCTCTGACCCAGTGGCATGAGTGCACAGACACACATACACACACACACACATGCATGTACACACATGCGCGTGCACACACATGTATACACACACATCTAAAAACATATTTTTTAAGAAGTAAAAGCAGGCAGGATGTTGCTCAGTGATAACTTGCCTAGCATGTAGGGCCCTGGGTCCAATCCTAGGACCATAAAATTAAAATTAAATTGCGAGCTGTCTCCTTCCTTGCATCATGGAATTGCTTCCTACCTATAAACTCTGAAACACACACACACACACACACACACACACACACACACACACAGGGGCCATGTGCTCCCTGGCCTGTGTGTGTGTGCCCATCTCTTCTGGACTCTGGGTTCCATGGGGCTGGGGTACATGTCAGTCTTATCAGAAGCTCACTCCATGCCCACTGGGTGAGTCTGAACCTCCCTGTGTGTGGGTCTGAGGCTACAGGGAGGGCTGGTTTTTGGGGTGGTAAAGGCTTGGCTTCTGGGATTCTCAGGACCTAAGGGGCCACAGTAATGTCCTGGCAGTGTCCAGTAGTGAGTCAAGGCTTGTCCAGAAGGCATTTTGTATGTACCTTTTGCTGTCATATGTATAAGGGGTGTATGTTTGGGTATTCAACCCATGGTAACATGAATGAAGAAGCCATGTAGTGTCCAGGAGAGTACCCACACGGTTCTCATATATACACATTTAAAATGCTCTCTCTCCCATTGAAACACTCACATTTCCACACTCACTCACTCACAAGCTGTTGTAGGTACAGACTGGGTACCTGTGGCCTCAGCCTCTTCTTTGCAAAGTAGGATGCTATCTCTTCCTCCCCACCATACCTGGCATCCAGCAGCCCTTTCTCTGCCACACTTCTTGAGTAGTCAGAACCCATCAGTTTATACCCCTGCTTCGACATGTCGACATGCGGTGTATGGGAAGATCTCATTACCAAACTGGGGGCCTAGGGCTTGGGTCTCCTGGCATAACTCCCACAGCATACTTCTGGCCAGTCAAGCCAACCTCCCCTTTCCAGATGCCGCTGATGGCCCACCATCAGGGCCTTAGGTCTGAAACAAGATTCAGGAGTTGGGGACTCCTTTGGGACCGACCCAGGGCTGCTGTTTGAGTTTGGCATCTGCTCTTCCGCATCCTTACGAAGGGCCCATTCTGCCTCAGCATCCTCGGTATTAGCTTTCTACCTCCCGGGAGGTGACCAAGTAGCAGCAGGCATTTCTGGGTAGCATGATGCAGCCGGTGGTGGCATAGGTTGGGAACTAAATGCTCTGACTTCTAGCACAAAGCTGAGGAAGGTAGAGTGATTCGGCAGTGTTGGGGAACAATGGGCACGCAGAGCCCAGCTGAGTCTGAGGCGCTGACCTGTGCTTTGTGACCCTAAACTTCCCTGATACTGCACACAAGCCCAGAGTCAGACCTGGGGAAAGTTGAGATTCCCCTCCCTGCTCCCCAGGGTGCCCAGGTATCCTGTCTGGAAGTACCTGGCAGGGACTCACCCAGTGTTCCCAGCAGATGTGCGGTAGCCAGCAGCATTTGGTAGGAGTCCATGGACCTGGCCTTCGGCTGCCTCAGCCTCAGTGAGTGTGGCAGTCAGTCCTAAAGGAGTCTGGCCCAGTGTCTCACTCTCTGTGAGGGAGGGGGCACAGGCAGAGCTGGAACAGGGGAGCAGTCAGCAGCGTGGGCCTGCGTCACAGTCACCTTGTTTGAAGTTGAACTGTCAACTTCCTCCGGGTGAAACCACCTGCCCCAATTTGAATGGAGGCCCGAATCTGTCAGCTTCCTGCTTGAGGTGCTCAGAGCTAGGATCGTGCCCACTGGCTATGCTCATGCCAGCATAGAGCGAGGTCTTGTGGGATGGGACTGTGGGGCAGAGAGAGGCTGGGGACTCCAGGGAGGGGTTGTTTTTTCCTTAGGAGAGCTGACCTGAGGTGAGAAGGGTGGGCAGGGCAAGGGTCTGAGACAGGAATTTCCAACAGTGTTTCTGAGTGGGGCTAGGGCTGTGAGAGATGGGAAGTGGGTACACGACTTCAGGTCTTATTGAAGGATTAGTGAGGAACTCACATGCGAGCTCTATCTCCACCACCCCAGCACCATAGTAGACCGGAACGGAAGCCTATGGTCTGCACTGAATCCCTATGTCAGAGGTTTTCACCCTTTTTAATGCTGCAACCCTTTAATGTGGTCCTTCATGTGGTGACCCCCAACCATAAAACTATTTTCTTTGCTTCTTCATAACTGCAATTTTGCTACTGTCATGAATCATAATATAAATATCTGTTTTCTGATGGTCCTAGGTGACCCCTGTGGTCATTTGAGCCACAATGGGTTTCAACCCACTGGTTGAGACCTGCTGCCCTATGAGGAATTAAAACAAAAACAAAAACAAAAAACAAAAACAAAAAACAGGTCTTGTTAGGTGGCCTGGAGTTTGTGGAAATCCTCCTGCCTCAGCCTCACAAGCGCTAGAATTAGAAGTGTGGATTATCATGTCTAGGAGTCTATGAGTGATATTTTATCAGCAAGGAGAGGGTCTCCATAAAAGTTGGACTTGCACCTGTGTGTGTGTGTGTGTGTGTGTGTGTGTGTGTGTGTGTGTGTGAATGATGGAGAAACAGATCTATCTTGGTGCTGGTGTGAAATTCCCATGTTGGGTGTGTGATCTCCGTGTTTGGTATGAGATCTTCATGTCCAGTATGAGATCTCCACATTGTGTGGTCTTGGGAATCTGGACTCATTCATTCATTCATTCATTCATTCATTCATTCATTCATTCATTCATTCATCAAACATTTACTCTATGCAAGATCTAGAAACACAGCTCAGTGGTTGGTGATGGTGCAGAGGCAGGCCTATCTCTCTGAGTTTGAGGCCAGCCTGCATTACAACGTGATTTCCAGGACAGTTAGGACTGTGGCACAGAGAAACCCTGTCTTGAAAAAAACCAAAACCAACCAAACAAACAAAAAACCCAAGCAAACACAAGAAAAAAAGGCCTAGAAATGCAGGGATGAAAGAGGCTCAGTTCCTTCCTGCTGTGACCAGGAGACCTTTGTGACTCAGGGCTTCTGTTACTTTTCCTTTGGCGTTCTGGGGATGGAGCCCAGCGTCTCATGCTTACAAGGCAAACACCCCACCAACTGAGCTATATCCCCAGCGCCTTTTTCTGTTTCCTAAGTGTGCCTCACAGCCTATTCCCTCAGCTCACAGAGAGCAGCTGGGAAGAACTCAGCGGTCCCAACCCCAGCAAGGAGGGATGGCATGAGCCAGCATGGGAACGGAATGCAGCCTCCAGTTTCACACGGGAGGAAACTGACATCCCCCTCCCTCTACAGCTCTCCAGAGTAGTTCTTCTTTATCAAAGGCAACCCAAACGCCAGGCTTTAGCTTATTTCCAGTCTTCCCCTTCAGAGGCGTGAGGGCCATCTACTAGGCGGTTTCCACTGTGTTCCATTCTTTGTAGAAAACTGAAAGTATTGCCCCAGGAACTAGCTGAGTACCTGCGAGAACCTTCGTGGTGCGTCCTGTCACTCCCGGGTCTGTGTCCCCCTTGCAGCCCCTGGCCCCTCCCCACACCGCCCCCCCCCCCAGTAATTGCCCGAGGTGGTTCTGTCCCTTGCATCCCTCCAGGACCCAGGCTCTATGCTGGCTCAGACCCCAGATCCCAGACGACAGTTTCCTGTCCTAACACCGGTACTTTCCATGACACAAGAGGAAGTCAGCTGAGCCGGTTGGGTTTTCCATGCCGCTGCTAGGTGGAGGCCGAGGTGGGGGAGGGGAGTGAGCCCCCTAGGCCAGTGTCAGATCCTCAGCGGCCTCTGTGGGACAGACTCATACCCTATTGTCCGGGCTACACCAGGTAATCTCCGGAGAGATGCGCCGTGCTCTGTCTTCTGGTTTGGGCCACTTCTCAGTGATCCCAGACACAAGTCCTTTTGGAAAGGGGAGTGGGGAAGAGTCCCAACAGGACACTAGGAGGGTGAGGCAAAGGGGAGGAGCCGAGGGGAGGAGGAGAGCAGGGAGAGTGCTGAAGGCTGATGAAGGCGCTTGGGAGAAGATCAGTATTTGTTGAATGGTTGAATGAAATCTATACGATGGATAAACTCCAAGTATTTGTTGAATGACTGAATGACTCTGACTCTGGCGTGTCCTTCTGTACTTGGCAGGCTTGAGCATGACAGCTTAGGGGGTGCATCCCTACTCCAGCTTTCTTCCTTCCCTGAGGAGGTGTGTGGGGGTTGGCGGCCACTGCTAGCTGCTGCAGGGACTGCCTGCCTGTGTGAGGGAGGGTGCTGGCCCTCTGGCACCTGCCATTTGAGTGTGGCCTTTGCTGTGACTTCAGGTGAGTCCTCAGTTGGTTCTCATTAGCCTGAGGAGGACCCTGAGACCCTGTCTTCTAGACACCTGCCTGTGGAGATGGTGTGGGGAGCAGATGCATGCCAGGTGCCCTCAGAGGAGGGGCTTTCTCCGTTTTGGGACCTAGAAGATTTGGCTCTGGCTGGAGGGAGGGCATCAACTTGGACTCTAGGGAGGACTGGAGGTCAGAGTCTGGAAGAGGGAGGGTACTTTTCCTGGGTTCTAGAGGGGACTGGCTGCTTAGCGCCTACTGCCTCTACTGGGGCAGTACCAGCCCCTCACATCTGTGGTGAAGCTGAGTCACTTAATGAAGAAAATTACCTAAATCCCCTCTGTGTGACTTGTTTGAAGAAGGCTACCCTGTGACATGCCCCCTGGCTCAGAGGAAAGGTTCTAGAATTCATGGTTGTGGGCTTCCAATGGCAGCCTTTACAGTGCGGGACAGGTGAGAAGGTATCGAATTGAAGCTTGGGCATGGGTTCTGGCTCAGCCTTACTGAGGTGGAGGCTTTTCCCTGGAACCCCAGTCTTCCTGTGATGTAAAGGACCTTCTCCAGATGGCCACTGAGGTTCCTCAGTCTGTGACCTCAAGGGGTCAGTGTCTATAGAAACTGAGCAATCTGTGAAGTGTTTTTAAGAGCACCAGATGCTAAAAGACACAGTATTCTGTAGAAAGCTCACTCACTGAGCCAGCGAGATGGCTTAGCGGGTAAACGCCTTAACCACCACGCCTAACACCGAGTTCCATCTCAGAAACCCACATGGTAGGGAGACAAGTGAGCTCTTCTGCAAGTTGTTCTCTGACCTCCTTGCCGATACGCTGACACAAACATGTGCATGGACACACTCAAGCATATGCAATGAATTCATGTCACTCAAAAATAGTTAATAGTTCTTAAACAATCGGCTCATCCACAACGTCTCCTTAGAGAGGCCTCCTGGGTGGGAAGTAGGGTGCTATGTGAGGGTATTTCAGCCACCCATCGGGAAGGGAAAGAGCAAGAGAAATGTGAGCGAATCCCAGCCTCACCACACACTTCAGAGCCATCAGAAGAGGGTGCAGCAGGTCTGATGTAATCCCAGCTGTTCAGGAGGCTGAGGCAGGAGGATACCATTAGTGAGACTTTGTCTCAAGAATAAAAGGTGAGATGAGGGCCGAGGATGTGGGTCAGTGGCAGAACAGTTGCTTAGCATGAGGGAGGCAAGTGATCCTTGCACTGAGCAATGCAAAAGATAAACAGGCAAAACACCCTGGGGCACTGATGTAGAGGTGACCAAACTTTGTAACAGTTTGCACATTGTCATCTATTTGAGTAGAATGTGCATGAAACGAATAGTTAGGCAGGGTTTCTGTATGCACATGAAGGAGTTTGCAGAATTTTGAATTAAGGACGATGCATTTATAGTGGGATATAAATGCATCCCACTATAAATATGTGATATGAGCATAGGTAGGCTTTTGTTTTTATGGATGATGCCTACATTGTTTAATTATTTTCAAAAGCATACATATAAATCTTCTAGGAATCATTTAGAGACAACTTACAAGGGGTCTGCCGAAAACCTCTTAATGAAAATAGTCCAGCATGTTTGTGTAATTGCCCAAAACGGAGATCTTTTCCGTGTGGTTTTCCTTGCTAATAACTCCTGCTGATCAAGGAACGTCAGCAAACAGTGGAACACAAAGGAAAAAGTAAGTGAAACTGTCCACAGGCCTACCATCTGGGTATAACCACTGCGAGCACAGTAGGCCGCATTTATGTTTAAGTTTCTCTTTTTCCTGTTCCTAATTACAATAATTACATTAAGTTTCAAAGCCAGCAGCATATATAAGTGATACTTAATAAAGTCTTTTATATTTGCACTACACACATACAGATGAACACACACACATTTGCAAGTATACATAAGTGTGTGTTTTTTCCAGTGCTGGGGTTGCACACAGGAACTCGCGTATGCTGGACAAACACTCTCCTGAGCTATAGTCCAGCCATCATTCGACCGTTGTACCTGCTTTACCTTTTGGTTAACATTTGTTTGTTTGTTTTTATCTCTGTGTGGAGGTGTGCCTCAGCATCAGTGTGCAGATCAGAGGATAACTTGGGAGTAGGTTCTCACTTTCCACTTTGTTGAGAAAGAGTCTCTCCCTTTCATTATTGAGACAGGGTCAGTCTTCATTGTGTATCCCTGGCTGGCCTCAGCCTCACAGAGATCCACCTGCTCTGCCTCGGAAGTGCTGAGATTACAGATTTGTGCCCCCATGCTAAGCTGGCAGGGTCTGTCTTGTTTGTACTGCACTGTATGATAAAGGCTAGCAGGCCTAGCAAGCTGCCAGCGACTCTCAGGTCTCCATCCCCCCCCCCGCCCCCGGAGAGTTCTGGGATTTTAGATGTGCACTGCTCTATTTGATTTTGGCTTTTTATGTAAATTCTAAGAATAGAGTTCAGGTAATTGGGCTTCAGTCACAGTGATTTTTACCTGATGAACCATCTTCTCAATTTGAATCTTTGTGTGTGTGTGCATGCACACATGCACACACACACACACATGCACACACACACACACACACACACACACACACACACAGAATTCTTCACATACCCTGTCACCTAGCTTTATCCCCAGCCCATTTATGGCTCTTCAGTAAATGCTTGTATAATACTTGATATACAGCCCTGATGTAGAACAACTAATCCTTATTATTGAACATTTCTGTTTATTATTTTGTGTTTAAAATAACTGTGCTATTTTTTTTGCACAATCATTTTCCCAAAAGACATTTATTTCCCTCAAATGATATTATTTAAATCAAAGGTTCTGATGGTTTTAAAGAGCAAAAATTTTTATATGTGATATGAATGTTGATCTACTAGGCTTACTTAAAAAGGGGTGACCTGAGTAGGTTTGTAGGCACTCATTGCAGGGCAACCTGAGCACCCCAGGACAGTGTGGAAGGGGTCTATCTGGACATGACTATCAACCAGCCTGATGGCATACACCTGTAATCCCAGCTACTCAGGGGCTGAGCCAAGAGAATCATAAATTTGGACTACAGAGTAAGTCTAGGGCTAATCTGGACAATATAGTGAAAAGTGGAAGGGAAAAAATGGGTGTGTGTTGGGGGGAAGAAAGAAGGGAGGGAAGGAGGGAGGGAGGGAGGGAGGGAGGAAGAAGGACAGACAGATACTTTTTTGTGATGTGCTGAGTGTCTGAGCTCGCCCTGGAAGACTGCAGTTCTCTCTGGTTGTCGCCCTCTGAAGGTTGAGGCTGCAGTCTGTCAGCAATGAAAATGAAATCTGAATGGAGCCTCTGCCTTGGCCTCAATGTGTCATGGAGAGTGAGACTGTGCAGTCCCTTCCTCTTCTGCTCAGAGCCCTCACCTAGGTGTGTGCACTTGCCAGTACCCAATCCTTCTGGGAGGTTCTGTGTTATTAACTCTTTAATCTCTGTACAGTTCAGGGTCATGCCTGGCTGTCCATAAAGGAAGATGCAGAAATACTTATCTATTGGCTTTGCATGTATGATACTCATTACGATGGTGCTGGGGACAGCATCAAAGGTGGTGATGGTGTCAGAAGGAAGATGCCTGAAAATGGTGCTGATGATGGTAATGATGATGCCAGTGAGGATGTTGCTGGTGACTATTGCAGTTCCAATGGCTTGCATGGTGCTAGGGGTTACAAGAGGGATTGAGGTGGCTCACAGGTGGACATTTTAATTTTAGTGTTTATGACATTCAGTTTGCCCTTATTCAATACAGTAGAAACTGAATAATTAACTTACCAAAGCCATGATTTATGTGAGTGATAGCAAGTTTTGCTTTTAAGTCAGGCAAGGTGGAATGTACTTAAGATTCGAGCACTTGAGAAATAAGGAATAGCATTAAGAGTGGGAGGTCATTCTTGGCTATGTAACAAGCCTGAGGCCAACCTGGACTACAGGAGATCTCTCAAAGAAACAAGGTTGTTGTTGTTGTTGTTTCTGAGAAAGTGGGTTTTAATTGTGTTTATTTAGAGTGTAAATCCAGTGAGCTGATTTAGAGAAACACTACAGAGTGAGTAACAATGTTAATACATGGACACATGAGCAGAAACAGAATCCACTGCATCCTTTGGTATGGTTGCCTCTGTCTTGCAGAACACAGCAGCAGCTTAGCATTTCCTAGACCTGAGATTACACATGTGCGGCCACAGAGCTGGAACTTAAACAAAAGGCCTGAGTTAAAGAGAAAACTACTTTAAATACAGGCCGCATCCAGAGAGGTTCCTGTACCATAACGGACCAGGTGACTTCACAAACGGAACACACCTGTGTGAACAGTGCCCACAAGCCCCATTGCGTACTTGTCCCCACTCACCGATGATACCCAGGTATCCATTAGTCTTTTCTTGTCACTGGTTCATTTGACCTATTCTTGAGTTTTCTCTGAATGGCATCAACCTGCTTGTATCTGTATTCTTCTGAATTTACCCGTGGTATTCTGTGTAGGGGAATGTTCAGCCTCTCATCAAGGCTGTGTAGTATTTTGATGCATGGTCAAACCACAGTTGATTGATGCACTCTACCAAGATGGGCACGTGTGTTGCACAAGTACACAGTATTTGCCTCGAAGCTCTGCTGCCACCCACAGATTGCACATCACAGAGTAAGTCGGGCTTTTCAGAGAGCTGGAGACCGGGGAGGGTGTAGACACTCAAAGTCACAATGACGGAGAGAGCTTTCCTGCTGCAGCGTGGCCTTGAGGGTGGGGTGAGCTTCCACCCTTTGGTCCTGGTGATTGGCTTCCATGCTGCATTTTGTACAAAGCAGCTCACCTCTCAGCCTTGGTAGGTGGTGGCAGTACTTGCCCTTAGGCTAGAATTGGGGAAACAAACCTAGGAAGAGAGGTGACTCCAACACCCCACGGAGAGACAGGAGAAGCCAAGGTTTGAGCTCAGGCCTCTTCTCCCTACCTGGCTCCAGCTGCCTGGAGACCCTGGGGGACCTTGCCTGGGACCAGGAGACCTTCTGTGTCTCCTTCCTAGGGCCTTACAGCTTAGGGATTTAAAGCTCCTTCTGAGAAAAATTTAAACTTGAAGGCAGCTCCACCTTTTTGACATAGCCCAGGATGTGTCTGCTGGATATGAACTGTACAACAGCGTTCTAAAACTTATGGAAATAACAACAACACCTTTATAATGTTTTAAGTAGGTTTATGATTTTATATTGAGCCATATTTCTAGCTGTTCACCCTATGAATATTTTTAGAGGGAAATGTGTTTCTTTTGCTGTTTTGGAATGAGACTCTGCCTTCCCTTGAGTATCTTTTTATTTCATTTGCAAATGAGGAGGGTCCCTGCTGCCCTGTCCAGGAGGAACATTGGTTACACGTAACAACCTCCCCTGTCTGTTAGTCAGTTGCTGCTGGTGAATTTTTACCTTGGCCTCACTAGTCAATGTCATAAGTACACAAGATGGCAAGGTGAACGTTGTCTCATTTTCTGGGAAGGTGAGATGGTCCACCTGTGGTCATGTGACAGGTTAAGGAACCAACTGGGACCCAGGATGCTGATTCTGAGCCCAGAGATGCCACACTGGGCACTGCCCACTAGAGGAAGTCTTCTGTCAGGACACACCCAACTCTATGGCCTTGAGGCATAAAACGTAGGTTAGGAGGACCCATCATGTTGGGGGATGCTCTCTAGACACACCGCAAGGGTAGTTAGGTCTATGAGAGGCCTGGTTGCTTTGTCTGGCTCTCTTCAGGACAGGGCCAGGTGAGGAGGCTGGGGGTGAGGAGGCTGGGGGAGTGTTGACGGAGGGCTTCAAGACAGGTTTGTAGAGTTCAGATGCCCTGTGAGGCCTCAGGGTTGACTCACCTCTGAGGCTGTTTGTCTTTTGGAGGACAGCCACTGACTAGCCTGGTAGAACCTTTCTAAGTGAGGCAGGGGCACTAGAAACAACCCTTTGGAAGATTCCTTCAGACTGAAGAACACTCAGTGGCCTTGAGGGTAGAAAACTGTCTCGGGGGTCCCATTATCCACAGGCAGTTGTGAGTGACTCTAAAGTGAGGCCCTTGGGGACTGGCAGAAGAACTGTGTTGTGCAGGGTTTGGGGACCTCTTGGTTGATATCAACCAGAACAAGGTTAACTGTTAGGAGCCACCTAGCCCGCAGATCTTTTCTGCTTCTTCTGAGGGTTGCCTGGCAGTCTGTGTGCACATCAGAGCATTTTTCTGTACGGAAGGCCCGGGCCGTGAGCTGGAGACCTGGCTGTCCTCACACTCAGGAAAGACTCTGTGAGAAGGGTGGTTTCGTGTTTTCTTGGTTTGCTAAAGAAAGCACATTTGCTCTCTACTCAAGAAACTGCCAAGCCCTCTGAGCTATCACTTGTTCTCCCAAAGGTGACAACAGCCGCTCTTCTGTCCCCTCCCCGTGCTGCTCTGGAGCACCCCTGGGTCTGGGGGCTGGGCCTGTTTTATTCCTGTTCAGGGCTGATGTGCCTGGGATGTCAGATTCTGGCCCTGGGTCCTGCCTTCCTTTTATTCCCCAGTCTTAGTCCTCTTCGCTGCTGTGGCAACAACCCCCCACCCCAGAAAAAAAACCCGAGCTAGAGGAAGTTAATATTTTCTAGTACTTTCCTTGCAGCGGCCACTTAACCTATTGTTCCCCACAACCCTTGAAAGCACAGGAAATCTTGTCTGTATATTACAGCTCCATTGTCTGACCCCAGAGTATGTGTGTTCCTCTTGTTCATCCTGTTCCCTTTAGGGGATATTTTTATAATTTAAGGCAGAGTCTCATGTATTCTTAGGCTGGCCTTCAATTTGCTATATAGTCAAGGAGGACTTTGAACTCCTGATCCTCCTGCCTTCGAATCCTGAGTACCGGGATTACAGAAAATGCACTACCACGAAGAGTTCAGGGCTTTGGATGTTAGGCCAGCACTCTGCTGACAGAGCAAGCCATCCCCCCACCCCCCACCCCCAAGTTTCCGTATCACCATCTCAGACTTTACGGATGGATTGCTTCTACACCAAGCCAAGGTCTACCTCCAGCCCCTCAAATACCGTGGGTACCGAGGGTTAGCCCTCACACCCTGCTCCAGCTGCAGAGGTGATAAAGAAGCCCTAGACACTAGAGAATTTGAGGAGCCAAGCAACAAGAGGAATTGGGACCACTTTGGTCTGCTTGAGGGACTGGCCCAATCCATTCTGAGAAGTGTTTCTTTCCCTTAAGGTGGGACCCTTTTGTGGTACTGGGGATTGCTCTCATTCCCTCATACATGCTGGGCAAGTGCTCTACCGCTGAGACACACCCCCAGCCCTTTATCTTCTTACTTTTTATCTGGAGACAGAAGCCCACTAACTTTGCCAGGCTGGCTCTGAACTCAGCCACACAGTCTGGTCTCAAACACGTGATTGTCCTATGTGGGCTGCTCAGTGCTGGGATTACAGGCCTGTGCCACCAAGCCTTGTGTGGAGTTTTTGATGTTCAGCTCTTTCCCTTTGCTTCAAGGATCTGGGACATCTGGGACATGTGGGCTTTGGAATGTCTTGTCTTGCTTGACCAAACTGAACTCAGGGGTATCCTGTGGGCAAGCCGAGGCGGGTAGGACAAGCACCTAGGTTCTCAGAGGAAACAAAAGATCTATAAATGGCAGATAAATGCCGCAGATTGCTTATCAGCTGCATACCTCCAAGCATATTTCTCTGCTCTTTGCTCTGACTGTGAGAAATAATCCATTGGCTGTTTATGGTAAAAGATAACCAGCTTAGAGTCTGTGAATGCTGGACAGTGGAAACTCACATGGGAACTGGAGAGACGTGCAGGCCTGCTTGGTATACTCCAGTGCCCACCAGCTGAGCAGGCAAGGCCCATCTTCCTGTGGCCCTTCTTTGGCACAGATACACTCTAACCCTCACTTCCTGTTTCTATTAGACTCAGTTTCCCTCATAGACCCGAGGACCTGGAGTTCAGTTTGCTTTTTTTATTTTCCCTTTGAGACAGGGTTTATGTGATCCAGGCTGGTCTAAGGTAACTTTGAACCCTTGATTCTTTTGCTTATGTGGCCTGCATGCTGGGATTTTGGGCATGTTCCACTATATCCTTTGGGCTGTGTTTCCTTCCTTCCTTCCTTCCTTCCTTCCTTCCTTCCTTCCTTCCTTCCTTCCCTCCTTCCTTCTTTCCTTCCTTCCTTCCTTTTTTCCCTTCCTTCCTTCATTCTTTTTTCTTGAGACAGAATTCTTTTCTATCTATCTATCTATCTATCTATCTATCTATCTATCTATCTATCTACCTACCTATCTCAGAGATCTGCTTGCCTCTACCTCCCTAGTACTGGTATTAAATGTGTGTATCACTACAACAATTCAAGCTTTCTTTTCTTTGATTTTTAAACAAAGATTTTTAAAAGTTTTGTTTATTTTTATTTTATGAGCATTAGTGTTTTGCCTTCATTTCTGTCTGTGTGAGGCTGTCAGGTCCCCTGGAACTGGGGTTACAGACAGCTATGAGCTGCCATGTGGGTGCTGGGAATCAAACCCCTGATTCTCTGGAAGGAAGAGCAGTCAGTGCTCTTAACCACTGAGCCATCTTTCTGGCCCCTAAGCTTGGTTTTCTTAATGTCATTTTTGTCCCTAAAATTTTTCACTAGCCTTTGAACAAAGTTTGAAAACTATGTACAATTCATGGGGAGAAAAATTAATCACTGATGTCTAGATGGCCTCTTGGCCAATCACACTACAGCTCCTCCATTGAACAATTCACCTTTACTTTTTTTTTTAAAACTTTACCTCTCTGTCTCTGTCTCTGTCTCTCTGTCTCTTTCTCTCTCTCTTTCTTTCTTTTTTTTTTTTTCTTTTAATTGCAAAGGTGTCATGTTCCTTGGGCAAGATCTTTTCTTGTTTCTTTAAGCTAAAAAAGGAAACCCTTCTTCCCACCTCCCTAGGTAACCGCTGTTTGAAGATTGGAACCGCTTCCTCCTGTCCTTTTTGGAGGTTTTAAAAAAGCATGTCTTTCCCCAGTCAAGAGCCTACTATGCAAAGGATTGTGGGCCTGAGTTTGCCAAGCAAGTGTGTAACACAAGCATTCCTGTGTTAGTGAAAACAGCAGCTCTCAAGTGTCGCAGAAGGGCTGCCGTGTGCAGTCAGATCTGGCTCTTTGCAGGCCTTGGGTTACAGAAATGTCTCACTGCCTGGTGAGGCTGCTGCATGTTCAGCCTGCAGATGAAGAGATCCAGATGATCCTGTCCCCCCAAACACACACGCACACACGCATGCATGCACGCATGCATGCACGCACACACTCCTCAAATCCACTCACAAACACATTTGAAATAGCCAGATGTGATGGATTGCACCTATAATTCTAGCACTCTGCCAGGAGGATCTTGAGTTCAAGTGAGACCCTCTCTCAAAAAATTAGTACACCGACATTACCGAGGAATGTAATATTCATAATTTTCTCACCAAGTGATATTTTCCTGACTTCTGACAATTTTTTTTTTTAAAAAAAAACAAAATGTCCCTATACTTTTCTGGCTGATGCTATCCTGTTAGTTTTAAATGTCTTTTTGTCATGGGTGACATTGGTTTTTGTTTTGAAAAAGAGCCTCCTTAGGTTTCCAAGGTCATCTGGGACTTGTTAGGTTGTCCAGGCCCACATTAAACTTGACCCCTTTGCTTCAGCCTCCTGAGTGCCAGGGTTACAGGCTTGTACCACTACACCCCACTCTTGTTGCTTTCCACATACAACCTTATTTGAGTACATTTCCCAAGTCATTAAATATTTTGGGCAAATCATAGTTTTATCGATGGCCTACCTGCCTATCGACCTTAGTGACTGTCATGTCACACTTCTCTGAGGCTGGACTTTCAGTTTCAGGGCGGGATGTGGTCTTTGAATCTACAAATAATTCCAGGGTAAATCGGCTCCTGCATAAGACTGCTTTTATAAATTTGTTTGGGATGCCCAGGCTGGGAGCCCTCCTCCCCAGCTGTCCCAGAATCCGCTCTGTAGATCAGGCTGGCCTCTATCTAACTCAGAGATCCACCTGCCTCCACCTCCCAAGTGCTGGGATACAAGGCGGTGCCTGCCACCACAGCCTGAAGTCTTTGTAGCTCTTAGTGCGCACTGTTTACTGATTTTCTGGAGGGTCGGTATCTCTGTTCTCCAGCCAGCATCTGGTTCACCCGAATTAGACAGTCATTTGTCTTTCTTTATATTGTTTGTGAATTGAAAGCTTGCATGTGTTGAGTGGTTGTCTATGTGTTTTCACACAACTATCTAAAACAATGCTTTTTAACCAAACTTTATAGTATATTAAATAGGGCCTAACCCACGTCATCTAATAACCACCAGGCAGATATCATTACAGAACACAGATTATTAATTTAAGTGTAGAATTAATCCATTTAAGCCTTCAATTTAATTCTAAATGTACATATTCTGATATGGCTAGTGCCTGTTGTCTCGGACAACACAATGATTCCAATTCTTTTTGCCTCGTTAGATATTGGGGCCTCAGTGGGTGACTTTTATTGACTTGTGTGAGCTTGTTATTATGGATATTCATCTTTTGTTACAACTGTCACAAATATTTTCCCCAGGTTGCTATTTGACCTTTACTTCAAAATGCTAGGCAGCCAAACCGAGTTATCTTTTTTTCTGTTGTTGCTGCTGTGGTTTCTGATGCAGCGCTAGAGTTAGAAAGGATTCCCTGACAGAAAGCCTTGGTAAAGGTTTTCATCAACTTTGTGCAAGTCTTCCTGTGACTTTATCCCCGTAATCCACCCAGAATTAATTTCTCTGCGGGTATGAAACACAACACACGTCAGTCTTCTCAGTGTCCTGCAGAGAAGTTGTACTCTGTAAACTTTGTCTGAGATGGGTTGCCCTGGTGCAGCGAGTGGGCACTAGTTAAGGGATGCAATGTAATGGCACACAAATTAAAATGACACACTATTAAAATGACACACTATTAAAAGTTAATTTATCTTTAAATTTTTTTTGTTTATTTACTTTTGGTTTTTTTGAGACTGGGTTTCTCTTTGCAGCCCTGGCTCTACTGGTACTCCTCTATAGACCAGTTTGGCCTCAAACTCTGAGATCCGCCTGCCTCTCTGCCTCTCTTCTACTGCTGGGATAAAGGCGTAAGCTATCATTGCTCAGCTGTATCTTTAAATTTTAATACTTATGAAGATTTAAGGTATTCTTTTTATATTTTATTTATTTATTTTGTGTTTGTGTATGTGTGTGGATGCCAGAGGATGACTTTCAGGAATGAATTCTCTCCTCCTATGTGGATCTCCAGAGTAAAGATCAGGTCCTTAGGCTTGGAGGCAGGTGCCTTACCCACTTCAAGACATGTCGCCAGCCTAGCTTATGAAGAGTTGATGACCTAAGAAAATTATTGCTGTAATTAAACAAAATATATAGAACCACACTTTCAATAGTAAACGTGTTTAAAGATGCCATGAGAAGGTCTGGGGCTATAGCTCAATGGTAGAGTTCTTGTCTGGTATGCATAGATAAACCTCTGGGTTCAATTTTCAGAAACACACGTACACACATATACACACGTAGGGGGTAGTCAGTAACAAAACTGTTAACATAAAAATTCCAAAATATTAATAGTAATTACCCCAAGGTGTTTGTATTTTTCCCTGCTTCTTAGCAATGTTGTGTGTATTGTATGGTCACAGAACTGGCATGATCAGAAATATTCTTAAATACAGTCTTTGGCTTGTTATCTCTAGCTCTCCATAGCCCTTCATCATGGAATCAGTCAGACTTCATGGGGCCCCGATCTTCATGTAAGGTGGGTGGGCTGTGGTGGGGAAGGATGTCCCCTTAGGTTTGGGATCTCACTGGAACCCTCCTTTGCCTCTCACAGGGTGTAAGTTTCTTGGGTAAGCAGTACAACCCAGGACTGCCTTCTGATTTCAAAAATAAAGATAGTCATGGCTTTGCCCTGGGCCGCGTGGTTAATCATGCAGGCGCATATACAGGATATGTATGTGCAGAATTGCATGCACCATCAAAGCACACTTAAAGAATAACAGCACAGAATTTTAAAAGCTGTGTTTTCCCACATCTCACCGCGTCCTGCTCACCTCCTTCCTTAAATGCATCCGTCACTGAAAGCTCATTCTGGGTGTTTGTTCCTTTCTTTATTTTGTAAAATGGATCATTTCTTAGATATTACTACATCTTTCCTCCGCTTTCTGATAAGTTGTGAGTGGCTTTTCCTGATGGCATTTGAGGACTTGTCCTTTTGTTTAGCACAGAGTAGCTGTCCACGGTCTGGACCTGTTGTGGCTTGTTTGGTCCTCCTTGCACTCGTGGCTGTTTCTGCTCCCCTGTTCTGAGGAAAGGCGGGGTGGGGGGGGGGCCGGGGGCCGGAACACAGGACTTTAGGCAGCGCTCTATATGGGTGGATTCCACCTGTGCTTATGCTAGAGGGACTGAGCAGTTAAAAATTTGGAAGACCACATCTGAGTAGTTCTTTAAGTTCTAATTGAAACAATAGACATTATAGGAGACCCTTAATGGCCCCACCTCAATTCTGGATGTCACCTGTGTCTTTAACTTTTACTAAAATGTACGATCGTGTTTTAAATCTGAACTTCTTAGTTGGCAGGGAGCTTGGACAATTGTTGAACCTCAAGAGCTGTTTTTTCATTTGTCTGTCCTATGCACTGTTCTTTCCCATCTGTCTTTTGCGCTGTTTCTCTTCTGAGTCGATTTACACGTGCTCTTTATGTATAAGGATTATGATTTCTTTGTCTCTTCTTTGCATCACGGCTATTCCTTCAGGCCTGTTGATTTGTTTGCAGCTATCTATTTTTACAATTTTCCTACTGCTCATAGATTTCAAATTTCAAGTGATCATTTTTCCCCCTCTTTGTGACTTTTAAGTTAAAAAAAAAATAAACTTTAGCAATACTCTGTGAGTCAGTGTGCTTGTGTTCTAGGTGTGTGTAGAGGTCATAGGGCAGCCTTTAGGAACTGATCCTCTTATTCCAACTTTACACGGGTTAGGGGTGAACTCAGATCATCACTTGCGCCCCCCAACCCCCAGCAGCCCTTCCTTTTAGCTTTTGTAAAGCTTGGGGTGGCTTCTCCACACTGGGATAGTAAATATTTCCCCCACAGTTTTTTCTGGATCTTGTTTTATTTTATTACCCAAAAGTCTTTAATCCAGCTGCATTTTATTTTTTTGGTATGGCATGAGATGTGGTTTGGTTTAATTATATCAAGTCATCTCTAAGGTTTTTATTTTTTCCAAAGGAAAGAGCAATGGCTTCAAAATCATGTTTTGAACATTTCTTCCTCCCTGTTGATTAGAAGTGGATCTCAGGGGCCCGGAGTACCAGTTAGCGACAGAATGTCAGCCTAGCGAGTTCACGGCTTTAGGTTTATTCTGCGATGCTGGGAGGAAAGGTAAGGGATAGGGGAGGAGAGAGATGGGAGAGGGTTATATTACATCATTGAATTCCTTATAAATGATGTGAATTTTCTCTTTTGGATTCCTTCTTCTATAATTAATCTGTTCCTAAAATGGTGGCTAATTTCTGCCTCTGTAAACTTTAAGTGTCACTAGACTCTTGATAATGTAGAAGGACATTTCTTTCTTAGTATCATCCATTTTAATCTTCTGACTATCGAAAATCACCCTGGATTTATTTATTAATTTCTTTGAGTTTTTAAATTATATATACTCTCTCTCTCTCTCTCTCTCTCTCTCTCTCTCTCTCTCTCTCTCTCTCTCTCTCTCTCTCTCTGTGTGTGTGTGTGTGTGTGTGTGTGTATGTGTGGCCTCAAATGGAGGGCAGAGAACAGCCTACAAGAAATAATTCTCAAAACAACAGCAAAACATAATCTTCCTGTTCACCATGTGTATCCTGGGGAGGGAACTTAAGTCATTGGACTTGGTGGCAGGCACTGGCACCTTTACCCACTGAACCATCTTTCTAGCCCCAAGTATATTTTATTGTTTATACTTAAGGTCTACAACATGAGGTTGTGAGATGAGACACATACAGAGAGTAAAATAGTCATGGCCGTGAACAATTGAGCAGATCCCTCACAAATAGGTACCCAGTGTGTGTGTGTGTGTGTGTGTGTGTGTGTGTGTGTGTGTGTGTGTGAATGTGCATCCAGTGTGTACATGTACACACATGATCAGCAATCACTACTGAAATCCATCCAACTGTCAAGCATCCAGAACACAATACAGTGAGATAGACATTTCTGTGAAGTTAGAATTTGTTTGAAGGGAATTGGCAGGCTTACAACACTGAGCCTCCACAACTAGGATCTGGTATTTGGTTAAAACTTTGTGCTCACAGTGTCAGGTCCCTCGCTAGTAAAGAGGAGACTGGGTAAGGTTCTGAGTTCTGTTCAGGGTCTATCTTAAAAACAAATCAGCAGGAAGAGTAACTGCATACTTGACACTGGGTCACAGACATAGGTCCTCATGGCATACAGGACACCAGGTCACAGACAAGGGGCCCCAGAGCATACAGGACACCAAGTCACAGACACAGGTCCCCAGGGCATACAGGACACTGGGTCACAGACACGGGTCCTCATGGCATACAGGATACCAGGTCACAGACACAGGTCCCCAGGGCGTACAGGACACTGGGTCACACACATGGGTCCCCAGGGCATACAGGACACCAGGTCACAGACATGTGGCATGCATCCTAGAATGCTCAAGGGGCCTTTCCATGCAAAGCAACGGTTGCGTTTGTGTCAGGATTAGAGGAGAAACACCCTGTGAATATGTTCCAAATTTCGTGCAAAGTTGGATGTACAACTAACTATACCGGTGGAAGAAGCTATAGCTGTGGGCTGGGTTAGCAGCATTGTTGGCATGCCTTGTGGGGGTCAAAACTACTCACTGTGTATGTGTGTTGGGCAGGGGGAGTCTCAGAATGAAGCCTCTGCTAGCCTTGAACTCAATATCCTCCTGCCTCAGCTAAGCAAGCACTGGTATAATAGTCATGTGCCATCTGGATGTTTATTATCCTCAGTTAAAAAACCAGGTGGTTTTAAAAGTAAAATAAGATAGCAAAAATGAAATTATGGTGGCACCCGTAATGTAAATTTTCAGCCCATATTTCTCCTTTTGGTGTCTTTCTATAATTAATATTCTCGCCTGGTGTGGAGACTCACGCCTTTAATCCCAGCACTCCCAATACAGAGACAGATCTATGCAAATTCAAGGCCAGCTTGGTCTACCTAGTGAGGTTCTGCCTCAAATTTTTTTCTAAAAGTAGTATTTTTACTTGGCATGGTGGCATTCTCCTACAATTCTAACACTTGAGAGGCAGAGGCAGGAGATCGCTGCCAAGTTCAAAGTCAGCCTGGGATACATAGTGCACAATTGTCTAAAAAAAGAAAAGAACAAAAACAAAAGAGCAGAAAATGAGTCTCAGGGAGGGGCAGGAATCTGCCTAAGGTCTCATGGTGAGTTAGAGCTAGATGCTTTGTCCTTTTCCTTGTTGGGGGTGGAGGACACTCTTCTACATAAACAGTGCTCACCCAGTGCCAGGCTGGGTAACCAGAAGGTCTAAGAGTCTTGGGAGGGTAGAGAGGGGGACTGCCCCCTGGGGCCAGCAAACACCACATCCTGCTGAGGTGAGCCTCTTATCCAAGAGGCTCTAATCTCCACAGCTACTCCTGGTGCCAGCACCTGGACTTAGGAACCCTGGCTTCCATCCTGATTGGATTTCCTATGTGAGATACTCCTAGGCTTGGGGACCAGAATAGATGATCTCAAGCTGCCCTCAGAATCCCCCTCCTCCCATCCCCCACGGCACAAGCTTATCTGCGTTATTTTGTGGCGCTTTAGCCAGAGGTTGGGTCTGCTGTTCTGCACGTCTATTCTATGATGTGTGACCAAGTCGGTGTGAAGGGGATCACTGGGGGCAGTGATCAGATCATGGGGACCAGGGACTGGCACAGGCTACAGTGCTAGTGTAGAGGTCAGGACAGAGTGACATGACAGATGGTGTCATTTCCTCCTCAGAACCAGAGGCCTGTTTCTGTTCTGGCACCAGAATCCACAGGGCAGCTTGTATGGCCCAGGCACAGGACTGGAGAAATCCTGAACAGTAGCCTAACCTCAGGTGCCCCTGACTGGTGACTTCCACGGGCAGGCAGAAAGCCAGGGAGAGAAGAAAAATGGCTCCCAAATCACCCATGAATGGCAGGAAACAGGCCTTGCCAGCCATTTCCCTCCATGGGACTGTTCCAGGGGAGGCCTGTATTCCCCCAGAAGATAATTCCCCATCCCCTGTGTTTGGATGGGGTCCTGGTCTGTTTATAACTAGGCCTGGCATTGCCGGCTCCGGACTTCCCTTCCTTCCTTTCAAACGCTTTCTCTTGGAGGTGGTTGGTGCTGGGGTGGGATAAACTTCTGCCAGGCTGCCAGGCATCTGCCCAAATCCCCCTTGGAGATATTTGGGGGCTCCTTTGCTTGTGGCCAGTTTTGTGCACAATCGTTCATCAAGGTTCCATGTTCCACAGGGTTCAGCGTATGCTGGGAACTTACCGCCTGCAGGTCTGGTCCATCTGCCCCCAGAGAGTCGGGGTGGAGTGTTGAGGGGGGCCTCACTTTGGGTGGGTGTCACTCCTCCCCCACTGTCACCCCCAGCCCCACAGGAAGTGGTTCTTTGTGTTTTCCCCTCTGTCAACCAGCAAGGCTCTGCTTGCACATTTTCCCATGGTGAACGTGGATCCTATTGCAGGCTGGGCATCAGCCAGCGAGCATGTCCGAAGGAAGTCTCTGGAGGACTGAGTTTTGGAAAAATGGGTGCAACTTGTGGTTAATGTGCTAAACGTATTGAGTGATGCTAGTTGTAAAATTACTCGTATAGAAAAAAGACAAAAGAATGCTTCCTGCAGGTTCGCCACTACGGACAAGCCCCTATGTGCTAATGGGGCATGTCTTTCCGGATGCATTTCTGTGCACACACAGCAGTTTTAAACCAAGAATGGTTTAGGGGAGCATGTGAGTTAAGGCTACCATCCCAGTCAGCTTCCTGTACTGGGAAATGCCGCGGATGTGCAGTGCTGGTAGATACCCTTCTCTCACTGGTACTCTGTAACAAGGGAGCATCCTTGCCTTCATCCTGTGCACCATGCCTTGAGAGCTTTGTCCTAAGTCTCTAGGTTGGGGGTTACCAGGTCACAGCAATGAGCATTGAAAAGCCAAAGGTACTGTTTCCTGTGTTGTGAGCAAGATCTCCTTTAGGTTGGAGGTAAAGCTGAGCACAGAGGGCATCTAGGGTGACCTCCCAGGCCTACTTGAGTCCCCATGCTCCATGCCATCTATGTCCCCTTTCTTCTGAATCCTCTCTGACTCAGTTTCCCCCAGGGATAGGGCCTCTATTGTTACTGCCATGACTGTAGGTAGCAAGTGTCAGAGAGAGGGCAAAACTGAATGTCAGCCATCTCTGGGTTTGGGACAAGGGGTCTGGCCTCCTTTGTGTTGCATGGTTTGGGTTTTAGTTGTAGCTTTGCACTGTTACCCTTCTCAGACCTCTGTGGATTGCAAGTGGGACTTGGATAATGGCTAAGGCAAGACACCATTTAAGGCTTTCTATCAGAAGGGTACCAGGTGGCCAGGAGGAGAACAGAGCTTTGCTGCCAACACTGTAGACCCTGAGGAAGCTACAGTCCAGATTCATTTATTCGGCAGCTTGTGGAGTAGATGTCTGCTAGGCACTCCGCATCAGGCACTGCTCTTGGTGGCTACAACAATAAGCAGAACAGACAAAATCTACCCTACTGACGTGTTTCTGACAGTTGAATTGGGGAGACAGGCAGTAAACAAGATAAGTAAAAAGATATTGTGTGTCAGACATTAGGGACTAATGTAGGGGATGGGAACAAGTGTGTAGGTGTGCATTTCAGGGAAAGCCCCTGGGTTTCTAGGGGAAGAGCATCCTGGAGGAAGGAGTGGCCTGTGCAAGGAAGGACCCCAAGGCGGGAATTGTCCCAAGTGTTTGCTGGTAGGAAGGCAAGTGTGGATCCAGCAGTAGGACGGAGAAGGGCAGTGGGACTTGGGGAAGGGACAATGGGGCCTTTACTTCAGTGTCACTGTCCTCTGGAGGAGTTTCCGAAAATACACCCAGGAAGACCAGGCAGGAGGTGAGAGATACTGGGCCCGAGCGAGTATTCCCAGTCTTGGTATGTGGAAAGTGAGGGATGGAGGATTTGGGGTGACACAGTGGACTTGGGGTACAGCTCCTCTGAAGATTAAGACCCCTGCTTGAAAGTGGGGGGTGACCATTTTTTCTGTGTCCATGTTACACTTTGAGTGGATAACTAGGGAGTGTGCGTTTTGTCATAAGAGAAGTCCCAGCTGGGGACAAGTTGGTGTCATTACTTTGGGGCCTGGTACTCAGCCAGTGGGATTGTGTGAAATCACTGTGACTTCTCTGCCCTTACCTATGCTTCAGTGCAGAAGGACAGATGTTTGTTCCTGAACCCACCCAATGCTGCTTGTCCCCTGCTCCCCAGCCTTCTGTTTTTAGTCACTTGCCTGGTGTGGCTTTGGGGAGGGGGTTCTATTTTGGGCTTCCTCCAGCCCCTCTGGCAAAAGAAAGAGGCTGAGAACCATCGACAACCTGTCACAATGACAGATCTGTAAATTAGGTCACCCCCAAGCCTGGAGCTTAAACACAATGTCTGTCATTGGCCACATGTCCAGTTCCCAACAATGATCTCTTGGGTTATTTGTGGACTATACGGATCACTCCACAACTCCTCCTCCCTGGAGCCATGGCAGATGAGTACAAAGGGGCGTGTTCACCTGCCATGGCTCCAGAGATAGCTCTGCCCCTGGCTGGCGGGAGGACTGTCCATTGTGTGCTGGGACACATGAATGGACTGGCAGCATCCTTAGTACATATTTCATAGGATGTATTGATAAATTTAATCAGCTCTAGGAACATAAACATGAGTCAAGACTGTAAAGCTTTTAGAGTGAGTGTTTGTGTGTATGAATGTGTGTGAGTGTGTGTGTATGTGAGCATGTATGTGCATGTGAGGGTGAGTATGTGAGTGTGTGAGTGTGAGTATGTGTGTGTATGTGTGTGTGAGTGTGTGTGTATGTGAGTGTGTGTGAGTGTGTGAGTGTGAGCATTGTGTGTGTGTGTGTGTGTGTAAGTGTGAGTGTGTGAGTCTGTCTGTCTGTCTCTGTAACTGTGTCTGTACATGCCAAAGCTTGTATTTGGAGATCAGAGGATGCCTTGTTCTCTCCTCCCACCTGGGGATTGAACTCAGGTCGGGCTTGGTGGCCAGTGCCATTCCATTCTGAGCCATCTCGCTGGCCCCTACAAACTTTTTTGTTTTGTTTAATTTTATGCAGTTACATAACCACCACTCAGCTCAAAAAATAGAGCACTTCTTTCTAGAAGGTTCCCCAGGCTCCTTCCCAGCCACCAAGAGTACAGCCTCATTTGTTCTGTTATCACTGTTGGTCAGCTTTACCGATTCTGAATTTCAGACAAAGGGAGCTGTGCAGTGTTCGTTCTTTGCATATGGCCTCTTGGGCTTATCATTCAAACGTGGGATTCACCTGTGTTCTTGATGCAGAGTGGCTTGCATTGCGCTTTTTTTGTTTTATTGCTCCACCATGTCCCATTCATCAATACACATTATTCATTTTGCTCTGAGCAGCATGAAGGCTTTAATGCAATGTCTTTTTCAGAGGGTGGCTCCAAGCCTGTGTGCAGTTGGTTGAATGAAAGAACAGGTGTACCTGTGTTCTAACCGTAAGTGGAGTTTAACCAAGGCTGAATTTTAACCATACAGTGGTCATGACATTCATGGACTTCTCCTCAGTCTTGGAAGCTGTATGAAGAGCAGTCACTCATGCAAACCTAGGGAGGACCTGGAACCCACAGTCCTTTCCACTCACAAACAGTCTAGAACGTTGCTCTGGATCGGCCACAGCACTGTCACAGCCCTTGTCCTGATCCTGGGATGCGATCCCCTGGTCCTTCCCTTGGGAGACAGAATGAAGACCCTTCTGCAGCAAGTAACCTAAGGCAATGCTTGCAATAAGAGGGACATGCTCAGGCCAGCATGAGAAGACTGGACCTCAGAGCTTTGCAGTGTGACCATGGCCACACCACTGCCCCTTCTGGGCCTTGCTTTCCATTTCTGTATTAATGGATTCTTGCTTGCCTTTTCCAGAGATGGCAGTGAAAGCCCATGGGGAAGGCAGCAGGTGGCCTCCAGGATGACCTTTTTCTTGGCAGCTGGAGCCTCACACTGCCATCCCAAAATGGCTTTTTGCTTGGGGAAGTTCAGCCCAGCTTGCTACAGAGGAGGCCAACCACACCCCCTAACACACACACACACACACACACACACACACACACACACACACACACACACACACACACACGCCTCTGCCCTGGCCCCTGGCTTTGATGGTAACATGTGAAATCAGGAAGCGGCTAGCTCTTGAATGAAGCTGTATCGAAATGAATCCATCAAGACAAATGGGATCTTGATTTTGTCTCTGTTTCCTGGTTACTGTTTCCTGAGTGGAAGCATAGAGGGTGACAGGGTGTTCTCAATAGAAAACGAAGTGAGATGGATGGTGGCCTGAACAGGAAGTGGGAGTGTTGAGCCACACTCTTGGTGTGCTCAACGGCTCTGCCTGTGGGCATGTGATCTTCTGCCTCCAAACACTTAGGAGAGCAGAATGTCCAGGCTGTCCGCACCAGTAACAAAATGACCTAACCCATATAGATGACTCCATTCATGTGCTTCTGACAGATATCACTAATTAATTGCCGGGCTTATTTCTGCAGGGTCCAGATTCAGCTCAGACTTGTATCTGAACTCACCATGAATGGTTAATATCTATTCATCTGGCATGCGAATTGAAACCTGTTTGTGATCTCTGGTCTGTGCAAAGTCGGGCAGTGTGGAGGCCTGGAAGCGTCTAGTACATCAGCCGGGGTTCTTTCTTTGTTTGGCTCATTTTGAGCTTTTGTCTGAACTGTTCACTAGGTTGGATTTGAGAGCCCAGAGACACCGCTGTTAGAGAGGTACTCATTGTAAGCCTGGTGTGTTGGCACACACCTATAGTTGGTATCCTGGCATTCAAGAGGATGAGGCAGGCTGATCATGAGTTTCAGTTTGAGTCACGTAACTACTTTGAGGACAGCCTGATATATTTGATAAGAGCCTGGAGATGGGAGTATATTGATAACTTATTGATAACTTGGTACTCACCCAAAATTTTTTATTATATTTATATTTATTTGATTGTATGTGTATCTGTGTGAAAGAGGGAGACAGAGAGGAGAGAACAGGGAGACCACAGTGTACAACCTTATGTCTCATTCCTCAGGTTTAATCCACTTTTTGTTTTGTTTTTAGACAGGCTCTTTCATTGACTAGGCAGTCACCCATTGAGCTAGACTGGCTGCCACTGAGCCCCAGGGATCCACCTGTCTCCTTCCCCAGCTCTGGTATTACAAGTACAATCATCTTTTTTAAAAGTGGATGAAATGGTGGAGGCATGAATTTATATAAAACAGAAAGGCACACTGTCCACCCTTGTTTCAGGTCAGATGTGAATAAAGGGGATGCAGCTCCCTCTTCTCCCAGGTCTCAGCAGTGTGAGTCATGGTGTGTCATCCTTCTTGGATGTATTTTTCCTTTCCAGAAGCTCAACACCCTGTTGCTCTGTCTGAGAAACTTGGGTGCCAAATGACTGTGTCCCAAACAGGATGGTGCTCTGAGTGTCTGGTAAAGTACCTGGGAGTTTTCTCTGTTCCCAACGGGGTCCGAGGCTGAGCTGCGGGGGCCTTTCAGTGATGTTATGGTCACATACAGTAGCGATCCGGAACATGTCAGCCATGACGAATCACCCGCTTTTGAACTGAAGATTAAAAAAAGACAAAATCTCTCTGTGGTCGCAACCAAGATGTGATGATAGACTGAGCCCCGAGAGTCTCAGCCAGCCCACTGGCACGTTCTGAGGGTGCTGTGAAACTCAGCTAAGCCACCCATTGTCATAAGAGAACAAGCAAGTGGGGGTACGAAAGGGAGATCGGCGGGTTCTGTTTCTCACTGGCTGTGCAAACAGGCACTTGCCGGAAGCTTCGCAGTGGGAGCAGTCTTGTGAGGCTGCTAAGTCTTTTCTGGGAATGATGGTGTGTGTGTATTGGTTTTTGTTTTCTGTTTTTCCATTTTCTCATTTTCCATGACTCTTAACATATTTATGACCTGGGACTTTTTTGGGTGGAATCCTGACGGAATGTTAGTGCTATTTAGTAGTTCTGGTGGGAGTTGGGGGATGGCGATGGAGTGAATCTGAAACTTGCCCCAAATTTGCATTATACTCATCAGTATAGATTCCATACATCTTCAATATTTGTTTAAAGAGGTACATGGTGTAGGGCTGATAAGATGGCTCAGCCAGTAAAGGCGCTTGCAGCCAAGGCTGAAGATCTGAATTCAATCCCCAAGACTCACATGGTGAAAAGAACTGACTTCTGCAAGTTGTTCCCTAATCTGCACACACTTAATAGATAGATGGTATGTAGATAAATGATAGATGCAGGTAGGTAGGTAGATAGATAGATAGATAGATAGATAGATAGATGTAAGTTTTAAAATGATATGTGTGCCATGGCTGGTATGACTTAGCGTTAACCTGGTTTTTCATAGACAGATTAAACGAGACCTGATTCCTCACTTTTAATCAAACACTTGTGTTTTGGGATGGTGGGGAAAAATTGAAGAAATGGCACGATGACAGGTCTAGCCAGAAGGACCATGGAGCTCGAGAAAGTCAGTCTCAGGGTGGCTCACCAGCACAGACCTTGCCTTCTCTGAGCTGTGTACATGTCTGTCCTTTGAAAGCCCTCACCCAGAGGGAGGTGGATCTCTGTGGGTTTGAGGCTAGCCTGGTTTACAGAGTGAGTTCCAGGACAGCCAGGGCTACACAGAGAAACCCTGTCTTACTTTAGTAGATCTTTGCAACATCTTTACTTTGAATATGAGGAGGCTGGGATCCAGAGACCGTAGCCAACTTGAGCACTATATAGGGTGATACATCACCTGAAATAGTCTTGCCTCATATTGACTGTCTCACTATCATTATTAATTATCTCCAGAGTGTCTTGGCTCAGGGCATCCATCACAGGCTGTCACCACAGGACGGACCAAGAGGTGTGGAATGGATGACCAACCTTAGGCTCTTGTGTGCAGATGCCTTGTTCTAAAGCTCTCCAGGGGCTTTGCAGCCAGTACCACTCCTGGCCAGGCTGTGGTGACGAGGCATGGCCCAAACAGCTCTAAGTGTAAGCTGCTAGTTTGCTGCTGGCATATAGTTAGCTAGCAAGTATACTTGGGCCTAGGGCGGTTGATGTCCTAGCTAGTGGGGCTCTTTGGGGCGGGGGTGGGGAACTTTGTGACTGCACTTGTTTTGCTGAGGAGGTGTGTTTGGAGTTGAGTTGCTAGAGGGGTAGGCTGGAGTGAGGCTGTGGGAAAGACTGGGATCAGGTCTAGGTGTTTTCCCAGGGACTACAGGGCTGTAACCAGGCAACAGGGAGAGGAAGAAGGCAAACACAGGTTAGCCAGGCCACAGTGTGCTTCCCAGATGAGCCAAGGCGGGACAGGAACCCAGATGTGAGCAAGACGTAGCTCCATGTGACAGTGCTGAATTCCAGTCTGGCCTTTTTAGGTCCTTGGAGTTCTCAACCTCGGCTTTTCTTGAGGATTCTGGGGAAGGTGTCTACAATTAACGAAAATTCTCTTTGAGGGTGTGCCTTAGACCCCTAAGTTAGGGCTCTGGGATGGGCAGTGAGCCAAAGTATTTTCCATTCTGTCCTGCCTGGGCATCAGAGGTGTGGGCTGATGGGGAAAAGTGCCTTTGGATTCTTTAGAATCCCAGCCAGAGCTTCGCTGGCCAGAACTTAGGGGTTCACAGCTGGAGACAGGTGACTAGATCCACCAGGCACCACCATCCTAACTTCCCCCCAGTTTCTCTCTCTGTGCACGAGGCTCTGTACATGATACAGTGAAAAGTTAGCACTGGATACTGCTCATCACCACTGCTGGCTCAACTGCACATGCTTGGAGCCAGAGGGAATGGAGGCTTCGTGTCGTTTATGATCCATTGGCCAGGCACAGCAGTGATTGGCTCTGATCTCAGCCCTCTCTCCATCTCTCTCTCTCTCCACTCTTATAGAACACTGTGGGGTTCAAATCCAGGCAAGCACTCTACCACAGAGCTAGGTCTCCAGGCCTCCAGCTATGTTTCTATATTTCTGCATTATTGGGGGGTTGGGTTTTCAAATTTCTTTAGATTGACTTGGGTACTTAAAAAAAAATTCAGTGCAGTTTCTCCATTTCCAGGCCAAAGAATCTTTTCAGTTTTTCTGGTGTGGCTGAGGTCCTACATTTTCAGTAATGCTCTTGGTGTAGCATTATCTGGGTGTTTCTACACCATGATTTTGTCTGTGCGTGTATCTGGTGTGTGTGTGTGTGTGTGTGTGTGTGTGTGTGTGTGTGTGTGTGTGTGTGTGTTTGTATGTGTGTGTATGTATGTATGTATGCATGTATTATGCATGTGTATGTGTGTGTATGCTTGTGTGTAGGAGCAGAATTTGCTTTGCTCCATCCTTCAATCCAAATTTTTCCTCCACTTACACTTCTCCTTTGGGTCCTGGTACTTGGGCTTTGCAGAAATAGGTGAGGGTTGACTCTTGCTTGATTATTTAGAACTGTGTGACCCAGGAAAAGTTGCGGCATCTCTGAGCCTGTTTCTTTGGACTTGAGGCAGGAGGCCCATTGGCCACTATATGCATCAAATAGCCTTCTATTTCTCTGCTATACGCATCAAATCGTCTTCTGTTTCTTTGTTCCAGACAGGTGGGGCTCTGCGTTTGCACACTCATGGCTTCTTCCTGACCCTGGACCTTTCTTACCTACCCTTATACAGCCTAAGACCCACCCTTCCTCCCTGAGGCTTGAAGGCTGACCTCACCTCTTGGATAACGCTTCGGACAGGAAAATGTCTTGTTGGGCAGAGCCAGCTTGGGGTGGTGAGTGGGGCAAATGTTCAACTCTCATCTTGAGTACAAGTGAATTCGCATCACCAGTCATTGAGCAGGACGTGCCTAGAGGCCCTGCTCTTAGGCAGCCAGCCTGTTGTGAGCTTCAGGGACAGAACTGTGTTGGTAGTGATCACAGTTATAGCGTGCAGAGCTCATGGCCAGCAAGGCCAGTTCTAAAGTTGTCACTCATTTCATCCTCAATAACCATAAAGAGAGACTGGTGCCTTCTACACCATAGAGTTGCAGGCTGTGGGTCCCAGAGGCAGAGGTCGCTTGCCCTCGGTCCCAGCTAGTGAGTGCTGCAGCCCAGAGTGGACCCTGGGGTTGACAGTACAGCAGAATTCACTCTGCCATACAGCCTAGTGCATAATGAAGGCAGCTTGGTCATAGGGGCGGCTTGAGCCTCAGAACGCTTTCCCACGCAGGCAGGCTCTGAACCCTTCATTGCAACGTCTTTCCCAGGTACTCTGGAAGCAGCTCTACCCAGGTAGCTTGCATTTGACACAATTCATTTAGTTGAACAATCGAGCGGGGTTTTGTCTTTAGCAAATTTTCAAGACTACACAACCCAGCAATACAACCGATTTCTTGACATTTGTATTGCATGCTCTGAGTTGGTCACCCTCCCTTCCTGTGTGCTTTGTTTAGGGACTTCCGTTTCACCTCCCTTGGCTATAGTTCTTTGTCTGGACATTTCACACGCACCATTCACGTCACGGACTCCTCTGTGCTTTGCTCCTTGTGCTTGGAACAATGTCCTGGAGGTCATCCTTGCTATACTAGCTTTCTCTTTCCTTTCCTCTCCCTACCCTGTGCACTCCCAAAACCTCCCCTTACCTCATCTCCCTTTGCTTCCTTTTGTTAAAAAAAAAAACAAAAAAAACAAAAAAAACAAAAAAACCCAGCCTCATATAGCCCAGGCTAGCCTTGAACTCTGTGTGGAGCCAAGACTAACCTTAAATTCCTGATTAATGATCCCAGCATTTCAGAGGTAGAGGCAGGAGGATCAGAGTACTCAAAGCTTTCATACCACACTATTCACGTTTTGTCGGTTATGGACATTTAGGTATTTTTAGTTTGCCCAGCAGGGTTTTGGCTGAGGACTGTGACTGCCCCATTTTACACCTGATATCCTTGTTGGTTGACCTGACTTGAAGGGTCAGTGCCCCTTTCCAAGCCCACTCCATGCCCTCCTAAAGCAGCCCCCTCCCCCCCTGCTCTTTCCAGCAACAATCCAGACAGATGCTTTCTCATTTGTCTTTGGGAGTCTGCTCTCATCCCTCCAACTTCTCTGTGAAGGGACTGCCGTCAGCTAGCCAGCCAGCCAGCCAGTCAGCCAGCTGTGGAAATCAATTTAAATTGAACAGTGGCTTGCTCTCTCCCAAGAGGCAAAGCAATTTTCTGCAGCAGGAAGGAGGACAATGATGAGTGGTTTGGAGATGACCTGGCTCCTCCAGGAAGGAGAGCTGGGAGTTCACAGAATTCCACCGTCTTGGGTGTTAATTAAAACAGCTCTTAGGTGTGAGGACCTAGATAGGCGCAAGCCAAGCCGCCATGGGGCCCAGAGGCTGCACTTTCTGTTCTCTGCTTCCCCTTCCATAGTGTCAGCGAGACTACGCCTGCTGTTCAGAGCGTTCAGTGTTAGCAGTGTGGCCCCTGGGGCATCCACCTTCTATATTTGCAGCCCCTATGTCCATGTCCCTCTGGACTCAGGCCACAGTCGGACCACGAGAGTGTACCATCGGCTCCCTGTACTTATGTGTGTGGGTGCTATGGAGGTTGATGGAAGACAAGGCTATCTGTCTCCCTGGTTTAGAAGACCAGCGATGGGAAGATGAGGTGAGAATCAAGGACAGGGACCTGCCCAGAGCTACTCCTGGATGATATCTGGCCCAGGAGCAGATGGGAATAGAAATGTTAGGTGTCACGTTACTGTGCCTTTGACTGCTTATTCAGAGTGACTGACTAGGATTTAAAACACCCATCTCTCTTCAGAACCCTTGGGGTTGCAGAGGACATTAGATGGCTTCAGCTGCATCTGCTGGCATCCTTATCTATGGGACCCTGGTCCTTCACTCTACTGAATCTTGGTGTCTGTACCCTCCCATAAGTGTGTTCTAGGTCTTGTTAGGCACAGGGGAAGTGCCTTGGAATGTGGTTTCCCTGTGACCTGTGAGGCAAAACCCCCCTCACCCTTCACTTCTCTGATTTCTTTCAAGGCCCCAGGAAGTGGTTGTCACTGTTGCTCACAGGGTCCAGAAGAAAATCTTTCTGTTCAAGCTCGTGGAGTAGATTTGTTTACTGTTTGGTCCCCTCCAGAGTTGGAGCATTCATTTTTAGCTGGTGTGCATAAATCAAATGCCCAAATGCTCAGGAAGCTACTTTATAGTCACGGTAATGAAGCTGGGTAGAGCTGGACTGGAAATAGCTTTTGAGGACCTGGAAAGGGGGAACCTAGTGGCCCTCCTAACCTAGCTGTGCTTTTATGACGCTGAGAAGACCAATTGGCTCTGCTGAAAATAAGTGATTCAATTTAATGGGGTTACCTACTAAGCATTGACTAGGACATTCTACCAGCCTGCTTCACATGGAGAATGAGACAGTGATCACAGCTATGTCCTCTTTTATTCATTTAAAAAGCTTTCATCAAATTTTTTCTTTGGCAATTTCACACACGTGTATAATGCATTCTGATTCCTCTCACCCCACCCTCTCTTATCTCAACCAAATCCCTGTCAAGACTCCTCCTTCCCACAAATTCCTTTCCTGAATTTGTGATTTTTTTTTTTTTTTTTTTTGGTCTGGTTTTGTGACTCACTGAGTTTAAGCAGGGCAGCCTGTGAGACCTGGTTTTGGAATTGTCCACTGGAACCTGGTTACATCACATATTTCAACTTGTAACTTACTGATTTGGATTCTTAACCTATGAAATAGTAAATATATAATATATGAATAGATTACATTTTAATTTATAAAATGTTGGCTTCAGAGGTTTACTTATGACAATGAAAATTTCTGTTTAAACTGGTACCATTTAACAGACACCAACTGTGGCTGGGTGCCTTTTGTTTGAGTAAAGCAGCGTCTTATATAGCCCAGGCTGGCATTAAATTCTGGCATTAAATACGTAGCAGAGGGTGACCTCAGCCTTCGATCTCCTTACCTGCTGTCATGTGTCACCATGCCTGCTTCATGTGATGCCGACTGAACCCGGGGCCCCCAGCCTGCTAGACAGACCAGCTAGGCCACATCCCCAGCTCACAGTGTCTGACTTCATGGAGACTTTGCAACAGTCTTGTGGAGCAAACCCTCCCTGCCTCATCTCACAGCTCAGGGGACAAGGCAGAGAAAGACAAAGGGACACACAAGGTCCTGCACCCAAGGTCATGTGGCTAGGAGAAGTAGCCATCTGGTGCCTACTCTGTTTCCCCTATGCTTTCCCACTGTTCTGAGAACAATGCATGTGAACGTGCAGAATGGGGGATTAGAACAAATGATGTGAAATAGGGCGTTTCTGGTCTCGAAAGTAGAGAGGTCGTTTATAGGTAATTTCTATTTTCTTGTTCAGATGTTCATGCATTTTCTAAAATGTTGACACATGACTATGCAGGAGAGGGAGGGTTTTTGTTTTGTTTCATTTGCAAAAGGCCCTTTCCCTTTTTTGCTGTCTGCTGTTTTAGATTCAGCAGCCAGGTACCAAGAACCAGGCAGAGAAAAAGATTAATACCAGAAAAATTGTATATTTTTTGTGTGTGAATGGAAAGAAGTAGGAACCACAAAAGGGGTGAAACCTGGGGCACAGAGAACACTCTGGGTAGTAACTATGGAGAAGACGGAGTCAGAGCTTCAGGGGCAGCTGGTTGTGGTAAATATGTGGGGAGTGAAATATGCCCTGCAGATTTTAGTTGGAGCCTTGTCTGTTGATAGGCATCTTTCAGTCCCCAGTGGTGTAGAGTGTCCTTCTCTCCCTACGGAAGAAGGGGACACCTTTACAAATGCATTTCCTTTATGAAGCTAAATTTGCACACTGCTGTAAGGCAGAAGGGGAAGAGTAGGGAGCCTGCTGGCTTCCGCTTAAGCTGCCCTTGTCATAGGAGCATCTTGGGGGGGCATATCTGAGGTGTTTCCACTGTATATTACATATAAACCGGGAAAAACGTGATTACACTTCTTGCTTTAAATGTACTAACTGCAAGAACTCCATTTAGAAGAAGATAAAAATGTATGGGTTTAGAAGGCTCACCACAGGTTATCTATTGGATAAAGACTAATGTGTCACTTAGAAAAAAGCTAAAAGAAAAGGACCAAAAAGCACTTAGATGAAAGTGCCATTCAAAATCACAGGCTGAGAGCTGGGCTGCAGCTCAGTAGGTAGAATGCTTGCTTGGTCTGCACAAAGGCCTGGATTCAGTCCCTCACATCACATAACACCAAGCATGGTGGTAGCACCTGTAATCTCAGCATGCCAGAGACAGAGGCAGGATGATCAGAAGTACAAGAGTATCCTCAGCTACACAGTGGGTTCCAGGCTAGCCAGGATTGCAAAACAAAACAAAGTTCCCACCCCAGGCCTTGAGGCAGAATCCAGGGAGGCCACATGGGGAAGCTGAGTCCTGCAGCAGGATGAGAGGCTGGGGTCAGGGCAGAATGGTTTGTGGGAGGCAAAGAAGGTCTGGGAGTGGTTTATCGGCCCAGACGCTGATGTTTCATTTTGTTTTTAATTACTTATAGGGTGCTCAGTGAGATGTTCCTTGCACAGGTAAAAGTGCTAACTGCCAAGTCTGATGATCTGAGTTTAATCCCCAGGAAGCACATGGTAGGACAACCAACTCCAAAAAGTTACTCTCCAACCTTCACATGAGCATGACAATGCATCTTCCTTCTCCACACGCAGGTACATACACACAAAAGAAATAAGTAAGAGGAAAAAAAGCTTAGGAGGGGGGGCAGGGTAACATAGGCAGAATAAGCCAATTCATTCTTTTTAAAAAAAAAAAAAAAGAAAAGAAAGAAAGAAAAGAAAAAAATCAGGCTAAGGTAACATTCTATCACTATAGAACAACATCTCTCTACAAAATAAAACAGAAAGGAAGGCAAAGCTTCTTCCCTTCCCATAGCAAAACTGGGGCGTCTGTTCAAAGAAGACAGTTAGCAAAATGTGCACTGACAGCGTGTGAATAACAGACGGGCTCTGGAAATGTAGACAAAGTGATACAGCCAGACAGCCCCGTCTGTTGGCATTGGCGGAGTCCCATTTATGCTGGGTACTATCACAGTAACTCAATAATCATACTACCATCCTTGCCTGGCATTCGTGTGTGACTGACACCCTTGGTACAGCAGAATCGCAGCCACCCAAGGAGATGGGGAAACAGAGAGAAGGGAAGTAAGCACCTCTAGAGGCATGGGTGGGCTTGGTGAGCCTTTGCACTTCACGGGCTAAGAGAGAGGGAGGCCAAGTCTCTCCTCTAGGCATATGCAGTAAACATTGCCATGTAATATCTGCAATTATTATTATTTTTTTTGGAGCCATTGCTTTGTGGTGCTGGGCTTGGATGTTAGGGATGATGTGAATATAGACTTGTCACAAATAGCGCAGTGAGGGGACCTTACCATCAGTCCCGTCCCAGCCAGCTCCACAGCTTTAGCTGAACATTTGTTAAGAGAGAACGGCTATATGCAGCCAAGCAGGAAATTGACTGTGATCTCCCTTGAAACCAGACTAGCATTTCAGAACCAGCATTAGAGAGGGAGCCAGAGGCGGGTGTGTGGCAAGGGGCAGACCTGTGCTGAAAAGGTAATAGAGCAATGGAGTGGAGGAAGAGCATTCCCTTCCCAGTCTGGATGCTCAGGTCAGTGAGGGCTTCATAATGGAGGCAGGAAATCACTGCTGGTGAAGGGCACAAAGCCAGGCACAGATCTTGGAGACCAGAAGGAAGGAACTGTCCGTGCCCTGTGATGGGGATGTGTGTTTGATATGAGCATCTTTCCTCTGCCCTTGGGTCTCTGTAGGCCATGAATACAGAGTTCTGAGTTCATAGAAGCTGCTTATCATAGATCATTTTGTACACTGACTTTGTTGCCTTAGCTTTGGAGGCCAAGAGAACAGGTCTGTTTTAATGGGTAGGAATGTGCAACAGGGGAACCAGAGAGATAGTGCAGACAGTCAAGCGGTTGCCCTCAAACAGGAGAGTTTGCATTTGATGCCCAAGACCCAGGTCAAAATGCCAGGCATGATGGTCTGTGCTTATAATCTCAGTGATGGGGAAGTGGAGGCTGGAGGAGGTCCCTGGGGTTCACTGGCCAGCTGACCTAGCCTAATTAATGATCTCTGAGCCAATGAGAGGCCCTGATTCAAAGGAGGTGTACAGCCTTCCTGAGGAGGACACCAAGGTTGTCCTCTGGCCTTTACCTAACACACACACACACACACACACACACACACACACACACACACCAAGAAAGTGCAACGAAGAAAACACTTATCAATTTCCCATCTCCTTCCACCATGGGTATGAGTTAGCTTATGTTATACTTATGTTGAAAAAAGTTGAAAAATAACCAGGAAACACCTAGAGGACAAGAAAGTAGGGTATAAAATAAGATGGGTTTGATGGGAAGACTATCCATAATGCATCACACCATAAGACCTGCCCACTTGGTAAGTGGTGGAGCACAGCTTTGCTTCTGGGCTTCCTGGTAGACAAAGCAAAGAAGGTGACGTCCCCAACCCTCACCCACAAGCCCAAGAGCCATCTCTGCTTCCCTGAAAGGTGGTCTCAACATCTCCATGACCGATTAGTAGCAATTTTCATGGAGCTGTTTCTTAGTAAAATCTTTCTGTGCCTGGAGGTCTACCCAAAAGCACAGTCAAATTAAAAGCCACAGATATGAGTGAACTAATAGATATAACTATTGTCATAGCAGGAATTTTTGCAGCAGACTAGGTCTTTCTTTAATTTAATTTTTCTATATTCTCTCTCTCTCTCTCTCTCTCTCTCTCTCTCTCTCTCTCTCTGTGTGTGTGTGTGTGTGTGTGTGTGTGTGTGTGTGTGTGTGTAGGTGTACTTACCCATGAGTTACATGTGTGGAGGCCAGGAGTTGAATGTCTTCCTTTACACATTCACTCTCTACCTTGTGTTTTTGAGAGAGGGTCTCTCACTGAATTTTCAGCTAGACTGATTGGCCAGTAAGCCTCTGGGATCTGACAGATATGCATCACCATGCCTGGTTTTTACATAGGTGCTGGACGATCAGAATTCAGGTTCTATGCTCAGACAGCAAGGTCTTTATCCACGGTGCCATCTTCCCAGACTTGAATTCCATTCTCTTGTTTGCTGTCCAGCCTCAGAGGCTCTTTGCTAAGAAGCCAGTGTTCAGAACACTGATGGGGCTGGGCACAGTGTTGACAGTAGGTAGTATGGAGAGAGGTGCCCTAGAACCAACTCAGAGCTTAAGGCATTTTAAGTCTCTCCCTGTCTCTGTCTCTGTGTGCCTATGCATGTGTGTGCATATGTGCGTGTGTAAAGCAGGAGCTACACAATTGTGCTTCTGAACATGGGGCTGCACTCGGCATGTTTAGGACTTAAGACAGCACTGGAAACCACCTAGACACCCTATAGAGGGGAACCATTGCAGCCTGAGGGTTGGCACGGCACAATTTTACAGGTAAAGGAGATCCTTGGCTGTGTAGTTTACTCTTGGTTACACAAGCACGCCTTAGTATTGCAATACCCACTGCCTGTTGCTGATAAAGGCTCTGATGGAGTGGGGAACTAACTGAAGACAGAGCAGAGGCTGGCTCTCTACTCAGGCCACCTATTTATATGTCTGTGACCAAGCAAAATACTTAAAAATATGGATGGACGTCAGAGAAAACATACTTCAGTATATAATGGGACAGCTGTGCAAGACAGAAACATTTTAGTGCAGACCATTAAGTAGGAATGAGGGAGATGGACAGTAATCGGTGTGGAAGGATGTCTATGAAATATTGACAAGTGAAAAAGCAGCTTACAGAATATGGAGTGGGAGGGAGGGAAGGAGGGCAGCAGGAAGAGAGGGAGAAAGAAACGGAGAATAAGAATATGTAGATATAGACATCTACCTGTCACTGTACAAGGGAGGTATCCATGGTGAGCTTTTAGATTATTTTTGCTCTCCCTTACATTTCATGCAGTGTTAAAGCTTTTAGTTCCTAGACTCCCCATCTTTTTTTTTTTTTTTTTTTTTTTTTTTTTAACGAGCCTGTACTTGTCACATGTCACATTCCTTTAGAAACAGCTTTTAGCTTTTATTTTATTTTATGTGTCTGGCTGTCTTGCCTGCACATATGTGTCTTTGCCACATATGTGTCTGGTACCCAAGGAGGTCAGAAGCAAGAGTTAAATCCCCTGGAACTGAAGTAATAGACATTTGTGAGCTGCTGAGTGGGTCCTGGGACTCAAACTTGGCCCTCTGGAAGAGCAGCAATGCTCTTAACCACGGAGCCATCTTTCCAGCCCCTAAATTCATTTTTAAAAAATGCTTATTGTGTCATGTAAGATAGGTTAAAAAAAAAAAAAAAAGGAAGGAAGGAAGGCTGATTGTGGTAACTAAAATCTACAATCCCAGCATTCTTCAAGTAGATGCAAGAATAGCGGCAAGTTTGAGGCTAGACTGGACTGCATAGTGAGAAACGTCTCCCAAATAAACAAGCAAACGGGCAAAAGAACAAAATAGGTATAAATAGGTATCAAGGAAACATGTTCATGGTCTAAAACTTGGAAAATTATTCTTAAAAACTGAGAAAGCAGACCTACTTTTTGTACCCTTAGAAAGTTAATAAGAAAGGATCCCACCCAGTTCCACAGGCAAAGCTGGGTGAGCTTGCTGTCCACCCTGCCAAGTTTTAAAGAGTATCATTTCCAAGCTGTCTAAAATCTCTGTGTTTTCCATACCAGGGTGTACTGTATGATTTCTAGATGCTAGACACCTGGTTTCTTAGCAGTTTCTAAATGTCATTCTACTGGTGAAACCACACAGAGTAAAGCCAGATCCTGAAGAAAAAAAGAATCGAAACTTATAATTTGAAATCACAAAGTAATATGAGCTCAAATTTAAAACCCTCAGTATACATGTCCCAGCCACTTCAAACAACTTACCTTCCAACTGCCAGCGTGCGAGGGTGCCTTGGTACCCAAGTTCATCAACTAGGGGACTGATTTTTTTTTTAGCACCTTCACTAACTGAGCTGGAGTGTAGCTCAGTTGGTGGATTATTTGCCTAGCGTGCATGAAGGCCTGGGTTCTATTCCCAGCACCTCAAAAGCCAAGTGTGGTAACGAATGCTTGTAATCCATGCTTGTAATCCCAGTGCTCAGGAGCTGGAGCCAGGAGGATCAGATCAAGGTCGTCTTTGGCTATATATTGAATCTGAGGTTAGCCTGAGATAGACTAGATACTATCTCAAAAACAAAACAAAATAAACAACAACAAAACCAACAAAAACCAATGGCTGAAGAGAGGTGGATCAGTGCTTACTGCTCTTGTAGAGGACTCAGATTCATTTTCCAGCACCCACATGTTGCTCACAACCATCTGTAACTTCAGTTCCAGAGGTTCTTGTATGTCTTCTGACCTCCAGAAACTCCTGTACACATGTGGTGCACAGATGCACACTTAGGTACACGTGTGTGTGTGTGTGTGTGTGTGTGTGTGTGTGTGTGACACACAACACACACAGAAAGAGTAAATAAATATTAAAACGAGGCAAGAACCCTTCATTAATTAATCAATTAATTAATACTGCACTTGTCAGTTTGACACTCAAGGCTGTCACAGGGTATAATAAGTGTTGTCGAATGTGACCTTCAAAGCTTGCATCACTCCAGTAAAGGTCCAGGGACCAGAGGGCATGTGTGGGGTAAATGAAGGTGCTCTGGACCTCAAGACTCACAGCTCAAAAGCAGCCTTCCCTAACCCAGATAGTTTTATAGACCATGATGGTGGTACTCATGATGCTGTTAAATAATTCAAAGTTAACCAAAGGATACATGGGCAAAATTTACCAACAATTGTTTTTTGTTTGTTTGTTTGTTTTGTTGTTGTTGTTTTTTCGAGACAGGGTTTCTCTGTGTAGCTTTGGAGCCTATCCTGGCATTTACGCTGTAGCCTAGGCTGGCCTTGAACTCACAGAGATCTACCTGCATCTGCCTCCCGAGTGCTGGATATAAAGGCAAAGGCATGTGCCACCACACCACCGACTGGCCCAACAGGCAGGGTTTTTTTTTTTTTTTTTTTTTTTTGGTTTTGTTTTTTGTTTTTGTTTTTGTTTTTTTATTGACTTGGTGTAACTATGTAGCCTAAGATAGCCTTAAAAACAGGATCCTTCAGCCTCAGCTTCCTGAGCCCTGGGATTAAAAGTGTATGTTACCCTAATTGACTCTAAGATACTCTTTTTAAATAGGAGCGGGTGAACGGAGCTTCCACTCCAGGTGTTAGGTTTCAGTATTGGGGCTGGGAGCTTGCCTGGCATGCATGAGCCTCTGGGCTCCATCCTAGGGACTGTGGTCATAAGATGGTGTTTATCTGATTTAAGGGTGAATAGTAAGATGAGCTCCAAAGGAGAAATAGAGATAGATATTAAAATTCTGTAAACCACAGAGCAATATGAGCAAAAGTTTAAGCTGTTTGATAAGAAAGAACAATAGGAGAAAGGATCAGTACCTTATCAGCACTCAATATTTTAACCTTTACTGAGTGCTGAGAGGCGGGGGCACTGCTATAAATGCCAGGTATTCAAAAACACATGCATGTTTAAAAGATAAGAGCCTCAGAGGCTGATAAAAACGTATGTAGTTTCCAAAAGAAAAGATTAAAAATGTCCAATAAGCACAGATTTAAAAAATAAAAAATCCATACCACCCTAAGAATTTACTCAATGGTGAGAAATAGCTTCCCTCTAAAATTACTTCAAAATTTTAGAACAGCCAGCATAGTAGCACATTTCTTCAATTCCTCTGATTAACACAGTTAATTAATTTAATGTCCTTGGGAAGCAGAGGCAGGACCATAAGTTGTCACCCGACCTCCAAATGTGCACCAGGGCCCATGCCCACCGATACCCCCGTGAAACAAATAATAATAATTTGTTAGCACACATATAAAAACTTTAAACATTTTTCAAGATTGTATGTGTCTAAAACACCCAGTGTTTATATTGCAGCATGTGCCAACTTGAAGGACTGAACGAATATGAGATGTTTTGGAAGTGTGAATCATGGATTTCTAGCTTTAAGAAGGAGCGTCTTATTTCTGTGTTTTTTTTTTTAAATCAATTTTTCATTTTAATTGGTTTTTCAAGACAAGGTCTCAGGTAGCCTAGGTTTTTCTCAAGGTTTCTACACAAGCAAGGATGATTTGCACTCCTCGATCCTCCTAACTCCACCACCAAAGTGCTGGATTTACAGCATGGGCCACCACGTCTGGTCATGTGCCGCCAGGGCAGAAGCTCCAGGCATGCTAGGCAGCAGCATCCAACCCTTGAACTACATCCCAGCCTGCTTAGGTTTCTTACTTAGTTTAAAATTTTTCTTATGACAATTCCTGTGCCTGCTAATGAGGAGGGTATTTTAGGAAGTGACTATGTACCATTAAAAAGTGAATTGTATCTCGTTGAGCGAGCCCTAATTAAATTCTTTTCAGTATCTTATTTTTTTATTTATATAACAAATAATAGTAGCCTTTTTTTTTTTTAGCCTGGTGTGGTGGTGCATGCTTTTAAACCCAGACATCAGGAGGTAGAGATAAGCAGATCCCTGTGAGCTTGAGGCAAGTCTAGTGTACATAGCAAGTTCCAGGCCAGCCAGGGCTATCATGTATGTATGTATGCATGTAAAAACAGGGTCTCACTGTGTACCTCTCTCTCTCTCTCTCTCTCTCTCTCTATATATATATATATATATATATATATATATATATATATATACATACATATATATATATACACATGTATACACACACACACACATATTATAAGCAATGGTTGCAAATGTCCATTTGAACAGCACAATGAACCATCACTGTTTACCCCAGTGGTTCTTAACCTTCCTAACGCTGCAGCCCCTTAGTACAGTTCCTCATGTTGTGGTGAACCCCCCCCATAAAGTTATTTTCATTGCTACTTCATAACTGTGATTTTGCTGCTGTTGTGAATTGTAATGTAAATATCTGTTGTGCATGATGTCTGATATGTGACCCCTGTGAAAGAGTCGTGACCCACAGGTTTCAACCTGCTGGCTTAATCTCGTTTCTAGACTGGATATTCTGCATGTGACTGCTGCAAATAAAAGCAAAACCAAAAAACCCCACATTGAGCAAGTGGTTGGTTGTGTAATGTGCACCCACTCTGGGAAAGCTTCAGCAGTCTCTCTCTCTCTATTCCCACCCTCCCCACCGCCCCCAGACAGGTTTTTTCTGTGTGACCCTCGCTGTCCTGGAACTCGCTCTATAGACCGCTGTCACTTTGTAGACCAGGCTGACCTCTGAGTGCTGGCATTAAAGGTGTGTGCCACCACCATCCAGCTTTAGTTTTCTTTTTTAATTACACAAAATATGTATCAAACAAAAATATTTACCTTTGGTACAGAAAAATGTAAACACAAAACTGAATTTGCCATTTAATTCTTTTTTCTCTATGCCTTATTTCTTTAGACATTTAAAATTCTTTTTAAAAATAAAGCCATTTTATTTTTCTTTGATAACATTGTCCATCCACAGCTCCCCCATCCAATTCTCCCTAGACATTCCCAGCATGTCAGCACCCTACCCTGCTCACATGCTGTTGGATTGCCACCCGATCTTATGCAGGTAATTGCAGCTGCCGAGGTGAGTTCTTAGGTGCAATGACCATGTCAAGTCCAGAAGACAGTATTCCCCAGCTCTCCTCCAGATCCTTCCGCTCTTGCATTCTCTCCCTTCCTCTTTGGCAATGTCCCCTGAATCTCCAGGGAGGGATTTGACATCCATGTCCTCTTTGACCAGTTATGAGTCTGCTTTGGCTGCTGACCACTACAGAGCAGAGCTTCCCTGGGCAGGTGTGAAGACAGCACTAACCTACGGGTATAAACGCAAGTATTCAGTTAGAAGGCAGTTTGACAGCATGCCCATACAGCAAAGGCAGAACTAGTAGATTCTCCCTAGGACTGGGAGTTTTTTTCTTTTTTCTTTTTCTTTTTCTGTTCTTTCTTTTTTTCTTCCTTCCTTCCTTCCTTTCTTCTTTCTTTCTTTCTTTCTTTCTTTCTTTCTTTTTTTTTTTTTTGGACTGGGAGTTTCTTATGCAGTGAAGACACATTCACTGTATTGCACTAACAAAAGAGGGCATTTGCCCAAGAGAAATGAATTCTCATGTCCTACAGGCTAGAAGGGAATGTTGGGTCCCCTGAAGCTGGACTTACATGTAGCTAGCTGTGAGTCTCTCAGTGAAAATGCTGGGAACGTCACTTAGATCCACAGCATTGGACACCTCCCCAGCCCCCTGCCTGCTTAAAGTGGATGAATTTTATTGCATGTAAGTTATATATCAGCCAAGTTGAATTTTTTAGCTCTTTAAATTTTTTTCCCATGTAGGGCCAATTACATAATTAAAATGATTTTAGAGAAAGAAATGCATCTGGGAAGCAGGGGGTCAAGTGAAGCGGTCTGCATAGGTTCTGTGCCCATGCTGGTCCCAGTGCTGTGTGCTGATTCTGGTACCGTGTGTGTGTGTGTGTGTGTGTGTGTGTGTGTGTGTGTGTGTGTGTGTGTGTGAGAGAGAGAGAGAGAGAGAGAGAGAGAGACAGAGACAGAGACAGAGAGACAGAGACAGACAGAGACAGAGACAGACAGAGGGAGCAAGCACTTGGCATAATGCAGTTTTTCTATCCATGCTTGACTTACATCATTGGTCCCAGCTTGATGATGCTGTGCTGGGTCCCTTCTCCAAGTGAGTGAGTTGGGTTCTCTGTCTCTGACTCCCCAGAGAGAGTTTCATGAAGGTGGAGACACCTTAATCAACCCATCTCCCCATCTACTTTAGGATGTTTTCTATTTTGCACCATTATTAACGCTCACCCTCCCACACTGCCTCCATTTCAAAAAATCTAAAAAGGAAGAAAGATAAATGGCTTCATGAAAAGAATGGGTTAAGAGTCCAAGGAGTCAGAGAACGTGATGATATGCTGATGGACGGGGTGGGTATCGGACTTCCATTTAACCAAGTTTATTTTAAAAGAATGATGTAAGTTTTCTGGGTATCAGAATTCTATTCCACTAAGCTTATTTTAAAATAATGACGTAAGTTTTCTTTTAAAATTTCAGTCATGAAAATGTGACCTTGGACACAAGTTATGAATCACATCCTGCTTCAGCGAACCTTTGACAAGATGAGACATTATAGAAAACGGCCTCGCAATGTGAGGGCGGGCCTATGTGCTGTCAGTCATTGCTGGAGACCAGGACCATGTGTTCTCCAGTAGCAAGTTCTGTGCTTCCAGAAGGCGGAGAAAAAGGAGACCAATGACCACATCCAAGTGATTCAAATTCATGTTTTTAGAGTCCTAGGTAGATTGGGTTAGAACAAGTTGTTATTGCATGGACTTCAGTGATGGATTCTTAGGGTCCAAGGGCAGAATTGACTGCCTGCATCCATGTCTGTGTAGCCATCAGATCCTAAGTGTTTACCAGTCATGTGGCCCTGCTCCAGACCAGTGACTAAATCTGAAAAAGTACGTCGTTTGGACAACGAGATCTGTGGACTGTGTGTTTCAGCTCTAAGAATTTAAGAACTCCGAGAAAGCAATTCATGCTCAGGTATGCATGGCTGGTACCTTCCAGGAGAAGTCATCTTTTTAAAATGACTCTTGAGAAGGCAGGCTTCTTAGTGAAGAAGGCCCAGGGGCTATTGGCAGCTCAGTAAGCAATGTGGTTGACTGTGGACATTTTGGTGAAAGCGCTGTTCCTAGAACCATCAGCCTCAGTGTTTGTGTAAATCCATCTGTTCCTTTACAGGCACCACAGTGTCGCTAGATGCTTTTCATATCCCCTTCCTGGGTTACAAACTTCCTGGACCCATAGACACCTCAGGAAAGGCTAGGCACAGCAAATTGGAAGATGCTATACCCATTCCAGCCCCATTCTAGTGCAAGGCTTGAGGACTATGGTGGCACATAGATTTGTCACCTACTCTGTGGTCAACCTGGGCAATTTAGTGAGACTCCATCTCCAAAAACAAAAATTTTTAAAAAATAAAGGAAAGGCTGTGCTTGTTTGGCGTGGGGGAGGCCTTGTTTATCCTCAGCGTTGCAAGACAGAAGTTTATCTGTAGATCAGATTGGCCTCTGGATGGCCAGTTTGGGGCCTTAGAGAGGGAAGGCCTGTACTGTGGACTCATGTCTTAGCCATGGTGTGAATCTCTCAGCATCAGTGACTTCATCTCCAAAGTTGGGCAAGGTCCTGGACTTTACCCGCAATCCTTGGGCCTCAGTATCTCCTTTAGTGAGAGGAGAAGGTTATGTGTGTGAGGACCAGTCTTCACAGTCTTCACAACACTGCTTTCCTCTTGGTTGGGCATATCGGTAATGGTTTCTGATGATGCTGAGGTGAAGTTGGGTCTGGTAGATATAAAGTCTTGATGGCAGCTCCATTCTTCAGTCGTGCCTGGACTTGAGGGCTGGACCACCTGGATTGTGTGCCAATGAGTGCTCTCCCCTTGACCGTGTAGATGCTGCCAAAGGTCTCTTTGTAACTCCCCACCCCCAAGGAAGCCTCTCAGACTGGAGGTGTACTGCACTTACAGATCCAGATCCTGGGGAGGGGGCGGCTGCTGAGATGGTGACGGCGATAAACTTGTTGCACAACACATAAAGCTTTGCTTTCTGGCTTGTGTGTGGGTTCTGTCCTGGTGGAGGAAAATCAGATGTCCTTGAATGGATTTAGTAGAGTCTTGCCCCCCCCCCCCCCGCTTGGTGTCTGACACGGAAGAGAGGCTAACTGTGGTGGTAGAGAAGAAGTCTGAGATACAGTCTGGGCTGGGTTTGAGTCTTCTTGGGGCTAATACAACAGCTGCCACTGAGGGTTGCAATATGAGATAATGCAGCAAGTGAGGGATAGGAACAATGAGGAGCTCTTGCACATGAGCAGTTACATATTTACAAACTGAATGAAAACAGTGAAGAATGTGGGAGCATAGAGAAGGCTTCTGTTCTGTATGATTATAGTACAGAAACCATTTCTCAGCTGGGTATGGTGACGCAGGTCATCCCAGCACTAAGTAGGCCAAGTTTGGAAGACCGTGAATTAGAGGGTAGCCTGAGCTACATAGTGAGCTCCTGTCCCTCTCTGCCTTTGGGATGGTAACTTACGACTCCCACACTGCTCCTATGAAGCCTCACTTCTAATTACTTTTCATTGGTTCATCTTGCTTAATTAAAAAGTGATGAGCTCGGGGCCCTTCCTGTTCAGAGGTGTCATGCTCAGCTCTGGTGGGGCCTGAGCACCAATAGCCTGGAGGACACCCAAGGGTGATATCAGGAGGTATCAGCAAACTAACAAGGGGGCAGGGAGGTGCTGGGCGTTGGTGACACTGGGCTCTTGTTTTAAATTGAGGAAGGACGGAGGTGACACCCATCTGCAACTTTTGAGAAACCTTTGTGGGACACAGATGTTCAGGTAGAAGGGTAGCCTATTTATAGAAACACACGTCAAAGGAAGAAACAAACCTGCTTCTTGAACAAAGAGAGACAATTAACCCAAGAGCTTCCCTGGCTGCACCTACAGTGGGACCAATGCCCTGGGGGTCATGTGGACCAGATGGTTCTGGGCTACCCCACATAGAGGCTAGACTGGATTCTCCATCCCATCCCGTCCCTGTGGGTGATGAGTGTACTTCAGGGCAGGGGTGAGCATTTTTCTGAGTGTTCCACTGAGTGCGCTGGCTGCTGGCTCATGCTCAGCTTTCACTGAATTCGATCAGCAACAGTGAGAACGCTCTTCTGCTCCAACCACCAGAATTAGCCCCTTTGTGTCTGTCTCCATTTGTCCTTATAGAGCAGGGCTCTACAAATACAGTTAGGAAGGTGGGTGGCAGGTTGCAGTATAGATACCCTTTCATCTGCAGATGTGGGTAACTCAGGTGCAGCCACCACAGAGCCTCACCTTCCCCGGGGACTCTGCTGTGATGGGAAAGTCTCCGAAGTCCTGTCAGACCCCAAGACCATGTACTTAGTGTTCCACAAAGATCTCCTGGCCTTGGGAGCAGTGGAAGACTTAGCACCCCATCTCACCCATGCAAGATAGTAAATACTCATAAAACAATAGGTTGTTTTGTAAAAGACATTCTGGTAGATGTTGGGAACTGAGACGGAAAGAATACACAAGCCAATAGGCAAGGTCAGGCCTCGCCTCTCAAAAGTCTATTGATCTTTTGTTTTCTTTCTTCTTTTGAGACAGGGTCTCACTCACCACATAGCTCAGGCAGCCCTCCACTTCATTGTCTTCCTGCCTGAGCCTCATGAGTGCTGGGGATGCAGGCAGGCACTACCGTGCCCAGCAATAATTTGTAATCTGAACGAAGAGACAATTGAAATGGAACACAAAGTGATATACAGGATGGAGTGCTTGTGTGAATGGACGGTGGGTGGCAGGAGTCAGGCTTCCCAAGCTTGGCATGGGGGAGGGTTCCAAACGAAAGGCATGTTAGCGTGATACACACCATGTGGTGCTGGACCATCCTGGGGCATGGGTGGGCATTTAGGGTGGCCTTTATGGAACTGCAGATGGAGACATACGGAAGTGTGTGTAGATTTGCCCATACACCTAAGGTGATGCATGTACACGCATGTGGGTACACACACACACACACACACACACACACACACACACACACACACTTACTTCTTGGTCAGTTGACATGGCTTAGACAACTCTGCCCTAGAAACCGTCAAGCCCCTAGCACACAGGCTGTTTTCTGTTGTTCACCAGCAAACGTAAGCAGCCTCCCTGGAGAAGTGGCCAGTTCTAAAGCCGTAACATCTTTTAATTGTCCTGTGGTAGCAACATACAGGTCGCATAAAACCTGCCACTCTTTTGACAGTTTCACACTGTAGCTCAGGCTTGTTGGGAGCACAGCACCAAGGTCCTTGTGCCCACAGATCTCCAGAGGAACCAGGAACGTTAAGCGTACAGGATTGTCTTTCCGATGGAAAAGATGAAAAGCCTGCATCCAAAAAGCTGAGAATTGGGAGTGATTAGTAGTCTGGTGATCTGTGTTATCTGTTGAGCCCGGCCACATCAAGCTCCCACAACCAGGACCGGAGGTGGCTAATAGCCCAATTGAACTCTATGCTATCTGTGTGACTGAGACCAGGCCAGACTCTTCCTTAGGCCCTTAAGCTAATACAGGCAGCCTGTCTCTAGAACCCCTCTTCTAGGAAGACATGACATGTACCCTGAGTTGTTTCAATATAATTACACTTCCTTGTTCACTGAGGATTGTATTACACCAGGAACCCCCACCCCCACCGCAATTATATGGGTCTTAAATACGTTGGGAATGAATTGCCTGACACCAGGCTCTTTAGAAGTCTTAATCCAGGACAGTGAAATCAATCTGAACTGAGTTTTCATTCTCATCTTTTTCTGGTTCGCTTTTCTGCCTGACACCTTCAGAGGCCCCTCACAGGCTGGCCTCAGACTTCTGTTTGTCCTCATGCCTCAGTCTCCCAAGTGTTGGTAGCACTACCACCAGGCCTGGTCAAAATCTAACTTCTTCAAATAATAATTTTCTAAACACTTTTTTCTTTGCGTTGGGGCAGGCTTGTGTCATGGTGCATGTGTGGAGGTCAGTGAGAGTCAGTTTTCTACTTCAACCCAGTGGGTTCTGAGGACGCAGCTCCGGTTGTGAGGCTTGGCAGCTTGTTCATGTACTCACTGATTCACCTCACCAGTCCGGTCTTAAGCCTTGCTAAGTATGTAGTTCAGTGATATTTAATATGCTTTCAGTCATCTGCAACCATCACTGCCACTCATCAGCTGAACAATGGGAACCACGCCTGTTAATCAGCTTGCCCCACACACCTTGGGAATCCCTCCATGCCACCAGCCCTGTCATCTGCCCCTGGACACTCTCTCTGCTGTTAGTTATCTTAAGGTCCCTAAAGCATTTGCCTTTTTTCCTGTCTTTTCCACTTCCTCCACCGTGATGTTTTCCAGGTTCACAACGTTGATGCGCTTGTTCAAATCCCCTGCCCTTTGGAAGCCAGAAGCATTTTGTGGGACCTGAACATCAAGCATTCAAAGAAACATGCCCAGTGTGTAAAACTGTCCAAAACACTGAAGGGAAATATTCTGAGCCTTTGTGCGGAAGCTCTGATCATACAGAGAACCTGGAATGGAGTCCCCACTGTGTGCTGTGAACAGCTAGTCCCTTCCACAACATTCCAAGCAAACAAGACTGGAGAACCATAGCTTCACAGTGGAGAAAGCTGATGGAAGCAGCCCAGGCAGGCACACAGGGTCAACATCTGCCATGGTGTCCAACTGTGTGTGCTGCTCACATGGATTAAAGATGGAAGTCATCTCTTGGTCTTGGACCAAGACTCTTGGTGAAGGGATGAGACATTTGCTGTTGATCTTAAATTCTCCACCCCCTCCTCAGGTCTCAAGTTCTGGGATTATAGGCTTCTACTACCATGCCTGGTTGCTTTTAATTCTTTTAATTATGATAAATTCATGTTGCTTGTGCAAGTGGTTCATAACAGAGAATGAGCCCAGGGTATAAGGAGATTTTCTGTATCATCTATGAGAGTCTTAAAACAATTCTTTTAAAAACGTGTTTGAAAAGGAATTACGGCCAGAGGCAGATGAGAGAAAGCTGTGCCAGAGGCAGAAGGGAGCAGAGCCAGCTGGGACCAGGAGTCAGGGCAAACTTCTGAAGCTCGGTTTCCTTGGGTCTCCTGGCTCTGATGGCTTTCTCTCTTCCTCCCCAGTTCTGAGCTACTCCCACTCTACATCCACTCCTGGGATACATGCTAGCCCTCGGGGGGACACCTTGAACGTCTGGGATTCCCAGGAATGTGGAGCCGGAGCTCCACACCCAGGATGCCTTTCTGAAGACATGGTCCCTAGGTCTTCTAGGTGCCTGAACTTCACCTGGAACAGTGGTAACAGCACTGCTGAGCATTCTAGAACCCCACAGCCACAGGGCAGGACTTTAGTGAAAAGGCAGTGCCCTGCGTGTTTGCTTGCTTGCTTGTCAGTCTTTGAGACAGGGCCTCCTGTCACCCAGGTAGCAATAGATGATCTTGAGCCTCTCATCTCCTGTTTCAGCCTCCTGGGTGTTGGCATGACGGGTGTTTTTCTTAAGAGCAAGAATATTTCTTTACAGACTTCAGCATGCATTCGGTGTGTGAGATTTGACCCTGATTGCATCCTGTTATTTGACCTGTAGATTTCACCTGTTTGTGCCTGCCCATCATTGCCTTCAAAGTAAGGGAAACCTGAGTTCCAAGGCTGCCCTTCTCCATCTCCTCTGGCAGGAAGCTGCTCTTAAGTCTTGTATTTTGTCTTTCAAGGAGCACATGTCAGATGCTTTGTAAAATGTCAATGATCCCCTTGAAAATAAATTGATTTTGTTTTATTGTCTACAAAATGAATTCATTTAAGGAAAATCTAGTAAGGGGACCAGAGGAACAAGCAGTCCACAGATAAAATCTTGAAGGCTCATCATAGGAAAAATGGACCAAAGAAACACTTTGAATCAATGGTGTTCTGGGATTTTGGCAGTGGAACAAAGAGCTGACATTAAGAATGTCCCAGACTAGGAGCAGGGAGTCCATGGTGGGTGGGGTAGAGTAGGATACTAGGTTCTCCCCTAGGTGCTCTGGGGGGTGGGGTGGGCAGGGATGTGCTTCTAGATGGGTGTAGGGTTAAGATGGACTTAACTAAGCCAGCTGTGACATCAGTCTTGGAGCCAGACAAGCAGGGGGAGCCGAGTAAGGACTGGCAGTTCCCAGAAACCCTTGACTGGGTCACTCAGGGTCTTCCCAGCCAGGGTCCAGAGCCAGTGTCACTGCCATCATGCTCCCCAGAGAACTCCCTACTGCCAGAGCCTTGGCAGCTCTCATTAACACGGCCACCTGGCTGCTGTGGCTCTGTATTGATAATCCCCACGGAGTGTGTGTGTGTGTGTGTGTGTGTGTGTGTGTGTGTGTGTGTGTATGTGTGTGTGTGTGCATGCGTGTGTGTGTGTGTATGTGTGTGTGTGTGCGTGCGTGTGTGTGTGTCTGTGTGTGTGTGTATGTGTGTGTGCGTGCGTGTGTGTGTGTGTCTGTGCGTGTGTATGTGTGCGTGTGTGTGTGCGCGCGTGTCTGTGTGTGTGTATGTGTGTGTGTGTATGTGTGTGCGCGGTGTGTGTGTGTGTGTGTGTGTGTGTGTGTGTGTGTGTGTGTGTGGTTGCTCTAGGCCCCAAGAGGGTTGGCCTGCTCTTGACAAGGGTCAATAGTCCTGCAGAGGACATGCCTTCCTGTTGGGTGTCTGTGTGTCTTTAACTGCCCCCTCCTGCTGGGCCAGGGAGCATAGAACCATGTTTAGGAAGTCAGGATGCTAGCCAGAGGTTGGTTTTGGGGAGCAAACGGTGACCATTGAGGTCACATCACAAAGCGGGTCACTGTGTCATAACTTAGCAGTAAGGATTGAGGATCACTATGCTATGAATGTTTTAGGCTCTCATCTTCAGAAGTACAATGACTACATACTTGGAGGCCAGAGGAAGGCCAAGGGGAAGGATGGAAGCCTGGGGCTGGGAAGGGGGGGGGACTTCAGGAGAAAGATGGAGATTAGAGGAGGACCGAAGGTCGGGGGAGGGATGGGATCCAGGGAATGATTGTTACACCCAGTCAGGGAGAATGCAGGGCAGGGTTGGGGCTTAGCTGCAGCTTCACGTACTGAAGCCCAGATCTGGGGAGGGATGCATTTTGGTCCTGGAGGAACACAGTGTGTTTGGTTCCCATTTCTCACCTCTACTGTATAACCCGGTACAGGAAAGCTGATGCTGTGGAGAGTGGTGTCAGAAACAGGTTTACTTGGAAGCTGGTGACCTCTAAGAGAAGAATGATGCTGAGGCAGGGTCCTCTCCCTCCTTAGACTTGGCGGGTGGCTGGGGTCAGGTGGGCCTGGGTTGGGTGGAGGACATCCACCGGCAGCCAGAATAGTTGGGCTCTTCTGGGTCATCCAGAAGTCCTTACTAAGAAGACCTACCCCGTAATTGTCCCTGGGACTCCAGCCCACTTGGCCCCTCCAGCCAGTCTTTCCACACATCTTTTCTACCCTGGGCAATAGCTTGTGGACTGAGTCAGGCCCCACAGCCCCACCCAGATGGTCTTGACCTACTTTGAAGACTTTTCTGGGTTTCATAGTCCTCACTGAAGACAGGTGAGGCCAGGAAACGACAGCCCTGGGGTGAGGACTCACCAAGGGACGTACCTTGCCCCTGACAGTCTCTTTTTCTCTGTCCCCCTCCCCTAGCTGCTATTTTGGTCCTTCCTCCATGATGGTGCGGGGTGAGCCTCTTTTCATGTCAGGATGCCAGGCCCCTGCCACCCAGTAAACAGCTGAAGGATGTGGTAGGAGACAAATTTTCCACTAAGATGACTTTGAACTGGTTCCTTCACACAAGGGCTCTCCTGCTCCTCCCAGCCAAGGGGAACCTATCCCATCTCACCAAGCCACGCCAGAGTATCAAGGTCATCTCTAGAGGGGTCCCTGAGGAGCAGCTACATTTCAGTGTCCCTGCCCACCTCATGGGGGTCTTCACAAGTCCGCAGAAGTGGCAATCTCGTGCAGGGAGATGGAGAATGGAGTTTGTCGGGTACACCCTGCAGGTGAGCCTTCGAGCCTTGGAGCCCGGTGGCCAGCCGCTAGGGAAGGAGCCTCAGGTACCATTCACACAATAGAAGATGCAGACAGGAGCCTTTAGTATGGACCTTGCCACCTCCAGAGGCCACTTAGAGTGTGAGCCAGGGCCTGTTCCCGCCATGCCAGGCAGACAGACCTGAGAGAAAGACCAGTTCCCAGCCTCAACTTCCTCCACTGGGGCCCAGGGCAGCCAGCTGCGTGTTATCTCAGGACTGAAGCCGCCATTATCAAAGTCACTGTTGCACCTCTGTAAGATGGGGCGGGAGGCTGGTGGCTAAGAAAACCATCCTCACAGCAGTGAATGCTCTCTAAACCCCAAGCCTCTCTCCAGTCTCTCTGCTACCCTTCATCTCCAGTCCTCGCCTCTTGTCTCTGGAGGCGCCTGTCCTGCGATGGTCCTTCTTACCGGTCCCCGATCCTGGACTACACACGGCACAGACCAACTTTGGATGCCTCTGTGAATATTTTTATTTTCTTGTCCTGTGAACTCCTATACATCATTCAATAGCCAGCTCAGTTACCCCCTCTTCTATCCCATTTTCTCCCACCACACCCTTTTAGACACTGTCACTGAAGCAATGTGGTGGCGTGCTGTGCAAGATGGGGATGGTGTGTTTGGGTGACGCCAGAGCTTCAGGATGATGTTTCCATTGAGACTGTTCGGTGCTGGCTTCAGTCTAGAAGTTTCTCCCCCAAACCTCAGATCCATTCAATAAAATAACCATCATGTGCTCCTCCAGGAATGAGTCTTTAGTAGCCGCAAGCCTCCTAGTGTGGGGAGATGCCCACACGTGCCCAGGGTGCAGAGCCTGAGGGGGCAGAAAAGACCTCCTCCTGTCTTGCCTCTCTAGGCTCGATGGTTTGGGAGCAAGGGGTTGCCAAGCAGGTCACTGAGGTTCCTGTGGGCTAGACATGATACATCTTCACCATGTAAGCAATGGCTCCCCATTGGACCTTTTGAGTTAGGAGGAAAATTGGTGCTACATGCCAAGCTATGTGGCTTCTGGCCACTCAGCCTCCCTGGCCTTGATTTCTTTGTAAGTGGTGCAGACAATCCTTTCTCAGAGCACCCTTATCAGGATGATAAAACCACATCCACCTGGCAAATGGTGCTCACCTTCATTATTTGTCAAGTTTGCTATCACCATACACAACCCAGACTGCGAAGTCCCCAAGGGTGAGGGCCAGGTTCCATTCTCTGTCCGCCTAGGGCCCAGCACGGTGCCTGGTTCTCTGTGCATGTTGAACCATCAATGTCCCTGAGCTCAGGTTCCAGGAGGGTATGTTGTCCTAACACATTTGTTTTTACTGACAGCATGCTCAGGTGCTTCCCAACAGCTTTCCCTGTGAGCCATGTGGATTCTCTTCTACTAATAAGCACAAGACTTATTAGTAATATTAGATGTATTCTAGTCCATCTGCCCCCTCCCCCAAGCTCAGGGCTCCAGAGCAAGGCAGGAGCTCCTGAGTATGCCCATTACTCTTCAGCCTCAGGGGCCAGACTTGTGCATATCACCTTTTAGTGTGACTTGTGGGAGCATTTGATGTAGAGCCCTTGGCCTCCCCAGCACTGGTGATTTTCTATGCACACCCAGCAGTCAAGCTTCTGCTAGCAGAGGGCCAGAGAGGGTGAGCAGCTGGCCTGAGGGAGGCGGCACAGGATTTATGGGATGGCATGATTTCCAAGGCCAGAAGAGTGCCCCGCCCAGCAGCTTCGGCTTCTCCCCTAGGAATCCCTCACAGTGGTCAGGAGGCTTGTCTGGGAGGTACCTCAATACAGATGACCACATCTTGGGACAGTTGCCCCAGGGAGCATCTGTGGCTAGTACAACAGGGACAGGAGCTTTTAAAAAGCAGGCCCATCAACCAGCACCCTAGCTCCCAGAGGGAGGCTGGAGCCACAATCTGCAGGCGGCATTGAGTGGTGGCTGCAGCAAGGCTAAAGTCACTAGCAGGTGGTTGAAATCCCAGCCAGGCAGCCTGGACCACAGCATCTACTGGGGAGGTGCCTGGACTGTCGTGGGTGGGGTGTGGGAAACCAGGGGATGCAGGCAGCCAACTCCTCTGGCAGAGCCAGCCTGGTGCACAGGCCTGGGAACATCTGGACAGCTTCCATCTGCCCTCCATCCTTTGCATGGCTTTGGCCCGTCTCTCCTTTCCCTGCATTTGACCAGAGTGCAGGCCACAGTGGATGGCAGCCCTGGCATTTATGCCCAAATGGATCAAAGCTGCCTCTGCTTTGCCCACAGCTAGCATGGGGCCCCAGTGCATTCAACTGGTCTCCTGCCAGCAGTGTCAAGGGAAGGTGGCTGCTCTTAGGCCACCTCTCCCTTGAGAGTATTTGATGGGAGTACCGAAGCACCAGGCTTACCTCCTAAGGAGGCTGGATGTGTGTGTGGGGGGGGGGAGGGATTAAGCACTCTCAACTCCCCAACCAACCACAGGATACCCATCTCTCATCCCTTAAGGTGTGTGTCCAGATATCCCTCAGGACTGAACCTGGGTGGCCAGAGCACAGATGTACTCGTACATGGTGTCACCTCCTTCCTTAATTCTTTCTGGAGCTTCCAGAACATTCCACTGCAAGGACTTGAGCTCCTCTACCCTTGAGGAAATGTATGCTGCCACATGTGCACATGTGCACATATACACACATGAGCACACACAGCACACACAGAGTTTAAGGAATTGTCACGACACACCTCGTTTTCACTCAGCAATCGTTTAATTTCAGGAACTCAGGACAGGCCACCATAGCCTGGCTGGAACCCTCCAGTTTTCTGAGGCTGTGGGGATGTCCTCTTTAAAGTCCTGGGTGCAATAGCTACATTCACCCAAAGCGTTGTCAGTCCAAGAGGATCTGTGGAGACTCAGAGCTTCCGGCAGCCTCTAGCCCTTCAGGCAGACCCCTGCTCTCTTCCCCCAACTGAGCTGCCTGTCCCTTCATTCTGTGGCTGTGCAGGGACCCTCTATAAATCCTAAGGAGCTCAGAATAATGTTCAGTTTTCTAAGGATAGAGATAGAAGTCCAGCCAGTGCCCCTGGTGGACTCAGAGACCTCTGGTTGGCCAGACTGGCCTTGACCTAAGTGATGGGAGCATGTGTTTGTCTTGGTTACCCTCAGCTGACAGTGCCCAGGAAGGCTATGTCCCATGCTAAGTGGGTGCTTCTCTGATTGCATTCAGACAGCACTGCCTTCCTGAGTGATAATGGCAGCCCCTGACCCAGGACCTATCTTTGCAGCAGTGGGTGAGCTGCTCAGCCCCTTGGTAGCTTCCAAAGACTTAGGATCAGAGTACCTGACTTGGCAGAGTGAGCTGAGGCCTCAGAATTACCTAGCATGACCCTGTCAGAGGTGCCACTGCCAGAAGTGGCCAAACCCTGCTTGCTCAACCCAGACTCGGTGTTCACATGGTTGGTCACTCCTGCTCCAGGCTCCTGCAGGTTGATGGGTGAGTGGAGGGTGAGGGTCTGGGAGGATGCCCTTTCACCTCTGCTAGGGGCCTCAGCCTCTTGGAAGCTGATGGGTGGTAGAGCCGCAGAGCGTAGGGAGGGGCCACCCATAAGCCTCAGGCGCCCAAGCTAGGCTGGTCCAATGTCATCATAGTCCTCCTCCTCATCAGTGGAGTCTGGTTGGGGCTCAGGGGGTCCTGTGGGGCCAGAAGGATCAGGTCAGCTGGAGGCAGAGTCACTATCCATGTCACCATACTGTGAGGCAGTGAGCAGTCCACCAGCTACCTCAGCGCCTGTGTCACTGTCTGAAATCATCTCATCCTGTTGTCGGCTGCTGTCTCCATCCAGAACCTTGCCTAATCCGGAGCTGAGGTCCAGAATGGTGCAGAGGATGAGTGCATCCCGGCAGCCTTACCAATACTGACACTCCCCCTGTGTGGCCAGCCAGCAGCTTCTGCTTGAATGCAGTGAGCTCATGTCCTCTAACAGAAACCTCCAAATATTCCTCCATCATACTCCCCCACACACACCCAGCCTCTGCCCCCGCTACCTGGACATTCAAATTGCTCTGCTGGAGGATGGTGAGGTGGTGCCTGGAAGTTCTGGTACCACTCTCCAGATGAGGTGCTGGAAGTGTCACCATCTGCTGTCCCTGTGAAAGACCCGAGCTAGTTACTCTCTGCCAGGAGCCAGAGCTAGTAACCCGAGCTAGTTACTCTCTGCCAGCTAGTTACTCTCAGCTCAGGAGAGCTAAGTCTGGAGTTAGGCAAATGGGGAAATGAAGGCCCAGAGAGGGGAGGAGACTTGCCCAAGGTCACACAGCCAGCTAGCTGCTCGGAGTTTGGGCTCTATGCCTCTTCTGGGTAGGTTGGACATAGGACTGGGCGCTTGGGAGGACACACAACTACCTGAAAACATTGCCTGAGAGCCAGCCAGTTCCAAGTTGGGGGGCTGCTCTATGGGGGGACTCCTCTCAGAAGAAAACACCTGAGCGTTCCATGGGGGTGGCTTGCTGCTGGGACTGTTGCAGTAGTCCTCCCCAGAGGAGGTGCTGGACCCACTGTTGCTCCTCATGTGGTACTGAGAGCCCAGAGAGGGAACATCCACCACACAGGGTCTGGGGACAGCAGCTGGGTTGTGAGAAACATGCAACTCTTCAATACCTGGAGCAGGAAAAGAGAGAAAGAAGGAAGCAAGAGGACTTTAAATCAGACTTCCAGCAGAACTTACTGCTTATGGGAATGTTTAGGGCAGAAACACTGGTTGAGGGAAGTTTCTTCTAGTGCATCCTAAGGTGAGCTGAGCTACTGAGTTTGGAGGCAAGGTTGGCACACTGCTTTCCTTCTCCAAGACCCACCCACTGTAGACTCACCTTCCTCCAAGGGTGGCATCCGAAACCTATTCTGCTGGGCCTCCTCCTCTGTGACCCGATGCCTCTGGGAATCTGCAGGAAGCAAGGAGGGGAGATACAGGCTCTGTCTCTCACCAGGAGCCTGGAGGAGGACCTTGCCTGGGACAGGGCTCCATTTCATCTGAGGTATCTCAGGTCTACCCTGGACCCGTATGGAGACAGGAAGCTCCTGGCTAGAAACGTGGTTCCCCCGTGCCCACCCCATGCTATAGATGCTCCGCATAAGGATATAACCAACTGCGGGCTTGCCTACATGCCCAGGTTGTTCCTCACAAGGATGTTTCCAAATCTGCTCACCCACGTGCCCTGGCTGATCCAGAAATGGGCTTGTATTTGTCTTGGGAGGCACTTCCTGGGGTGGAGGAGAAGCCACATGGCCGAGAATCATTGTACCCTACTCAGCTTTAAGCTCAGGATCTGGCTTTAAAATGTGGGTCAGCTCTTTGAAGCCTGGCAATGACTCTGTGTTCCAATGCCATAGCATTTGGGACACAACATCACACCCTACACACGGGGGCTCAGATGCCCCACAACCAAACACCACCCATGGATCCTCCTCTGGGACCCTCCCAGAGACCCCGAGTCAGCAGGCGAAGTGGAGATAGCTGCCACTGCCCAGGGTCCACCTTCCCCTGCATTACCCTTGGCTACCACGGTGGAGGCCCCCACCCTGCCCCTCTTACAGCTAGCAGGCTTGTGTTCTGAGTGGAGGGACGGAGGTGAAGGGTGCCCTTGCTGTCCTGCTGTGTGGAGATGACAATGATGTCTTCTGCACCATGTTGATAAAAAGCAAAGCCCTAGGGACTCCACAGCAGCATCAAAGGGGGCTCCCCCAACTTTCAGGATTCTGATATTTGGATGGTTTCTGTCACATATGCCTGAACTCTGGTACTGACTTGATTTTACAGTAGGTATAAGTGGGGCCCACTCAAGTGTCTTTTCTGACGTGCTCCAAGTAGATCCACAGAGGTGTGGGACCCTCTGGACTTGTCTGTCGTCCAAGCATTGCCTTGGCCCTGATGCAAGTGCTGTCTTCCCTGTCCTGTTCCCAGCAGGCAGTGGGCAAGCTAGACAGACTGACTAAGGTGTGAGCTAGCATGGTAGTGGAGGGGCTGGGCAGGCCAGAATAAGACATGGTCTGGGGATGATGACTGTGTAAGGATTTGCCTGAATTGTGTCTCACTTGGACCCTCAGGGTTTGCACAGTCTCAGCATCCTTAGATGCGTGTGCAGGACCTGGTGATGGTACTGAGATAGTACCCAGCCAGAGACAAGAGACACTCCTGTGCAGACAGAGCTCCAGGGTCACAGGGCACTTTGAAAGTTTCAGTATAGGGAGCAACAGGTAAGTCCTGAAAGCCCTGTGGGTATCAGCAGGTGCCCTCCTGCAGGTCCCAAGCCCCTGGATCCAGTCCAGCACTCACTGTAGAAGGTGGTCAGGGCCACAGGCGGCTGGGAGCTGAAGTCATAATGCTCATAGTCGGAGTCGGAACTGGAGTCCGAGTCCTCAGGGACCGGGGGCTGGATGAACAGCGTAGGAGCTGGGGAGAGAACAGAGGATTGGGGGGCAGGGTCCAGCACTGAGGTGGACAGAACACTTAAGGGGAGAGGTTGAGAGCCCACTAGCAGAGACAGGGGATAGAGTAGCAGGTGACTCATTTTGTTTCACAACACAATGAGATGAAACTCAAATTCTTTGGAGGCAAATCATGTCCTAAAGGATATGTGAATGTGTGACTGATCTCTCTCTCTCTCTCTCTCTCTCTCTCTCTCTCTCTCTCTCTCTCTGTGTGTGTGTGTGTGTGTGTTTTTGTGTGTGTGTGTGTGTGTGTGTGTGTCCGTCCGTCCCCAAGAATAGCAGCTTTGTTTTTTATTTGTTTGTTTTAGATAAGGGCATCAGTATGTATCCCTGTTTGACCTGAACCTCTCTGTGTTAATAGGGCTAGCCTTGAACTCATAGATACCTGCCTGCCTTTGCTTCTGGAGACCTAGGATTAAAGCCATGTGTCACTGGCCACCACACCCTGCACCACATTTTGACAGGTTCTCTTACTGGGACCTGGAGCTTGCTGAATAGGCTAGACTGGCTGGCCAGCAAGCCCCAGGGATTGCCTGTTTCAGCCTCCCCAGCACTGGGATTGCAGCCCCAGGCCACCATGTTCAACTTTTTGCATGGATACTGGGGACTGTATTTAGGCCTTCATGTTTTCAAGGCACACACTTTAACCAACTGAGCTGTCTCCCAGTCTTTTTTTTTTTTCCCTCAGAGAATATGGGGAAGAAATTCCAAGAGATCTTTTTTAAAGATAGGGTCTCATGTAAGCCATATTAGCCTCAAACTCAATATACAGCCAGGATGACCCTGCACTGCTGACCCTCCTGCCTCTACCTCCAATGTGCTGTGCTGGCGGTACAGGAGTGCACCTCACATCTGGGTTGTGGGCTGCTGGGGACTGAACCCAACCAATGTGGCCACACCCCCAGCCTTTGTTCTGGAAGGATGATGGTAGGTTCTGTGGGACATCTGGTTGGGAAGCATCTTAAGAAGTGATGTCACAAATCTACCAGCTAGTGAGCAGAGCTAACGTTTCCTCTGAGAACCAGCACCCTAAACATTTCTCTTGTATTTGCTCAGAACGCAAAAGCCCAGGGTTGGTGCAAGGTTGAACTAGAAAGTCATCTATCTGCTAAGTCAGAGAGACTCAATTGCTCAAGGCAACACAGCCCGTGCATAGTCTGGCCCAGGCTCCTTTTCTGTCGTTGCCACTCTGACCTCAGCCTTGCTGACCCTCCAGAGTCTACCCTCCCGTCCTCCCCTGCCTTCCCCCACAGGTGACATCCTACCTTCTTTGGGAATGGTGATGGGGACAGCATGATAGTTATTGGCTCCTGCTTGGATGGCAGTGGGCAGGTGCTGGTGTCTCGCTGAAACAGGGAGGGCTAAGGGAAGGGAGCCTTTTGGGTTCCAGGTTCAAGGACACATCTCCTTCGCTCCACACCCCACACAAACACAGGGTCTGCTTCTGAGAAACCTCCACTAGTGGGCTGCACTACTGGGCATGCTGGGAAAATCCTCCCCACCATCAAGGTTTCCCCAGGCTGAGCCGTATGGTCCTTGCAGGACCAGTCCTGCTGTGGTTCTTCCCCACCTCACACACTGGGGAGCCTGTGCCTCACAACGGCAGTTTCCTGTCCAGTAGCTGTCACACCTACCGTATTGTCCTTTAGCCTTCAAGAGAAGAACCACTATGAAGATGAGGGAGACAAGAAAGAGACTTCCCAGGACAATACAGGAAATGAGGAGTGCCGGCTCTCGAGACCCCTCCTTCACTCTCAGCGGCACAGAAGATTCTGGAAACAAGAACGGTAACTCAGGCAGAAAAGGGAAGGGATGTGACCCCTTTCATTCCTTGCCTTCATTTCCACCTTGATGATGTGTTCCCACTCTCCTTTTCACCATCTTCCCCACCCCCTCTTCATTCGGATCTTCTAAGTGCCTCATATATGGTAAGTGCGCTGTGAGTGCATGTTAAATAAACAATTGACTAAATGCATTTACTGCCTGAAACTCTCCTCTGGCTCCCTCCCAGCACCTGCTCTCCTGGCCTTCGGCACTTAGTGTCTATTCAGTAGACAATCACTTAGTACCATGTGTGTCAGGCATTATATCCTAGAGTTGCAACATGGTGACATTATCGCAGGCCTGGGGGCTCTGCTAAGTGGGGAGATACAAGTTGGACCACATGCTTTGGCTGTGTCTGCTTCCTCAGAGGAAAACACAACGCTGGGTCAGTCCTCGTGTTCTCCCCTTTCCTTTCTGGCTGCTACCAGGATGGTTTGGGCTAGGAAGGGAAAGTATTTTTGGTATCCAGACCCAGTGTGAGGGGTTGCTGAGTGAGGGAGCTTTGGGGTGTGAACCCCTGAGGCTAAGGGAAATGTACAATGAACCCCCACCTGGTTCCAAGAGACCTAGTCTCTCTTTGCATTTTGGAGTAGGTATGACTCTTCACCCTGACTTCAAAAGGGGACAAGGGAGTCGCAAATCCTGCCAGCCTCGTTCCATAGCCTGGGCAGCTCCTGCATCTCACTCCTGTCTCTGCTCTTTATCCATAGCCAGGGCCTCTAGCGGGACTCTGGTCCTTCTGTCTCTCTTCCAGGCCCTGTCCTGTCCCATCTTGAGGGTCTGAGGCAGGATGCAAGTGATCCAGGCAGCGGGGAAGGGAACCCAGTCGGTGCTGGACTTCTACATGGCTCTATAGCACAGACCCATTCTAAGTGTTAGGAAATGATTTCATGAAATAACTTCACAGCAGATCCCTAGAAAGAAGTCTTAATCACCATCCCAAACTCAAGGAACCTGAGGCTCAGAGATGTGACCACACAGAGCTAGAAAGCACAGCAGGGATGTAAGCCCCAGGAGCCAGCCCTGGGGATGGGCAAGCTGCACAGAGCTAGTAGGCAGACCTTGCACAGGTCTGGAAATAGAGCTGAAGTTTTGAGTGCTGACCAACAGGGCTGCTGTCATCCTAACTCTGAACCTCAGCTTGTTCCTCAGATTTTAGAGAGGCTTCCCTCAGTTGATTCAGGATGGGGTGGGGGTGTAGAAAGGCTTGGGAGTTAATGCAGGAGGGAATTAGACCCCATGACTGGTGCTCTTGGTACCCCACCACCTGGCAAGGTCAGAAGTGTTGCATCCAAGTAGTTCCAAAGCACTGAGGACCTCTCTGGATCACAGAGAGAGAGAGAGAGAGAGAGAGAGAGAGAGAGAGAGAGAGAGAGAGAGAGAGAGAGAGAGAGAGAGAGAGAGAGAGAGAGTGTGTGTGTGTGTGTGTGTGACATAGGTCCTATGTGGCTGTGGTTCTATATGGCAGGATGCCCTCCACCAACTGAGGAAGTAGTCTATTGGTGTGATTGGTGGCTCTAGAAACAAGGCGCCAGCTATCCTCAGGCAGATGTTCATGAGTGCATGATCACAGATGCATACACAGGCACCTGCACTGCTGCACTCACCTATCGTGACCGGCGCTCTGGAAGGCACTTCAGAAGTGGACAGGTTCTGATGTCTCCGGGAGCCTGTTGGAAAGTACACCCATTTCCTTGGTGAGTTTCCTGAGTACCTATTGTGTGCCAAACCTTGTTCTAGAAACTGCACAAGACAGACAAATGCCCTGGAACCATGGAGGGTTCCCATTGTGGATACAAGGGTACAGAAACCAAGCCCCTAGCAATAAGAAAATCCCTAGGGAGCTGGGTGGGAAGAAAATCCCTAGGGAGCTGGGTGGGAAGATGCTTCAGTTAGAATCTTCTTCCTGTGTAAGCTGCTGCATACCCTGTGTCCTTTCTCCACTCAACATTCAGTTTGCTCTTTGGGACCTCAGGAGCTAGAGAGCTGTGTCCTCATTAACGTAATGGATCTGCTTCCTAACTTGTGCCACAGCCCAGTAGCCATAGCATCCCAGTTTCCAGCTACCTGGAAACGCGTCCTTTACTCTGAATCCACAGAAGCTGAGGAACTGCCCCAGTCCTCCTGGCTACTTAACAGCAAGGCTGGAACACTGTGTTCCGTTAGGTGGGGACCTCACTTTCATACTATAATGCCTCTGTAATAGGAATAATGGACTCACTTTGTGTGACAGCATGTGAAGAGTTTGGACAATATTCATTTGTAGTTAATTTCACCACACCAGCCACACCAGGACTTTTGGTATTCCTTTCCTCTCTTCCTCCCTCCCTTCCTTCCTTGAGATACTGAGGTTTGAATCCAGGGCATCATGCACACCAGGCAAGTGGTCTACCACTGAGGTGCACCTCCGGCTTGCATTTATTTATCGTTATGGTCCCTAAGATACCAATGCTGTGTCTTGACACTGTGGTCTTAGAGTTGGCGACGTGCAGTGGAAACCACCTCCTACAAGTGGGTGTAAAACTCAACTGAGATAAGCTACCGAGAGCTTGGAGGTACACGGCATATGACTATAGCTCCAGACACTGTCATACATGTCATCACCATCCGTGTTTCCTAATCTGAGTTTCCCAAAATCATCACCTTTGGGATAGCAAACTGGCTTCACCTGCTGAACCATTCCATTCAACAGGCACCGATTCCCAAGCACATAACAATGACTCCCTTGATAAATACTTAATGCATGAATTTGGGTCTGAGTTGAGCATCTTGTAGAAACAAAAAACAAAAACCATTCTGATCCATTAGTAGTGTCTGCCTGAACATGGTAAAGGCAATGGATTTTCTTGGGCTAGTATCTGCCAGTTGCTAAGCCATCTGCAGGCAGAGACAGAGGCACAATTTGTGGACTAAATCTGGTGGTGGAGGGGCTGGGGAAGGAGTACCTGAGCAGACGACTCTGGCTGCCAGCGATTGGCTGCACAAGTTAGAGTTGTTGAACCTCCAGGAGCAGTTGCTGAGGGCGAATTCGTCTCCCTCACAGGAGTAGTACATTCTACCTTCCAGAGAATGTGGCAGCCCCCTGGGCCAATCCACCTCCGATCCGCAACCCAAGGACCGACAGAGCACTTTGGCTTCAGAAGCATACCACTCGCTGTCACACACGGTGCTCCAGACCCCTCGGAAGTACACCTCCACCTGCCCTTCACAGGAGTCAATGCCTCCAGTCAGGCGCCAGGACTGGTGCTCTGTAGGCAAATGACAGAGTCAAGCTAGGGTGTTCTGAGCCCAGGCCCCTGCCAGCTTAGAACCCCAGTGCAGAGATGGGCCCAGACAACCCTATGTGTTTTTCCTCTTGTACCTGTGACCCCCTTCGCACACCCCACCTGCTCTGGCCAGCCCTCCGGGAGACTCTAGATCCTGACTGCTCGAAGTGTGAGCTGTGGACAGGCGGAAGCAGCTGCATCTGGGGGTTGTTAATGATCACTTTACTAATGCCATTGCTGTGGATATAAACAAGCAACACAGGTGGGACCAGAACCCCTGGTTCCTAATAGCTCAACGGTGATGGCGGGTGGTAGATAGGACACTCCCTGCCTTAGTCCCACTCCTACTAAGGCTGTCCCATCCCAATATGTCACCTCCTTCGGGCTCACTGACTGACCTGAGCACACCACTCCTGCGTCCTCCTTGTGACCACAGTACCGCTCTCCAGGCAGCCCCAGGCAGTCCCATAGATAGGTCTCATTCCCGGTGCAGTTCACGTGGTCTCGGTGGATGGGTCCTCGGCCTGGGGTGAAGTGCAAGCCTGCCAGAGCCTGCACTGCCCAGCCGCACCTCAGTTGCTTGCACACCACGTTTGAGTCATTCAGGTCCCATGTGTCATCGCATACTGTTCCCCATTCACCATGCTCCAGCATCTCCACGCGGCCAGCACAGCGGCTGCCACCGGCCACTAATCGCACAGCCTGGTTCTCTGAGGATGGAAGGGTTTTGGATGTTGGGGGTGGGGCAGGAAGAGTTGGGTGCTGGACTCAGTGGGAGTGTCTGAACCTGGAGGGAGGATTGGGAGCCCCTTCTTAACTGAGAACCCAGTGGACATGGCTTAGAGATAATGTGGGAGGGACTTGAAGGGCAGAAGGCAGGACTAGAGACCAGGTAGGCAAGCCCTTGAGCTTTGCTCTCAGCCACCAAGCCTCAGAGCAAAGGCAACCTGGGAACATGGCAAATTTATCTACCTTGAGGAAGAGTGAGCATCCAGGTCCCAATCAGGAAGGATACAGGGAATAAGCAGAGATTGGATTAGGACAGGGGGGACCAAAGGGATGTTCTGGAGATCTAGCTAGGGAGGGGTTTGCAGGTCACATCTGAGGCAATGCTCAGCTCTGGAAATTACACATTCAGTGGGCCATCAAAGTGGAACCACCTGAGTTCTCACGACTTGGGAGGCTGGTGGTGGAAGTCTAGAGAGCAAAGTTTGGCTACAGTGGTGGCAGTCTGAGGTGTAGGGTAGGTGGGGGATAGGCACATGTACCTGCACAGATGAGCCACACCAGCCTCCTGTCGCTGATGTACTCATAGTCCTCTATCTTGCAGAGCTGCCAGTGGGCTCCGCTGCATCGCACGGTTGGTGCCCGCACCCATGTCGTATTCCCAGCACTGCTGGTGTTCCCAGAGCTGGCCCTGGGTAGCAGCTCCGAGGTGGGAGGCATCAGGTAGGTAGCCTTCTCCAAAGCACCACAGCCCAGTGCTTCACACACAGCCTGGGTGGTGAATCTGTCCCGATGTACCACGTATGCAGGCTCCCAGGATGCCCTCAGTAGGACCTCCACAGATCCGCTGCAGCGACTGGTCCCGTTCACCAGACGGACCCCCATCTGCTCCTCTGGAAGGGTCACATTTGAGCAGAGACCTCATCAGATCTTTGTTCCCCCACCTGGGAATGGGGGTGAGGCCGACAGCCTGGGGGATCCGCCTCCACCCTGTTTCATGCCTTTCCCCAAATCCCTCCCAGCTCTGGGCCTCAGGCCTTTCTGCCAGCAGGATGCAGCTGGGCTGCCTCAGGGAAAGAGAGGAGAGCTTCAAGGCCTGACCCTAGTATTCAATTTGAAGACAAGGTGAGGCTTGGGAGACAATCTGGAGTTTTAGGATGGGTTAGATCTAGTGTGAGAATCAGGGGCTGGGCCCCACAATCCCCTCTCTGATCCCCCGGTCTCCAGTGGCATCCTTTCATTACTAAAAACAAAACAGAACAAGAACAACCAGCAGGAGTTGTTGGACCAAGAGTCCCTTCCCTGGTCCCTGGGCTGCACTGAAGGTATTATCCTAGAGGACACGACGGCGACAAGACCTGCAGCTGCGGTAAGAGTGGGTGGCCTCCCTACAGAACCTTCCTTAGATCGCAGGGAGCTTCCTATAGGAATGGAGTGTCTGTTTCTGCTCCCCAGACTGTACCCACTGCTTGCTCACATCTCTGCACAGAGTAGGGCCTCAATAAACACATGCAAAGAAAACGAAAGATGGGGCTCATCACACCGCCACAAACCCTGACTTGCTCAGCACAAATCCCTCAAGTGGCTTGAGGTACACATGTGACTCTCCAAGACAGGCGTTCTCAGACGGTAAGGAGAGCCTAACGGGACCTTGTTCCTCGGGCCAAAAGGAAGAGGTGGTTTCTGGAGTCTGGGCTTTGGTACAGGAAAGTCCACTGTCCTTTCTTATTATCTCAGAACAGTCTACTTGGTCTCAGAAAGTTGACTGTAGGGCCTGGGAAAATGGTTTGCTTACCTGAATCCAAGGGCACATGTGTGGTGCTGCCATTTCTGTGCTGGCCAGAGGAGGATGAAGATGGGAGGCCTGAAATGAACCAGCAGCAACCAGGGTGGGTAAGCGAGCTCTAGCCTGGGGGCTCTAATGAAAGGAGCCTGCTGAGGCTTTTGGGAAAATGTAAGCCTCAGCCTAGGTTCCTTTGCTCCCTTCAGCTGGAAAAACTCTCACTGGGTGGGAACCACTGTGCTACAAAGTGCTTTCAGACAGGATAAACTTTCTCTAAGGTCCTGTTCCAGGGCTTTGCATACCACAATCCATTCACTCTCAATAGCTCCGTGCTGTTAGCAATCTCATTTTACAGATCAGAAAGGGAAATGGGGGTGATAAAAATTCATTGCTGGTGCCAGATAGGGTGATTTGCCCCTTCAGTGCCACTGCTGTCCACTTTGTCCCAAGAAGGTAACCTCAGCATCTGACCAGGGCTTTGGGCTTCTGTTGGATCCAGGCTATGGGGAACTACAACAGAGCTGAGAGGGAGAGAGGGGAGCAGAAACATGGTGCCCCCTCCCTATGAGGTCCCTCGAGCAGGCTGTACTTTATCTAAATGCCACTGCTTCTCTCAAGATATAGACCTCTCAAGTGTCTCCCTCTGGGTCTCTCTGCTCACTCTCTTGTCTAGGGCCCAGGGAAGTCCTGGGGCAGTAAACACCCCTGGAGATTCAGCCCTTCCTATCTAAGCCCCTCCACCCGCCTGGCAGAAGATAACCAGGCCTTTAATTGCCAGTCTTCACCAACTCTCTCCTCTGCATCCCAGCCTGACCTATATGGGGAAATGACTCAGAATTCAAAGCACAAACTCCACAATGACTGTAATATTCAGAGCAAGAATTCAGATGTGCACGAGAGGAGATTGCAGAATTTTGCAGAATTCCTGTTCCCACAGCAACCAGCCCCGAGCTCCAGTGTGGCTTTTAATATTTTTGCACATGCTGGGGGAAGGAAAAGAAGGGAGGGTTAGAACGGTGGCCAGGAGACTATGTGTGAGCGTGTTAGCATGTGATTGAGACTGTATTCATCTCATCTCAGGTGTGTGTGTGTGTGTGTGTGTGTGTGTGTGTGTGTGTGTGTGTATAACCATGTTTGGGGCAGGTTGGGTTATATCTCTCTTGGTGTGGACACTGCTTCCTTGTGTGTAAAGGTGCATGGTATTTATCCTAGACTAGAAAGTCTGGGAGGGCAGCTCCTCCAGGATGCTCAACACGGTGCTCGTTGATTGTTTGAATGAAAGCACAAACTGGAAGCTGCCAGCTCCCAGGAAAACTGTCACCAGTTTATTGAAATTGGCTGCACTTGAACACTCTGGGCGTTGTATTACAGGTGTTGTCCCATCCCTGGTTACAAGAGAACATCTGGCTTTTTGTGATCTTGAATTTCTTGGAACAAGAGCACATGCTATCTCAAGGCATCCTTCCACTATGGTCTCTGTTCACAGAGACCCCAGGGCAGGACAAGGGATTTCTCCTTGTCACCCACACTTTGCCTGGCCCCATGGATCTCATTTCAAATTGGATCGCTTTTTTTCTGCAGTAAAACTTACAAAAAAGAAACTTTTTTCCTTTCCCTGTGAATATACTATGTACAATTAAGAAGTCTGGACCTGGGCTAGAGAGATGGCTCAGTGGTTAAGAGCACTGACAGCTCTTCCAGGAGTCCCTCATTCAATTCCCAGCACCCACGTGGCAGCTAACAATTGTCTGTGGCTCCAAGATCTGACATCCTCACGCAGACACACATGCAGGCAAAACACCAATGGTGTGTGTGTGTGTGAGAGAGAGAGAGAAAGTCAGAGACAGAGACAGAGACAGAGACAGAGAGACAGAGAGAGAGAGAGAGAGAGAGAGAGAGAGAGAGAGAGAGGGAGAGAAAGAGGGAGAGAGAGAGGGAGAGAGAGATGCTTGATGGAAGAGAGATGCAGCAGGTAAAGGCACTTTCTGTCAAGTCTACAACCTGAGCGTAGCCCCCAGGACTCACACAGCAGGAGAAGAGAACCAGCTTCAATGGGTTGACACTGACCTCACTCTCATGCCGTGGCATGAACACACACAAATAGGTATAACTTTTTTTTCTTTGTTTTTTACAGACAGGGTTTCTCTGTGTAGCTTTGGAGCCTGCCCTGGATCAGGAGCCTGTCCTGTAAACCAGACTGGTCTTGAACTCACAGAGATCTGCTTGCCTCTGCCTCCCAAGTGCTGGGATTAAAGGTGGGTATAATTTTTTGAAAGGAAAACAACATTCAGTGCATTTTTATGGAATAGCACAAAACTAACAATGGAGTCCAAATATCTGTCCATGGGAAAACTGCTTGTCAAGTCTGGTCTGTTCAGTCTGTGTGTAGCTTGGTATTGTATGTAGCCCTTTAAAAGAAAGAGAATTGAAATAGTGGCACATACTCTTAATCCAAAGCACCCTGGAGGTAGAAGCGGGTGGGTTTCTGTTTGAGGCCAGCCTGGTCCCTTCCCAGTTGTATGTGTCACTTGGGTGCCAGCTACAGTCCAGGGTTCCTGTGGCCAGTAGGCTGGACCTGAGATAGGTTGAACACATCATGGATGAAGGCTTTTGTTTCGGGGAGGAGGCAGGGTGAGGGTGAGAAGGGGTGGCTTGGAAGTAAGGAGATTGAATCTACAGAAAGAACCTCGTAGAAAGTGTGGCATGTGTCACTGCTAGCAACACAGTTGGAAACACTGGGAAGTGTTTCCAAGTCCATACAACAGCAGAACAGCAAAGGAAGCCCTCTGTACACATGCTTCTGGGCTTGTAGCCTGCAGATGTGGCCTTGAGGGCTGGGGTGAAGCTCAGAGCCAGAGCCAGAGCCAGAGCACTAGCTTGCCTGAATTGTGCAAGGGCTGAGGGAAAGGGGCGAGAGGGGAAGAGAGAAGGGAAGGGAGGGGAACTTCCAGATGTGGTTTGCTGTGGTGATCAGAGTCCAAACCTGGAACTAGTGGTTGGAGAGACTCTGTGTAACTGAGGCATCAACACTCTCTGAGCCTCAGGTGACCCCTTTCCAAACTGGAGATAATTCTCACCAAGTTACAGGCTTGTGGTAAGGATGAATCAATATGACATTTTGTCATCCAGGCCTGTAGGGGGCCAGAGGGTTGCGGATAAAAGCTTCTGGCCATCTTAGTTCCTATAGTAATAAAACTAAGGCAAATCCCACTCTCCCCAAAACTGAAGATATCTGTGTTCTCTAGGAGCCATTGGGGAACTGGCTTAAAAAAACAGCACATCCAAAATGTTTGTCATAAATTATTTACAGAGGGTTTTTAATGGCTGGGTGAAGGTTTACAATAGAATGGCAAGTTTATTCCCCTGTAATGTTCTCTCGTGGCAGCCTGGGGTATTTCTTTGGGAACAAAGCCACAAGGGTGACATGGTTATTTTGGACATGAGTAATAATGTCATCTACCCCTGTGAAGTGTAATGTTGACCAGATAAAGACGCATCTGGCAAAAATCAGATAAAGGCACTTGCTTCCAAGCCTGACAACCTGAGTTTGGTAGTTGGGGCCCACATGAGAAGACAGACTCCTACAAGATGTCCTCTGATCTGAACATCCCAACCACACCCACATAAAATATACAAAAATGTAATTTAAAATGACAAATAAATAAACAAAAAACAAAACACACCCCTAGGTGTGCCTGAGGACATTTCCCAAGAGGATTCACTAAGGGACAGGATCTACCCTGAATGTGGATGGCATCATCCTATAGGCTGTCAAAGAAGAGCAAGCCAATAAAAGCACTGTCTGTCTGTCTGTCTGTCTGTCTATCATCTATTCATCTATCCATCATCTATCCATCATCCATCCATCCATCTCTCTCTCCCTCCCTCCCTCTCCCCCTTCCTCCCTCTTTTCCTTTCCCTCTTCCCCTCCATCTCTCTCTCCTGGCAACCATTCGGTAAACAGCCCAACCCTGTATGTACTCCCTGAAGTGATAGAGTGACGCCTCTGAAACTATAAGCCCAAATCAACCTCTTTTTCCCTTAATTCATTTTCAAATGTATCTGCCACAGCAACAGGAAGACTGTCCAACACAGCTCTACTATATTTTAAGTGACACATGGGCAGCATCCGTATGTGTTTTGCTGGCCGTGTGCACCAGGCACAGAGCCTTGCCTAAAAGGAGTGCTAAAAGGAATAGAAATAGATTGAGCTCAGTCTTTGCCAGTGGGGAAAGATCATCAGAAAAAGAAAACACACTCTCCTATGGTGGGTTTTTCTGTTTTCTGCCTGTTTTGTGTTCTTCTAAAATGTCCATATATTCTACATCCGAATAAAAACTAGCTCACCTACTTACTCATAAATCTTCAAATAGATGCATTGGTGCTAATAGTATCAATGCAATGAGTTTTAGGGCTGGCTATCTGGGCATTCTGCTCACACACCCTGCAGAGAAAGCTAGAATGAACCATATGGCCAGGTTAGTCAATGCCAACTCCCTCCTGGGGAAGAAACGAACAGCTTATATGATTGCAAGATCTGGTTATTTTCCCTGAAAATGTCAGCATTCTCTTGGGGAGGCACGGTGGAGGGATCACCAAGCTCAGCACTGGCAGAAAGGGGTCTTGGTAGCTTCTGGTCATTAACTTGCTGTGTGACCTTAGGCAAGTCCTTTGCCTTGTCTGGCTCTGTTTTCTCACTGGTATAATGAGTAGATGACCACCTTATATTCTTTGATAATTAGATTATTATCTAAAATGAGAGAGAGCAACTATTGAACCCTTGCTATGTGTTCTATAGATACAGCTGTTATTCAGCTGTTTACATGGAAGATGGACTAGAGACCTCCCAAGAGTCCTCTTGAATGGGTCCCCTTATCAGTCTTACGTCATCATCAAATAAATAGACACAGCAATGTGCAGCGAATGGTCTGGGGGCACACATCTGGGCAGTAATTATGGCAAGATTTGAACCTGAACATGTTCGCTCTTGAAGTCCCTTGCTAAACCCCCAAGTCCAAACAGAACAGCTTCTTTACAAGCCTGGCGTCCCGCTGCAGAGGCTGGGCCACTGTCACTGTGTGTGGAGAGCTCAAAGCCTAAAGGCTGCCAAGAACTTAGATCTGGGAAGAACAGAGACTTTTCTGTCCAGCTTGGGGGAGCTGCATGTGCTGTGGCCTCGTGACAAAGGGCACACAGAGCACCTGGTATGTGGTTTGTACAACTGAGGAGTGGGAAGCTGCATTTCACTTAATTTGGTGCATCTCTAATTTCAGTGCAATTCAACCACTGGAGAGCTTTTCAAAAGGAGAAATTATTGTCACGGTCACCATCGTCCCATTGTGTGAGGTGGGAGCTCATGCTGCAGGGCATGTATGAAGGTCAGAGGACAATGGTGTGGAGCTGATTCTTTCCTTGTTTGTCTATGAATTCTGGGGATCTAATCCATGTTGCCAGGCTTGCTCAGCAATTGTCTTTCCCTCCTAAGCCATCTCTATTGGTCTGGAGAGTTTTTAAATAATGCTTGGAACAACTTGGGTGTAGCAATCTCTTCATCAGAAATTTGTGAAATCTAAATACAGATCATCTCCTTCCCCCCTCTCTCCTTCTATTCCTCCCTACCTCCTTGCCTTTCTTCTTTTTGAGATAGGGTTTTGTCACATAGCTAGCTCTTCTAATATTGCTTTGTAGCCCATACTAGCACTCAAACTCCCAGCCATTTTATTGTCTCTGCCTTCTGAGCACTGGCATTACAGGGATGTGCCACCACACCCTGTGCAGATTGCTTATTTCTAAAAATTAATGTCCAAATTTAGATGTGCTTTAAGTATGAAGCTCATGCTGTATTTTAATGACTTAATGAGGGAAACAGAGTATAAAAGAGATTCACTAATAATTATTTTGATACATTGAAATGGAAATGTATTAGATACTAAAGCATTGTTAAATTAACTTTTATCTGTTTGATCAAGGTAGCATCATTAGTTTGGGGTTTCAGTATAAGTTCACTTTACTTCACAAGCCTTACGTTTTCCATTCACCAATGCTACCTAGGAAAGAGTTGGGGATGCAAAAAAGTCTCTATGTACTTGATTGACAGAGAGACGTGAGTGTCAAAGACTCAAGAGCTTCAGTCTCAGGTCTAAGAAATCCAGCTTTGCATGTGTACATAAAGTGTGTGTGTGTGTGTGTGTGTGTGTGTGTGTGTGTGTGTGTAAAATACATGAACACACACATATGGTGTATGCACACACCTGATTGTGCAGAAGAAAATGGTGAGTGTTGATGTCCCATTTTTTCATTCACTCTCTCCCTTATTTTCCTGAGACAGGGTCTGTCACTGGAGGATGGCTAATGACCAATAAGCCTGGAAATCCCCATCTTCCCCTAACTGCCACAACGCTAGTGTTTCAGGTGTGTGACCATGCCTGGCTTTTTGCATGGGTCCTGGGGATTGAATTCAGGTCCTCATGCTTAAGCAGCAATCACCCTTACAAGTCAATCACTTCTCCAGCCCAAGAACGCAGCTTTTAAAAGCACTGTTGTCACCATATTCCACAATAGAAGATGTTACCTGCTTGGCTCTTTCTTGCCTTCCTGAATTCTGGTTTTTTTTTTTTTTTTTTTTTTTTTTCTCCTTTCCTTCCTGCCAGTGAGTCCAGGGAGATGAAAAGGGAAGTTCAGAACCTCCACTGTAGGGTCTTCACAGTCCAATAGGGTTTGGGTGTCCCCTGCCCCAACCAGAGACAGTGAGAATATGTGAGCCTGGTTCTTCTCGGTGCTGAGAAACAAGCCTGTTGCCTGTTCACCAGTGTAGGCAATGAGCCCATTAACATTTGCTGAACTCAGCTTCCTGCTGGGAGCTGGGGTAGGTGTGAAGGAGACCAGAGGGAATGGAATGATCTAGAAAGTAGAAGCAGCACAATTCCAGAGCAACAGTTCTTCCGTGCCATGGCCTCTGCTCTCACGATATGCTTTTTTCATGACTTAGAAGTGGGAACTTGGATTCAGACAGTGATTTAAACCATCGCTGCTAATCACCAGCTGCGTGACCTGACAAAGTCAGTAAGCCCAGCTAGCTGTAGCCTGGTACTGGGCACAATACACAATGCACATGGGATTGCTCTGGAGGGTGACGTCTGTGAAATGTTGAGGGCTTGGCCCATGGCAGCCACTGTTACTACTCTTCACCCTGAGGCTCTGACCTCACTTCTCTAATTCAGCTCCAAGTGGATTTGAGAGTGCAGAGGACCTTTAATTATACATTCCATCCTTGGCACCATGGTGACTTTGAAATCTTTCAGCCTTTGTCTTCACACAGGAACAACCATACTCTCCCCAAGGCCCCATGCTCTCCTCCTCCCTCTCCATCTTTCTCCTTAACCATATTAGAGCTGCTGCTCCTTCACAACTTAGCTGCTGGTTTCCCTGACTCTGCACACATGGGCTCCTCTGTTCCTGAAGAGGAGATGTGGGCTCTGGTTGTCATGGTAACAAGAGCTCTTCTATGTGAAAAGGCTCCCTTCTTGGCCTCCAGGCCTGCTCAGCTTGCACCTTCTTTGCAGCTACCAGACTATAAGATGAGACACCACTTCACAGAAAAGAAAGAGCACTCGAAATAAAATTCCCAAAGAGCAGGAGGGAGGCTTTGCCTCTAAGAGAGCCCAGCAGCCAGGAACACTGGCTTTTCCTTTGCCTCATACCTTTGATCTCCCACTAAGGATTCCGAGGAGAGTAGAAGAGGGAGTCCAGGTCCCTTCCTAGCAACTTGCTCACTAGGAGATCTTAGACAGAGTCTTGGTATCTGATTGGGGAGGACCATCTGTTCTAGCAGATGTTACACAGCAGAAGGAGCGTCAGATTGGAATCAAACATGGGTGGGTTCAAAACTTAGCCTTAGAGCTAGGGATGTAGCTGTATCAAGTGAGAACATTACCTACCGCTCCAAGACATGGTTGAGAGGAGGTTTTTATTGTAGATATGAGGGCGAGTATAGCCAGAGGCATCTGGAAAAATCCATAGCAAGGAGAGAAAATAGTAGACTAAGCATAGTCAGTAGACTGAATCAGTCCATGGGGGGGGGGTGAGAGAGGAAGAGAAGAGAGAGCAAAGAGGAGAAAGAGCCAAGAGAGAGGACCAAGAGCCAAGAGACCACATGGCCCACATGGCAAAGTTATATAGGAATGAGAAGCTGGGTGATGGCAAGAACTAGGGAAGTTTAGGGTAGGTGATAGGGTTAGAAGCACTGAGAGGAGCCAGGATGCATGGACTCTGTAACAGGTACTTGCAGTGCTGGAGAGCCTGGAGGCCTGTGTGTACTTGGATGTGCTAATAGGCACCACAGTTAGTCATTTGTCCCATTTCAGTTGGGAGAGTCCTTGTCTAGCATTCCATGAGACCCTGAGTTCCATTGCCATCATCACACAAACACACCTGTATACCTAACACTCAGGGGGTAGAGGGAGGAGGGTGACAAGCTCAAGGTCATCCTTATACCTAAGTGAATTAGAGGCCAGCTTAGTATACATGAAGCCCTGTCTCAAAAAGAACAATATTTATTTTAAAATACTCAGATTTCCTTTCCATTGGGGTGGTCTCAGGCAAATCCTTTTAGATACTGTCTCCTCACATGTATAAAAACCTCATAGGACAGATGCAAGATCACACAAAGAACCCATTCGGGGAACTGACTCTGTAAGTGCCCAAGTGGGCCTTGTTGAATTAGCTGGTACAAATGTATAGCGTGTGGGATAGATACGTGTGTGCACATATGTCTGGTGGGTGGGGAAAGCAGATTGCATCCCAAATATACAGGACATCCTTTACTTATAACAGCATAAAAAATGGCTGGTGGTGACTACTTGATAAAGCTCAAGATGTTGAAAGCCATACCTTCGTGTGTGTATCCTAGAAAAAAGCATCCAGGTTGTTTTCATGCTGATGTATGTAAGAGATATTCACTGTTAATCAGAAGAAAGTAAGAAGCAATCTAACAGCCTACCAGTTATAAGTGTAGTGTGTTGTATGAAGACAAGATTACCTAATTATGGGGAATAGTTCATTGGCACATCTTCTGAACACAGGTGAAGGTTTGGACCAGTGTGTCCCATAGCATGTCATACACATATCTATACTCTGTGCACTCTTGATACTGGCTTATCATATAAGCTAAGCAGGGTGAGGCCTGGTTAGTACTTGGGTGGGAGAATGCCATCTACATACAACTCATATCCTAACATTGTCCTCTGCGCATGAATGAATTTATTGTAATAAAAATAAAAAAACATGGAAGAAAAGATCCATGTACCATACTGGTTCTGGAGGGTGAATGTTCTGCATGGCAAAGACAAGAAAGTCTTTTGATAAAAATCTGTATGCTTTTCATTCTAATTAATAATTTTCTCACAAGATCTGGGCAAATTTGGTGAATGAAAGCAGCCTAAATTTGATTAAGGGTAACTTTGGCTTGTTTAAAACACTCATGGTACCCTTGTATGTTATCACAACACTTCTGGAAGATTCTGTAATAGAGTAGTAACAAGACCCACCTTTGAGGTCCATCAGGATGGCTCAGTGGGCAAGACACTTGCCGCCGAGCCTGGTTACCTGAGTTCTCGCTCCAGAACCCAGGCGGAGAGAAGGAAAGGACTCTCCGAAAATTGTCCTCTTACTACCTCACGGAAGCTGTGGCACCCACCCATACTAAATAAATAAGAACTACATTTGAAGATAGCATCATTGGCATTTTTCTGTACTTTTGAAATTCTATAACATTTACTATGTATGCAATTTTAGTGAAAAAAAAATAAAAAGAATTGATGAGCACATACGTAGGAGGCCCTTGTAAATCACTGGAGTCATTGTGATCTGCCCTGTCAAATGTCTTCTTGCCCTTTCTTGGTTGGAAAACTGTGGTTTTCACTCTCTGTAATCGTGCTCAGAGGTAAATTTATTGATGAAGAAACTTTCTGGAACAATAGATCTCTTAAGAGGCTGAGCAAGAATCTGAGCACAGACTGGCAAAATTCAATTATTACCCAGTCACCTCAGAGTGACTCACACAAACCCTGGTTACCTCTGTGATGGATGGAAGAGTCTAAAGGCTCACTTCACTCCGCCAGTGTTTCCTGAGCCAAGCCTAGGCCGGCTGCTTTGCTGGAAGGAAGTGGAAGTATGGGGCCCCAGCATGCCTGCTGTCCATCACTCAGCTTGGAGGCCCAAGTGTCAAGAATCCTATCTATAGATGTAGACGCTGGCAGAGACATGAACAGTGGCCAAGGAGGGTGAGGACTGCGCTGGTGAGGCAGGGTAGCCAGAAAATCCAGGAAGATCTTGGTTTTGTTTTCTTAGTTCTAAGAATTGCAGCCAGGGTCCAGCATATGCTAGGTATACAGGGGTTTTAACTTGGACACCATGTCCTCAGCCCACTGTTCTTTGGTGATAGGTTCTGTTTTTTAACAGGCTGGTCTTAAACGTTGCTGTGTAGCGCAGGTAGGCCGTGCACTTACGACCCTCCTACCGCAGCCTCCGTAGCGAAGGTTACAAGTGTGCACCACCATGCTCTGCTGAACTTAGGAAGTTACTGGAGGAGTGGTCAGTGGCCTTCAGTAAGGAGTTTCTCACTGGTCTGGTGAAACATATCCACATGTACTAGGAACTCCCCCTCTGCCTATTGGTTGAAATCGATTACATCACATGAGGGAATGCTATGAAACCCATCTCAGGCTAGAGAGATGGCTGCTGAGAAGAGATGACTGATTGTCCAGAGGACCCAGGTTCGATTCCCAGCACCCTTATAGCAGCTAGCAACCAACTGTAACTCTAGTGCCGGGGGCTCTGATGCCCTTTTTGGCCTCCATGGGCAGTGCACACACAGTGAACAACCATTACCCAAAACAGAGCGTACTGATGGGCAGAGCCTGGCAAACCTTCCATCAAGTCACTGCCAGCCCCATGTTGAAGACTTGTGGACTTTGTATGAAGGAGCAGCGTTGACCAACGACATTCAGAGGCTGAGAGAGCAACATTGCGTTCTCAGCATTAAAGTCAAGATTGGAATATTTTTGTCAAGAAGCATATGGGCTCCACCTGTTGTACCATCTCACTGATGAAGAAGGAGGGGGTGCATGTGGATGGGGGTACAGTAGGCAGGGTACTGTTTTATACAACTACACCTTACCCACTCACCATCTGAAAAGGTACATGTTAGCTAGCTTAGGTTGTTAGGCAAAGATCTGAACTTCTGTTCTATTCCTTTTTTTTTTTTTTTTTTTCCAACACAGGATTTCTCTGTATTGCTTTGGAGCCTGCCCTAGAACTCGCTCTGTAGACCAGGCAGGCCTCGAACTCACAGAAATCCACCTGCCTCTGACTCTTGAGTTCTGGGATTAAAGGTGTGCACCACCAATGCCCGGCCTACTTCCTTATTCTTGAGAGCACCTACTTATCTTTAAGACATCATTTTTTCTGATCTTTATTTCTCTCAAAGAACTTTGTTTCAAACCCTGAGAAGTACTGTTTTCTAATCACAGTCATTTGTAAACTCTAACAGGACAGGCTGGCACAGAGCTGGCTGAGAAAAGGGAATTCGTAGAAGAATGAACAACCGACACCTCCCAGACTAGAGTTTAAAGACACAATAACTGGAAAGACTTGGGGCTGTCACAGAGGCATCCAAAATGGGACTTACAGAGTGTTGTATAGGACAGCCATATGGCCAGGTAGTTCAGACTATGGGTTTGGATGCAGAGACACCTGCTACCTAATGCTGGACATGTTGCTTAGTAACTGTTATCTTGGAGAATCATTACCTGCCACTGAGCCTCAACTCTCTCATCTGGGACCTGAGATTTCATGGGTCTCTGACATAGATAATGAGCACATTACTATACATATAAAACAGGGAGGGGTTCATGGTGGGCATTCGGATGCCACTTCCATTCCCTAGACCTAGCTGGTCCCTGAACCATAGATCTATGTGGACATTAGTGACCATGGCAGTTAGGGAGCATCACTGTGCAGCCTCATTTAAAGCCAGGCGGTAGATGAAAGGGGGACTGCTGGCTCATGGGCCTATGAACACCCGAGAAACACCTGGAAGCCTGGCTGCTGAGACCTGTGGGACTCTGGGCTCTGGTCCAGCCTGGAGAAGCTTGTGTTTCCTTCTGAGGAGAGATGGCTTCTAGATGGCTTCAAGGTAGCCTTCTCTAAGGAGATTTCATCTGTCTTAGAAAGGTTTTGTCATCCTCCTTGGCTCCAACCCCTGTCCACATAAGGGAGACTGTCCATCCCAGATGGCTCCTGACCTCTGCCTCACTGCAGGGAGATTGTTCATCCCTTGCCCACACCCAGGCTTTGTTTGCTCAAAAACTGCTGCCCCAGCATCCCCAGAAGGCCTCACTGCAGCCTCCGACCCCCACTCAACCCAGTGGGTGGGGACAGGCCCCAGGAGGTGATATCCAGCCCAGCAGTTTCAACCTTGGCCCCTTCCAGCCTACAGAAGCCAGCTCAGCTTCACAAACAGCCAAGCTCTAGACAGTTTTCTTCTTCATTTTAATCTCTTGAGTCTAGTCCTACACACTAGCCCCATCCTATCTCCAGGACTTTGTTCATGGCACCTCCTGCCCAGTATGCAGTTTTTAGTTTTGGAGTCCTTGGGAGAGAGAGGCCAGCACCGCAGCTTGAGAAGTTCTAAAGGGCCAGACTGAGATAGGTTCAAATCCCTTGCTTTCTATTTTTGACCCTCAATAGGTTTTGTCAACCTAACCTCTGTCCGAGGGGTGTCAAGTGGTGAAAGAGAGCTCAGTCACTCAGGGCCTGCCTTAACAACTGTCCTGGACACATCCTTACACAACTGTACTACAAATCTGATGCTCTAAAAATTGCTTTCATAACTCTGTTGGTGATGAGACCTGACCTAAGAAGCCATTTGTGATCTTTATTTATCTTCTAAGGTGTGAGAATCCTATATTTTACTGCTGAAGTATGAATATAAGTGGTTCCAGTGACTCCCCTGTCTCCTCCTGAGATATTTCATCATGGACGGTATATGCATCATGATGACTTTTAAAAATCCAAGCCAAGTGTGGAAGGGGCCACCGTCATTCATTGCTGGTGAGGGCATCAACTAGCATAACCATTATGAAAATCAGTAGGGAGGTTCCTCAAAAAAAATAAAAATAGAGGCTGGGCAGTAGTGGCACACACCTTTAATCCTAGCATCTGGGAGTCAGAGGCAGGTGTATCTCTGTGAGTTTGAGGCCAACCTGGTCTACAGAGTGAGTTCCAGGACTGTTTCACAGAGAAACCCTGTCTTGAAAAACAAAAAAAAAAAAATGAACAACCAAAAACTTAAAAATAGAACTGCAAATACTCCCAGGTACACACCCAAGAGACTCTATCCCGTTACATAGATACTTTCCCATTCTTCTCAGGAAACAGAAGCAGCCTAGATGCCTGTCAATAGCTGAGTGAGTAATGGACACCCAGTATATGTATACAATGAAATGGACACTCAGCTCTTAAGAAAAACAAAATTATGAAATTTTCAGGAAAAGAGGAAGAACTGGAAAAGGCTTTATTCAGTGAGGTGACCCAGGTTCATAGAGAAACCACACACATTTTCTTTCCTATATAGAGCCTATCATTTGTATACACACACACGCACACACACACACACACACACACACACACACAAATGAAGTTGTGAGATGGATAAAGACTCTATGAGGCTACATTAGATAGGAGACCACTAGAGGGGAACAATGGGTTGATATACAGTAGAAGGAAAGCTATTGATGCTATTGAAAGCTATTGAGGCATAGGGGTGGGAGGGAGAAGCCAGAAACAACAGTAAGCTATTTTTTTTTAAGTGCCATAATAAAGGGCTGGAGAGATGGCTCCATGGTTAGGAGAACTTACTGTTCTTAAAGAGTGTTTGGGTTTGGTTCCCAGCACTCACACGGCAGCTAGAACTATCTGCAACTCCAGTTCCAGGAAACCTGGTGCCCTCTTCCAGCCTCAGAGTACCACACTTGCACATACATATACTCAGGCAAATATTCATCCACATAAAATTAAAATAATTAAAAACGCTTTCAAATGCCATGATGAAGTTTAGTTATTTTGAAGCTAGCAAAAAAATTGTAACAAACAAAGTGTGGTGGCACGTGTCTTTAATCCCAACACTTGGGAGGCAGAAGTAGGTGGATCTGTGAGTTCAAGGCCAACCTGGCCTACAGAGCCAGTTGCAGGATAGCCAAAGCTGTTACACAGAGAAACCCTGTCCCAATGCCCTCCCCAATAAATGAGTAAATAAATAACTAGAAAGTGTTTACAAAGTTCATCAAGCAAAAATGAGGTCTGTGGGGCAGTTTGTAATCTAATATTGCTGATGTCTTCATGAAACAACATAGGTGTAGTGCCTAGGGAAGAGGCTATGTTAAGGTGAAGGCAGAGGCTGGAATGTTATTTTTCCTTTTGTTTTGTTTGTTTTCTGAGACAGGGTCTCTTGAAGCCCAGGCTGACCTTGAACTCAATGTAACTGAGAATAGCCTTGAACTCTTAGTCTCCCAGCCTCCACCTCCTGAATGCTAGGATTACTACGTACACCACCATGCCTAGTTTGTGCAGTGCTGTGGGTTGAACCTAAGACTTATTGCATGCAAAGAAAGCAGTTTACCAACTGAGCTACATTCTCAGCCCTGGAGTGATGTTTCTACAAGCCAAAGGAACACCCAAGATGGACACAAATCTCCAGAAGCTAGGGACAGATGCCCCTTCAAAGCCCTCTTCAAGAACCCCAGAGGCTGACATGATGATCCTGGACATAATTCAAACCTCTAGGGCTGTGTGAAAATAAATGTCTTTTATTGGCCTCACGTAGACTTTGGGACTTTGCCACTTAACCCCAAGACAGTAAATCACCCACCTTTACATTCATAGACACTCATATCTATAACAGAAATTCAACTGCCACTTGGTGGGAGGAGCCTAGAATTCTAGAAAATTCTAGGAGGGAGGAAAGATGGAGAGACGTATCCGCCTTTACTTCTGGGTGCTTGTAGAGCTTACAAGCCAGCAAATCCTTCTAAAGCCTGAGTTTTGTGACCATGTTGATTTGGCTAAAGCCAAACTTGTCTCACAGATGCTGGTGAGTAAATATTATCTAGAAGCCTACAGGGAGCCACAGGGTCGGTCACAGCCCCAGAGTGGAGGGACTGACCTACTGGCTGCATTCATTTTACCTGAGAGAGGTTGGGGATTTCTCAGATTTGCAGCAGAAGGGATAGAGTTCAGTGTTGTTTGAAGACCACAGAATCTGTGTACTAACAGCCTCTCCACAGGCCTACTCAGCACCCCCACCTGTGTGCTGATGGGTCAAAACGTCCTGTGTGCTTCTGAGAACTAAAAACTCCCTTCTTCAAGGACAAAGAGTGGGCTGTGTGAAGACTTCTGCCTCTTTGCAACTCTTCTTCTTCTTCTTTTTTTTTTAATGTGGTTGTTACAACTTTTTTACAATAAAGATGACTAATGTTTACATTGTTTCTGAATTTTCAGTAGAATTGGATGAGAGCAGTGAGAGGCCAGCTACTACAGGTGCCTTGGGTAATAAGTCCCTGATCCTTTCTACAGCTTCGGTTTCTCTATTATCAAAGGGTGCATTGGACCCGCTGGAGTCTGGCTGAAGGAGCTAGAGGTGCTCACTGCCTTGGCTGCCAACCAGCACTGACTGTAAACTGTGTTTCTATCCCTCACAGCACTGTCCCCTCCCCACCATCCCATTTGCCTCTACCCACTACTGCTCCCACCAGTTAGTGAAACTTTCCCACAGCAGATTTGGTTCAGAAGACGATTTAAGATAAAAGATTAAACGGCACTGAATTGCATAGTAAGCAAATTACACAACTGTCCAATCCTTTAAGAAAAATCTGAGACAGTCTAGATGGCTTAGCTGGTGAAGGTGCTTGATGCTGAGCCTGACAACCTGAATTTGAGCCCCAGAACCCACGTGGTGGAAGGAAGAACCAACTCCTGCAGGTTGTTCTCTGACCTCTACACACATACTGTGGTTAGCTAGCACATGTGCACATGTGAACACACACACACAATCTCGACATGGTGTTACCCATCTTTACTACCTACCACTTTTCAAGTGAGAGAGGGCCCACTCAGGCCTGGTGGCAGGCTGTTTACTGACCCCTTTGTTTTCAGTGTTTTGGTGCATATGTATGAATATATCATATGTTAAATTCTGATTTCCCACTTCCCCTGGGGTTGATTCTAAACCCCAGGTTCTGTGACCCTTGCTAACCTCTCTGACCCCAGCTCCTCTCCCTCACATCCCTGTGATTTCTTCTTTGACATCAGGCTTCTCGAAGCTATTCCCTTTGCTTGGAATGACTTCCTGCCTGATGTCAGCATCCACAAACATGGGCATCACCCAGGACCCTGATCAAATGCCCTTGGAACTCTCACACATCTCTAACTCAGGCTGCTTTATCCCTTTTCCTGTGTGCATTATTTTCTGGAATGATACATTTTTCAACATGTGTTTATTTAGCGTTCTTCCATAACTTCTGTGGCTTAAAAAAAAAAAAAAAAGTATCCAACTCCTAATATCAGAGTCCCAACAAGCTGAAGGAGAACTCCCCATAGTAGCAGAGAGTTGCTGAGCCAAACTCCAACATCTTAGGCAGGGCAAGGTAGCAGCCATCAGAAGCTCCTCTGAGGGCAAATTCCAGCATCTGTTTCAAACACTTCTACCAGCCTTCCATGCACCAAGCCAACAAGATCTCAGCCGCTGAGGCAGCTAAGAAAACCAAGTCCGTAATGATAAATACAGAAGGAATGATGGTGTTCTGAGATCACAGACTGGCCAGCATAATTATAGTAACTGATTTGGGCAATCCATATTACAATGAGTGAGAAAAGGTCTGAGGGGGACCAGAATATTTATGTGTACATTCTCAAAGAATCTACAGACAAGGTTCACTTTAATCCCAGAGAAGAACGAGAAAGTTCTAACAGAGAAACCCAGTAAAAAGTTATCTCCAGGCTGACAACAAAGGGACAGTCCATCCCACGAGCTTCCTGAGATGGAGGCACTCAGGTGGATACACACTGACCTGTGACATCCTTGCCCAAGGAGGCATGACTCAAATCTATCCATTCACCAGACTAACCAAACCAGATAAGGGACAGTTGTTCTGTGTGCTTCAAGAAGAGCGATGTCATGAAAGAGAAAGAAAAAGCTGGTAAATCGTTCTAGGTGAGACAGAATAGACACGAGAGCCTCACAGAATTTTCTTCTGGATATTACTGGACTGACTGCAGAGTCTGAGTAAAATCTGGAGAGTAAGTAATGTTGTGGCCATGTTAATTTCCTGGTTTTTGGAAAATGCAATGTCATTATGTAAGAGAATGTCTTTCCCCACCAAAACTCAAGTATCCAACCCCGAATGGAACATTTTTCACACACACACACATACACACACACACACACACACACACACACACACACACACACACACACAGTTCAGGAGTTATCTTGGAAGAGGAAGGAGGAAAAAATGGAAGAGCTAGAGGGTGAGGAAGGACGCTGTGAATGTGACACAGCTATTGCACATAGCCATAGTTATAAACTCAGTTTATATACATAGTAGTTATATACACAGCAGCTGTAATTATAAACTCTAGATGAAGCCAGCCGAAATTCTTATACAGATGAAAAAGGTGTCCCCCAGGCCCCAACCCTTGCTGAGGAGCTGTTGGCAGTTGATGGCTTTAGGGTGTGGTCATTGTAGCTTCCCCATACTACAGTGGATGACCCCACACCCATGCACGTATGAGCAGCACTAATTGAACTTATCGGGTTATAAAAGGGAGTCAGGAAGTTAGGAGGGGGAGGTGCTGGGGGAAAGGGAATTGGGCGAGGGAATGGAGGGTATATGTGGCCATATTTCACTGTATACATGTCTGGAACTCTTACAGAAAGATTAAACCCTTAATGTTGGGCATGATTGCACACGAGTGTAGTTCTAGCTACTTGGGAAATTTACTTGAGCCCAACCTGGCAACATGGTCAGATTCTGAGATTCTGTCTCAAAAACACAACAAAACAGCAATGTAACCTAAGAAACAAAACTAAGACATATGAGAATATTTAGGGGGAAAGAAACAGTATGTCGACTACCTGCTCTCAGGTAGTTATGAAAACAGTAACAGATAACAAAAAATCTACCTTGAGAGAAAAAAGGTAAATGGTTGGGAGTCTGGGTGAAGTACTCATGGGAACTCTTTGTGCGATTCGTGAAACGTCTCAGTAAGTTTCAAATTAAATGGCTATGATAAAATTTTCAAGAGAGAAGGGGGTGAGGGAGAGGGAAGAGCAGAAGGGAGGGGGGACTGAGAGAGGAAGGGACGGAGGGAGGGAGGGATGGAGGGATGGAGGGAAACGAAGAAACCCAAGGAAAAATCGCCAAAACTCAGGGTTGAGTCAGCTGGTAGAGGAGCAGGTTAGAGGGGCTGCACAAGATAGCTCCTCTCTTCCCCATCCAGTCAGCAAGTTGAAGCCCAGGGTCACCTGTGTTCAAGTGAGGCCAGGTTGGACCATAGTATACCCTAACTATTCTGGCATAAAGTTGGGGAGCCAAACATGAGCCAGGCTCACGGGTAATGTGAGAAGAGGCCCTAGGGTGGCAATGAGCAACCTGTAGAGTTGCCTTCTCACCCTCATCATGGGCACCTCACATCCCACTCTGCCATTCACTTTCCTTCTCTGGCAATTAAGAGCCATTATCTGACCACTCTGGATCTCCTCGAGCTTAGACATCATTGGATAGAAGATTCTCCAAGGAACTTCACTCTGTGTCCAGAAAGAAGACAAGAGAAGGCTAGAGCAATGAGTGGGGTAAGAACAGGGTTACTGGCAGCCCAATGGTGCACTGTTACCTCTGCCCTAGCCCTAAGTCATCCCCAGGCCCTCTCTCCAGGAAGAGGTAAACACACCCCAGCTAAAAGCATATTATCGTGCAAATAAAACCCTTCCTCCTAACCCCATTGAGGAAGAGGCAGCTAGTGTGGGTGAGCTGGTGACCAGGTCTTTCAGGAACTGATGGCTCTTTGTATCAGTTTGCTCTTCTGTAAATGGGGCAGGTCCCTGCTCGGCTTTGTCCCCAGTTTCGAAGATACAGCAACTTCTCCTGTATCCTCCAGACCCAGACAGTGATAGATGACTCCTAACTGAGGGCAGGAGTGCTCAGAAGAGGCCCCAGCTCTGCGTCTTCTCCTCTCCCAGCCTGCCCCACTCCCCAACAGCTCACACATGCCTTCAGTCCCACATAGACCGCTTGGGCATCTGTTGTCAGTGTCTAGAGAAACCAGCCAGGCCAGGATTGTGAGGGAGGTCAGGAGTGGCCTGAAGACATGGAGGCTGGATGTTTTAACATCCCCTATCATGGACAGTTGTGGAGACCCAGGAGCTAGGTCTCTTGAAGAGGAAAGTAAGAGGTTGCTTCCCTATGGTGAAAACCCAATCTATCCCCAGGGTCTCAGATGTGCCAGACCTAGCCCCATAGCTTGCTCAATAGTCTATCAGCTACTCTATCAACCCTTGTTAGGAGCCATTTTCAGGCAGGAGGCTGTCAGGCTAGCAAACCTACAAAATGGCGGGCGGAAACCTGGGCCATGCTTTGTTCCTCCTCTGCTGCCCCATGCCTTAGCCACATCATCCCCTGTCAAAGCAGCTGTGAGGCCCAAGACACCTAGTGTTGTCCTCAGTGTGTCAGCAGTTAACATTGCATGGAGATAGGATCTCTCACTGGCTTGAATTGTACCATGCAGGCATGTTGGCGGGGTTGGCTGACTATTGCACCTCAGGGATCTACAAGTCACTGCCTCCCCTGTACTGGGATTATGATCATCGCCTACTACAGTGCCAGGCTTTTTTTCTTTTCTTTTCTTTTCTTTTAAACATGAGTTCTGGAGATCAAATGCAAATCTTGCTTACAAGGTAAGCACTTTACCTACTGAGCCATCTCCCTAGTCCCAGACACAATTTTTTTTTCCTTAAATTTAGCATTAGCCATCACTGAGACAAATTACATGATCTCCTGAGCCTCAATTTCCCAACCTCTAAAATGGGGATGTCAGGGAATTGCCCCAGAATTGTGGGGACAGGAAAGGATAGACATCTAAGGTGAGGCTTAGAAAACGAGTTGCTAGCAATGGGAGGCTGTTGTAGTTCATTGGCTTGCATCTGTGGTCACACTGACCTGGTATGTTTCCCCGCCTTTGTCATAATGAGATGACATTTGTATCTTGTATCTTAATGCTAACACAAGGCTCAATACAGAATAAATACAGAATAAAGTTGGAACCTCCTGCCAGGCAAGCTTCCCCTTGACTCCTGGGGCTTCTTGAACTTCACTTTCCTGCCTGGTTTTGATGCTCATCTTAACTGCCAGGCAAACTCTCTGAAGGGTAGGGAGCCATGGCTGAGTAAAGCTCAGTCTGCACAAGGACCTGATTTCAATCCCCAGGCCTTGGACAAAAGAAGCTGAGTGCGGAGCACGTGTTTATTATGGTCCCAGCATTGGGGAGAAAGTCAGGCAGATCCCTGGAGCTAGCTGGCCAGTTACCCTAATCTAATATGTGAGTTCCAGGCCAGCCAAAGATGCTTTCTCAACATGGTAGATGGATGGCTGCTGAGGGACCGTCTGGCCTACATATGAACACAAGCCAGTGTTGGGTAGGGGTCATGAGTTAGGGTGTCATCTCTATTTCTAGGCTCACCAGAGAATTCATGAACTTCTCTTGGTGCCATGGGACTGCCTGCTATGGGACAGTTATATCCAGAATATTCCAGCTGAGCAGCTTCCTCAGATTGAGTCTTGTCAAAGGGGCATAGGCCCAAGCACCCCACCCCAACCTTTGTTTGATCAGTGTTTCCAAAGAGCAAGTCCATACCCAGAAGTTTGCAGTGGCTTTGTTGGTTGCCACCTCAACGCTATCACCACTGAGTTGTTCCTCCGGCAGCCTGTCATGGCTCTGGCACCCTCAACCCTGCTTTTGGAGGAAAGAGTGTAGCAAAGCATACGGCTGGTGGCTAGTGGCTAGTGACATCTTTTTGTTTCCGCCACATTTGTTTTTACTGACAGCGTGCTCAGGTGCTTCCCAACAGCTTTCCCTGTGAGCCATGTGGATTCTCTTCTACTAATAAGCACAAGACCACTTTAAAACATCGTCCAAGAAGGGTTAAGGGGTGAAGAGCTGGAGGACACTGGCGGCCTGGGATTGAAAGTCTGCAGGGGCTCTTTAATGCAAGCCTCGCGCCTGGCACAGGCATCGACATTTGTGGCTTCTGTCTGTGGTCCGGGCATGGGAAGGTGACCTGATCTTCTTCTGTCAGACTCACCAGCCCTGTCCTAATCGGTCAGAGTTGCTCATTGGCTCACTGACTCAGTATCCCTTCTTTCCTTCATTCTTTCCTTCCTTCCTTTCTTCCTTCCTTTCTTCCCTCCTTCCTTCCTTCCTTCCTTCCTTCCTTCCTTCCCTCCTCCCTCTTTCCTTCCTTTTTCATTCTCCCCCCTTTCTCTGTCTGTCTGTCTCTGTCTCTCTGTCTCTCTCTCTCATGTATGTATATGGGTGTGCCATGGTACGATACACACGTGGAGGTCAGAGAATGAGTTGTATGAATCTGTCTCTCTTTTCATCATTTAGTTCCCAGGGATCTAATTTGGGTCAGCAGACTTGGTTGAACAATTTCACCAACAGTTTCTTATTCTTTCTTGTCTTGGGGGAAAGCTTGGATTTTTGTTTGTTTTGTTTTGTTTTGCCTTACAATCTAGCAGCCAGGCCCTGGCTGTACCATGAACTTTGTTGTAAGGAAATGAGGCTGGTGTGGGCAACAAACAAGGTCTTGGCAAACCCAGAACGAGCATGGGAACTGTCGGCAAAGTAGCTCTGTCCTCTCAGATCACTCTGAAACAATCTATATCTGCCGAAATGTGCCAGCTCTACCACGTGAGATGGCCACTGTTGTAACAGCCATACCAACTGTCCCTATCAGTTTTCACCTGTGGCCAGACAGCACAAGAAACCAGATGATGTGGAAGCTTGTCCTGTGTCCCTGGGGCATATGTGAGCTGTCTTGCAGGCAGGGAGACGTGACGTGGAATGGAAGGATGGGTGGACAGACATAGCAGATTAGGTTTGTGTCCGTAGCACTCAGAAACTGGGGCCAAAGGACTGCCCAGTTGGAGGACAAAGAACACAGCATGGCCATTGGCAGCACAGAAGAATCACACCTTCTATTTTGGTAAAATGACAAAAAAAAAAACGGCCTCAACTGAATCTACCAACATAGCAAATTCTCTCTGCTTGAGAAAGGCCCAGTCTCCAGCACACCCTTCCCGGGAGACTAGATTTTACCAAACATACCTGGTCAAATATAGAACCTAGAGGTACAAAGTGAAAGTTGGGTCAAATTCTGTGCATCGATGTGTAAAAATCCTGCATTTGTGATATTTGAGAACATGTGGCCCTCAGAGCCCATGCACGAGATGGAGCAACTGCTTCCAGTGGGAAGTTTAATTCCAAAATTCAAGATGATTGCACAACGTCTGCCAATATCATTAGAACATCTAGAACTTCAGGGTCCCTTTGCTTAGGTCTAAACACACCCTTCCTTGGGAAGACTTTGTTCTCTGCTGTAGAAGAAAAGGGATTCTTGAGTCTGAGAGTTTCCCTCACAACCGAACACTTTTGCCTAGAACTTGCAAGGGCTGGAGGTCAGTGAGGGGTGAGCGTGAATACTTTAATCTTTCAATTCCTAATTTCAGTTGAGGGTATCAAAGATGGACTGGAAAGATGGTTCAATGGGCAAATACTCACGGCCAACTGCAAGCTGAGTTCCATTCCAGAGACCCACGTATTAGAAGGACAAAATCAGTTCCTAAAAGTTGTTCTCTGACCTCCATGTGTGCTGTGCCATTCATTAGTGTACATGCACACGCACATGCACAAACACACTACATGTGTATATATATATATATATATGCATATATGTACATATAAAACAATATTTTAACTCATCTTCAGAGCTTGTTTGCGCTTTGCACTGAGGCATCTCAAAAGGAAGTAACACAGTGGCCGCCATGGACAGCATAGAACTGAAGGAATTAATTAGCTAGAATGAATTAATAAGGGGCATTTATTATTTAAAGAACTTGCTCTCGTGAGCCAGATTGGCTCAAGGGCACCTTGAAATAATCAAGCTTACAAATAAGACAAAATTCATAGTTTTAAGTAGGGAAAGATAGATTGATTTTTAAAAATTAAACCATTTCTGTATGTGTGGTGCTGGGTGTCAAAGTGGGCACCTTGCACACCCTAGAAAAATGCTCAGCTACTGAGCAACATCTCTAACCGGAAGTACTATCATTTTAAAATAATTACAAACTGCGTTTTCAGGTCACAAAAGACTTTATCCTCTAACCAGGAATTTGGGAACCAGGGCAGGATTGGAGCTCAGGCCCTTGGTGAATGAATCAAAAGCAACAGTAGGTAAAATTCCAGTTTCATAACCCTGTCTTCCCTGTAGTCAGGGGCTTTTAGTTCACTATCTCAGTCTCTTTCCCCCTTGGATGGTCAGGACACTGAGGCATGGAAGATCGTGAACCAGAGGGTCTGTGTGTCTAAGCAGTGGGCATCTAGTCACATTCAGGCCTTGGCAGGGGCTGGCTGGAGCCAGGTCCCAGGGCTTGGAAGAATCCTACGGCTCTTAAGAAAGCCAGCATCGGCCAACCCCTGACCCTCAGAATAGAACCAAGCAAAGCTTGGACCACTCAGACGTGGGCCCTGCTTCTGGGCAGAGAGCTCCAGAACTTCATGAAACTTCACTCTCCTGTTCCCTTTGTTCTACCTTTTTTTTGACGTCCTTTCCCCAAGCAAGTGTGGATCAACACATATCCACCACCCTCAAGCATTCCTGTGCCCAGCCAGTGAGGCCTACCAGGTCAGGCAGAGGGAAGGGACACTCAGGTCCTGCACGCAGGGTCTCAGCCTCCCTAACATCAGCAGGAGGGAGACTTGGGGACACTTTGGGTACAGTTTTCCTCACACTTGCAACACTCACCCTCTTGAGACATCTCTCAGTGGGACTTAGACCATCAGTGACTGATAAGTGAGCATTGCCCCGAGAGGGGACTGTTCCCTGCTCAGGGTGCTGGACAAGTTCAGAAGGAAATGACCATTTTTAACCAAGATGTCCTTACCCCCTCCCTCATCGCCCCTTTAACTAGGAGGGAGAGCAGGCGTGGGTCCTAGGCTTCAGGGCCTTAGATGGCATAATTTCAATTGCCATAGATCGGATTTTGCCACCATTTATTTTCATGCTTCCCTTTCCCTTTAATTTCTGGTGAATGATAAGTGTTTTCCACTTACAACATAACAAAGGGTTGCTTTTGTTTGTTTGGTTGGTTGGGTTTTTTTTTTTTTTTTGAAACTAAACTTTTATCGGTAACAAAAATTAAGTCAACTGACATCAACATAGGGACAGGAAGGAGCCGAGGGTTCTGCCACCATCATGGGCAGGTGCAACACAACACATACCTAAGGGTAGGCTCTCTGGAGCCTGCCTGCTGCTGAGGTCTAGCCTTCCCGTGGGCATCACCCTGCACCCATCTTCTCAGACCAAGGACCAGCCACCCATTAGCCTCAGCACAAAGGGCTCCTGTGTCCGGCTCAGTCCCAGCCCTCAGTACTACTGGGAGGCAGTGGGAATAGAAGGAGCTGGTTTGTTTGCAGCCCCAGTCTCGGGAGCGGGGGGTCAGCAGTCCTCTCCCTTTAGGACTTAATTCTGAGCCTGTGCCAGGCTCTTAGGAAGGCAGAGATAGCAGCACTAGTGGCCAGGAAGAGGCAGGAGAACTCTCACCAGTGTCAGTCAGCCTGGGCAGAAGGCAGCCAAACCCCTAGAGCAAGGGCTTTGCAAACAGCTGGTCAAGAAAGGACAGCCAAGACATGAAGGTCCCACTTCTAGAGCAAAATAACTTTCCCCAAGCCCGTCTGACACCAGAGAGCTTGGAGAACATGGGTTTGGATTCAGACAGAGAAGACACAGTCCTTTAGAAATCCGCAAGTGTTCACAGCCTCCGAGCCAAGCCTGATATCTCTGACCCTCTGCCTGGGTTCCCCTGCTGTAGGACAGACCTGACTCCTTACTTAGGCCATAAGCTTGTTTCTGTATCATCTCTCCCAACCCCTGCCCCCAAAATGTAAGGCCCAGCATGTGTAGGGACTCCCGAGTCTCTGGGCTATTGCCTGTTCCAGCTAGCCTTGGCATCCACACCCTGTGACATCTCACAAGTGTCTGATGACCTTTGTTCCAGAACCCTGGCCCAGGAGGCAAGGATACCTCAGCTTCAGACCTCAAAAGCCCTCCTGATCATTTGTGTCTCAAACTAATCCAAGAACATGGACTGAAATCACCAAAACTGACAGACTAGAGGTCGCCTGTGTGCCCCTGGGTTCTGCCTCTGGCCTGGGTCAACCCTACCCTGGGGTTTAACGTGGAAAATACTGTTGTCAGTTGGTCCTACTTCACAAAGGAGTGGTTCCTTCCTTCCTGTGAGATGGTAAGAAGGCATACGCGGGAGGGGGTGCTTCCTGAGCCCATGGGTGGGTGCTATGACTCCCTCCTCAGACCTAGGACCCTAGTCAGACCCCAAACTCATTCATCTCACTCCCAGGAGGCCTTTTAGGACGAGAGCAGCATCCAGCCAGTTCTGGTTCCTTAAGGGGTCCTCGTGTCATCTCAAGCCCCAAGGTGTTGTCACACCAGGATAGTCTTAACTTAAAAGACTACAAAGGTGACCACATGGAAACAGCTAGCAAGGTGCCAAGCAGACAGTACCCAGGTCCTCTGGTATAAGTGGTAGGAGGTGGCAGAGTAGATACCTGAGAGAGCTGCTGCCAGCAATCCAGCGATTCCAAAGAAGAACCACATGTCTGGTGACATCTCCAGCCGCTAGGCACGCCTGCCTGCAGGAAGCGCCATCCTGGTGCGGGAGGCAGCAGTCCGTCTGTCCGGCTGCCTCACCAGTGTTCCCCGTGTCCTCTGTGCTGCGCACACACTCTCCTACACAGGCCCAGCCTGTGAGTATCTCACACCTCTACTTTCTGCTTGTGGTTTTGGTCTCCAGGAAGCCAGGCTGTCGTTACGGGAGGTGGGGCGGGGAGCCCAAGCTGCGTGTCGTAAGCCCACCAACCCAAGTGAACCCCAACAGAGTCAGAGTCAGTCATATGCCCAATGTGCACACCCCGGGGGTCTTCCAAGAAAGACCAAGAGGCTGTGCCTTGTTCCCTTGAGACAAGAGACAGCTCATTCCAGAGATGTCTAGCAAACGTGGCAGATGAGTGACTTCATGGCCCCCTGGTGCCCCTCCCACAGAATCCAGCTCTCATGAAGTTAAGTTCCAAGGTTTGTGGTGTGGGGATGTGGTGACTAAGAGGCGAGAGAATGGGGTCTTTATTATTATTATTATTATTATTATTATTATTATTATTAACTTTTTTAATTTTACATATTGATCCCAGGTCCCTCTCCCTCCCATCCTTCCATGCCCCCTACTGGCCCCCCATCCCATCCCCCATCCACTCCCCAGGGAGGGTGAGGCCTTCCATGAGGGATTATCAAAATCTGTCAAGTCCTTTGAGGTAGGACCTAGTCTCTAGGCTAAGGGGTACCCCTTCGTGGGAATGGGCTCCGAAAGTCTGTTCATGCACTAGGGATACAAAGGATAGGGTCTGAATTCACTTTTATTTTTCGTACGTGTGTGTGTGTGTGAGTGTGTGTGTGTGTGTGTGTGTGTGTGTGTGTGTGTGTGTGTGTAGGCTTGAAGCTAATGCTGGGAGTCTTCTTCAGTTGTTTTCCGTTTTACTCATTGAGGTTGGATCTCTCTCTGAACACAAGCTCACAATTCCATTAGTCTAGCTAGCCAGTTTATCCTGGAGGCCCCATCGCTGCCTCTCAATTCTTGGTATTGTAGGAGGCAGTTCTGCCTTTGTAAAGGTTCTAAAGATCTGAGTTCTGGCTCTGGAGCTTCTATGGCACACCACTGAATCATCTCCCCAGGCCTGGGATGCATTTTGGAGAGGAAAGGGCCAAAGGAAAACCCAAAGAGTAGATGGTCTTAGAGTAGGACACCCCACCTGCATGTGCCCCATCCCAGGTGGGTGCTGCTCAGAGGTGGTACAGGATCTGAACCCCACCTTTGAGGACTGGCTGTTCATATCATAAGAGGTGGGTTTTCAGCAGGTGGCCATGGGGAGAGGCTGCGGAGTAAGGAAAAGATTCAGGAAGAAAGAGCTGGACTGGCTGGAGAGGACCAGGTTGCCTGGGGGATGCTGAATTGTGCTAGGGAAGAGGCTGGGACTGTGTGTGTTTAGCTCACCAATGTGCTCTCCTTGGAACACAGTAGTTGCTAAATAAATTTTGTTTAAAGAACGAGGGAATGGGTAATTTGGCTCTCTAAGCAGAACCCTGGGGTCTAGAACGGGACTGGTTTCCAATTCCAGTCTTGCTCCATACGAATGTCGTTTCCTGGTGCTCCACTTCGTCCTTTCTAGCTCCTTTTCTTCACTTGTGTAATGGAGAGGATTTCTCTCACTGGCTGAGGAAACATTTGATGGCACCTGGGGAAGACATAGTGAGCCAGGCCCCTCCCACAGTGAGACCCCGCCCAGCCCAGGAGAGAGGGGCGGGAACGGGTTCTGGCATCAGCTAAGGGCACCCTCTAGTGGAGGGTCTATGACAGCACAAGGGGCCCGTGGGCATATGCTGCTTTGTCGGGCTTCCAGATTCCACTCCATTTATCGCCAGTCTTAGGAGTGTGTGATCTCAGTATCACTCCACGGGAAGGGAAGAGACTAAACAACTTCCCTGCCTTCATGAAGCATACAATCCACAGTAGGTGTGAGACGGCTCAGTGAGTAAAGGTGCTTTGTCGCCAAGCCTGAGTTCAGTCCCTGGGACTCATCACATGGTAGGAGAAAACGGACTTCTACAAGTTTCCCTCTGATTTCTGACCTCTGACCTTCACACATTCATGAGCACAGGCAGACAGGCACGCGCGCTCACACACACACACACACACACACACACACACTTTTAAAAATAAACCAGTGGATCCAAAACTAGAAATGGAAAGGAATTTTTCTCTAAATCCAAATGAAATCAGGGAAGACAAAAGACAAAAAAAAAAAAAAAAAAAAACAGAATAGAAAGGAGAGACAGGTTTCAGTGGCAGAGGTGGGTACAGAGTAGGGGGGGAAGAGTGATCCTGGCATGGGGCACTGGGTACCTTAAGGCAGGACAGCAGGAGGCAAGTGTTGCTGTGGCTTGAAGAACATGATACATTATAAACGGCTCATGCATCCTGGGCTTTAAGCTCAGAGCAGGAAGCTGGAAGATGCGTCCAGTTGGATGCTCAGATCAGTGAGGTCATATTTATTTATAACTCTTGGAACCAAGACCTTGGGTCTCAATTTGCAAGGGACACCAGTGACTCTCTGTGCTTGAGGAATCCAGGAGCCTTTTACTATCTCTCCACTGACCTGGGCCCTGCAAAATGACGAAGGGAAGATGAGTCTAAGCAGAAGGAAGAGAAAGCCCACAGAAGTCCACTTCTTATGCAACAGGAAAGGTTGAATGCTACCCCTTCTGATCGAGTCGCTGCCCCCCCATTTACCTCCATGCATGAGCCACGGCATATGCACATCCCATTCTCACAACTAATAAGTAAATGCAAATATGTGTATACATATGTATATTTAAGACAAGGGAGGACCAGGAAACGTGGAATTTAAAATCATCGTGGCTTGCTTCATAGAGACTAACACTGAAACCCAGTCATCCATATTGCACTTAAATATGCCTTTCCCCACTTGTAGTTTTGTGCTAACATTTGTGGACCGTCTGGGACAGGCTGGTTCACAGGATCATTCACCTCTTTCAAATACACAATACCAGGAAATCATTACCCAATACCAGGAAATCAAAAGTCCCTGTATCTTTGACCCCATCTAGAAACTTCAGTCTCTGGGCAGTTGTCTCTGACATGGTTGCAGTTTTCTAAAATTCAAAATTTTCACTTAAAACCTCCAGTTGCATCAGTAGCAACAACTATCACCAGTTGTTCCCCTTGACATGACAGGGTTGCTTTCTTCACTTTCAAAACACTGCCTGATGGCCTCTTCAGTCTGAACAATTATGGGTCCAAGTAAATACAGCATTCTTTTCTTGAAGATTTATTTTATTTGTGTGTGTGTGTGTGTGTGTGTGTGTGTGTGTGTGTGTGTGTGTGTGTGGTGTTTTAAAAATTGCCAGGCGGTGGTGGCGCTCACCTTTAATCCCAGCACTGGTGAGGCAGAGGCAGGCAGATCTCTGTGAGTTCGAGGTCAGCCTGGACTACAAGAGCTAGTTCCAGGAAAGGCTCCAAACCAAAGACACAGAGAAACCCTGTCTCAAAAAAAAAAAAAAAAAAAAAAAAAAAAAAAAAAAAGAGCTCTGGGATGAAGGGGGCATATGCATGGTGTCATACCTACTTTTTATGTGGTTGCTGAAGGTTTAAACTCAGGTCCTCTTGCCTGCGTTTTACCTACTGGGACATCTCTCCAGGCCCTGGGATGGGAGTTCATGATATGAATAGTGCTAACAATTTCACTGAGGACATCAAATAAAACCAGCTGTCACTCCTATTTCCTCACTCTGACCTCCAGTGTAATCCAGTGGCGTGTCTTGCTCCATACGAATGTCGTTTCCTGGTGCTGTGTAATCCAGTGGCTGCAGGGATTTTTTGAGATTGCCAGAACCCTGGCAGCTTAAACCACTGTCACTCTTGTTCCAGGCAAACTATGCCAGTGGAAAACAAGAAGCAACCTATGTTTTAACATGACTACAAAAATAATTTTGACTACACGAGCTCCTGCAGAGGGCTCAGGGATCCTGAGGGTTGAGAAGGACTGTGGTCAGAGGTGAAATCTCGCAAAACCTAGTCTCCGCAGAATAGCCAGGGGCGTGCAGGTTCCTACTGGGGCACAGCCTGGGGTCAGTGCTCTCTCCATAGGATCCTGAGGCTCTCTGACCCCTCTATTGCTCATCACTGATCTTTTGACTCGTGCAGCTGCTGGATCCAGCACTGCTCACAAAGCACGGACAGCCTGGGGTGGAGCCGATACCCCATTTGTGACTGTGATAATCAAAGCCTCAGAGCCACAACAGAGTGAGCTCTTGGAAATTGGGGAGTATGTCACCACCAGTGTGCTTAGGAATTGCCTCCATTTATGACTGCCTTTTGTTCTGTGACTGCGAAAATTTGAAAATTTCATGGAACTGTTTCCAGCCTTCAGTCTCTGTTCTTCTGCCATGGTCACTAAAATTTGGCTTAAGAATGGACTTTCTTATGCAAATATGAGCATCTGAGTTTGGATGCCCAGAACACACTATAAATGTTGGGTGATGGTGTCAGCCTGCTTGCAATTTCAGCCTTGCTAGACAGAATTGTAAGATCTCAGAGAAAGCTTTGGCTGTTAAGATTAGTCATATTGGTGAGCTCTGGGTTTGATGGAGAGACCCTGTCTCAAGGAATAAGAACCATGGAAAGTGATTCCCAATATCAACCTTGATCTTCTATATGCATGAACACTCATATGCACATGTGCTCCTATACATGCCTACAGCATGCATAGCACTGATGGGGGAATGTCCTTCTGTATATATGTTTCTTGGTAAATAAAGCACTGCCTGGCCAATGAGGCAGGAAGGTAGGCGGGAATAGGATGAGGAGAATTCTGGGAAAGGTAGGCAGAGAGGGCCCACCATAGAGTCGCCATGTAGGCTGCCAAAGGAATAGCAGGTCCTGGCATTCTCCAGTAAGCCAAGACAACATGGAAATACATAGATTAGTAGTTATGGGTTAATAATTAAGACAAAGCTAGCCAATAAGAAGCCCTAGCCACAAGGCAACAGTTTTTAACTAATACGGCATCAGTGTATTTATTTGGGGTTGAGGCATCTGTGGGACCAGGCTGACAGGAAAGAATTGCCAGCAACAAAATGGTGCCCAACATGAGGCATGAACCTACAACCCTGAGATTAAGAGTCCCATGCTCTACCAACTGTTCTCATATTTTTAATAGTTTTAGACAAAAAAAGGGGATATGTGGTGATATCTTTCTTGCACAAATAAAGCCTGTCTGGGGATCACAGAATGGAGCTTGCCACTAGCTAACCATAGAGGTCTGGAGGTCTGTACAGACAGACAGGAAGTGATGTAGCTGGACAGAAACAGGATATAAGCATCGAGAAACAGGGAATCCCTCCCTTCTTTGCTGAGACTCTTAGGAGGTAAGGTGTGCTGTGGCTTGCTCTGATCTCTCAGTATTTCCCTCTATATCTGACTCCTGCATTTTATTGTCTAGACCAATTAACAACTCCTTTTACATAAGAGAGAGAGAGAGAGAGAGACAGAGACAGAGACGGAGACAGAGACAGAGACAGAGAAAGAGACAGAGAGAGAGAGAATAAACTACCTCTTATTCCTTTTGAGGAGACAGCTGTGTTTTGTTTGCACAAACAAAACACAGTATGCATCCTCATAATATCCCATCTGTGCATTTGAACCTTAGGTCACATCTTTCAATGGTGAAGCCACACCCAGCGATGCCCAGCCCTTCTGCAACCATTCTCTAGTTCCTAGAAAAAATGACCACAGACTTGATGACTTCAAACAACAGAGATTTTTAGACACCATTCAACAGATATTTATTTACTCTATCAGTCCTCTACAAGGGTGACTTTTGCCTCCAGGAACATTGAACCTGGAGACATTTTAAGTAGACACAACATGTGTCTGTGCTATTTAGTTTTTAATGTCCCTCAGGATCCACCCAGCTCAGGGTACTGTTGGAAGGTGGTGGAAATTAAAGAGGTGGAGCCTTGTGGAAGACTGTGATGATTTAATCTTTCTGTCAATTTGACTGAATTTACAGTCATCTAGGAGACACTCCTCTGGGTGTGGCCAGGAAGGTGTTTCCAGAGGGATTTAACTTAGCAGAAAAGGGCCATCTGAATGTGGACACCACTCGTCCATAGGCTAGTGTCTGGAACCGAATAAAAAGGAGAATGGGAGCCGAGCACCAGCATCCATCTCTCTCTGCTTCTTGACAATAGACACAAAGGAAGTGACACTATTAGGAGGTGTGGCCTTATTAGATTAGATGTTGCATTGTTGGAGGAAGTGTGTCACTACAGAGGTAGGCTTTAAAGTCTCATGTATGCTCAAGCCATCCTCAGTGAGACAGACCACTTCCTGTTGGCTTGTGAGTCAAGATGTAAGAACACTCAGCTCCTTCTCTAGCACCACATCTGCCTGCACACCTCCATTTCCTGCCATGATGATAATGGACTAAACCTCTGGACTATAAGATGCCACCACAAATAAATGTTTTCCTTTATAAAAGTTGCTGAGGTCATGGTGTCTCTTCACAGCAATAGAAACCTTAACTAAGACAGACATTTATTGGCCATTACACGATATTGGCTATTACATGCCAGCCACAGTGCTAGATTATCTCATTTTGATGTTTACAAAGAATTCTAATGTGACTGGGATTCTCCTGTAGTTTTCAGATAATAAACTTTAGGGATTGGCCTTCAGGGTTGTGATGGTGCCTGTTTTCAAATTGGTCAACTCCAGTGTTTGTTCTCTTGGAGAGGATGTAACTACCATGTGCTGGGCATGTCGCCAGGTGCTGAAGCACAAAAAGAAAAAAGTAACCCCTGTTCCCCAAAGCCTCTAATCCCCTGTAGAGATAGACAGGTGAACAGATAGTATGACATGAATCATAATGGGAGCTCTGAGAGGTAACCCAACCTCCCTAGAGAAATTAGGGGAGACTTTTCAGAAAAGGTGACTACCAGGTCAAGTGCTGAGGGACCAATAGTAATGAGTCATGGAAAGTTCCAGGCTTGAGGAACGCCTGGGTCCAGATGCAGATGACATGGAGCTTGAAGCTGAGCAGAGGGCAGGGTGAGCGAGGAAGCATAGAAGCAAGAGAAGAAGCTCTGGGTGGGCTCAGGAAGGTTTCACCAAGGTTCAGCAATGGAGTTCAGACGAGTCCAAAAGCCCAGCAGGGACCTGGGCCATTTCACCATGACCTCAGTGCTGATTCAGGTTGTGAATGCAACCACAGCAGGGACAGCTATGGCAGAAGGGCCTGCTGCTGCAGAGGGTCTGCCATTGTAGAGAAGTCATGACGGCACACAGGTCAAGGCTGGAAGTGCCATTGCCTGAACATGGTAAATCTGGAGGGCAGCAGTGGGAGAAGACATCTGCGGGGAGCTATCAGTGAGACTTGTGGATGGGATCCCTGGCGATGTCTCAGAATGAGGGTAGGCTCAGCTGCCAGTTTTCTACAAGGTTAGGGAGGACACATGCTTCACAACAGGATACAATAAAAAAGTAACTCAGGAGCTGCAGAAATGGCGCAGTGGTTAGGAGCACACATTACTCTTCCAGAGGACCTGGGTTCAGCTCCCAGCATCATGTCAAGTGGTTCACAACCAGCTGTAACTACAGCTCCAGGGGTTTCCAATGCCTCTGGCCTCCACAAGCACTGGCATGATAGTGTGCGCACGCGCACGCACACACACACACACACACACACACACTGTAAAAGAGAATAAAAATTAAAAATTATGACAGGCAGTGGTGGCGCACACCTTTAATGCTAGCACTAAGGAGGCAGAGATAAGCAGATCTCAGTGAGTTTGAGGCCATCCTGGTCTACAAAGTGAGTTCCAGGACAGCCAGGACTGTTACACAGAGAAACCCTGTCTCCAAAAAACCAAAGAATTAAAAAATACAATAAAAAAATTAAAAACTCTTACTCTCCCTGTGGCCAGTATACAGTTTGGAGATTTTCCCCCAAAGCCCATGTGTCCACTGCTTGGTACTTGTGTGAAGCTTCTCAGCAGTGACAGTACTTTCAGGAAGTGAGGCCTGGTGGGAAGAAATTAGAAAATCGGATGCCCTTGAAGGGGATATGGGGATAGTAGGCCCTTCCTGTTTCACTCTTTGATTCCCAGCTGCCACATTTTCCAGCAAGCTCCCAGCCATGCAGTCCCAACTCCCCACAGGCCCCAAGCAGTTGGGCCAAGGGATTATAGACTAAACCCACTGACAAAGTGTAAACTTTTTCTCCTTAAAAGTTCCCAGACCTTGGCCGGGTGTTGGTGGTGCACATCTTTAATCCCAGCACTCGGGACGCAGAGGCAGACGTATCTCTGTGAGTTCAAGGCCAGCCTGGTCTACAGCGTGAGAGTCAGGACAGTCTCCAAAGCTATGCATCTCTGCTCAAAAAACAAAAACAAAACAAAACAAAAAAATGTTTCCAGACCTCAGGTGTTTTGTCACTGTGATAAGGGCTGATGTAACTGCTAATTCGTTGCTGCCCCCTGGAAAGCCCTGCTTGAGTTCTGGCTGGTATGCTCTGAGGTATCAGCTCTGTTCCACTGGGTTAGAGGCGTCTGGCTCTCCTGGTGGTGGAAAGGGAGATAAACTTTCTGAAGCTTTCTCTATGCCAACAAAGTAAACAACTGCATTCTCTTACTTGCCCAACCCTAGCTTGGCTTGTTTCTAGCCAGCTTTTCTTAAATTATCCCATCTACATTTTGCCTCTGGCTTATACCTTTTTCTATTTCTGTGTGTCTTTTCTTTCCTTCCTATTCCGTGTCTGACCGAGTGACTGACCCCTCCAATCAATCCTCCTCTCCTCCTTTTCTCACTCCTTCTTTTCTTTTGCTCTTTCTATTTATTCTCTCTGACTGGCAGCCCTGCCTACCCTCTCTCCTGCCTTGCTATTGACCATACAGCTTTTTATTAGACCAATCAGGTGTTTTAGACAGGCAAAGTAACACAGCTTCACAAAGTTAACCAAAGGCAGCATAAAACAATACAACACAGCCAGGCAGTGGTAGCTCACACCTTTAATCCCAGCACTCTGGAGTCAGAGGCAGGAAGATGTTTGTGAGTCTGAGGTCAGCCTGGTCTACAGAGCAAGTTCCAGGACAGGCTCCAAAGCTACACAGAGAAACCCTGTCTCGACAAAAATAAATAAATAAATAAATATGCATACATCCTTACATCATTAAACAAATATTTCACATCATAAACAAATGTATCATATCTTCAACTAATCTTATACAACAGAGTTGTGTTGGTGGATTTTTTGGAGGGACCACCAGCTCATAAAAATAACACAGAGACTTATTATTAATTATGAAAACTGAGCCTATAGTTTAGGCTTGTCCCACTAGCTCTAATAACTTAAATTAACCCATTTCTATTGCTCTATGACTCATGGCTTTTGCCTCCCCTCCGGCATGTCTTGTTCTCTCCCTGTATCTAGCTGGTGACTCAGCCTTTTTTCTTCCCAGAGCTCTCTTTCCAAAAGTCCCTGATACACCTTCTTCCTAGCTTTTGGCCATTTAGCTTTGATTAAACCAATCACAATGACATATCTTCACACAGTGTAAAGGAATATTCCACAACAGAAGTGGCTTGTTAGAAACAGCCTTTTCTGTCCCTGTCTCTGCCTATTTAATTTAATTTGAGACCAGTTCCAGCCGGCCTGGAACTTGCTATGTAAGCCAGGTTGTGTAGCATCGTTGTTTTCCGCCAGCCGGCCTGCCGCTGGTCTGGCACGCCAGCCCCAAATAACATTCAGAGACTCTGTATTTGATACAATCCTGTTGGCCAATTACCATTATTGTTTATGGGCTAGCTCTGTCTTAATTATTAACCCATTTCTACTTATCTAATTATTTCCACGTGGCTCATCTTATCCGGGAGCCAAGGCTGGCGTCTTGCTTCCTCCATGCTCTACATCTTGACTCCTCCCAACTACTTCCTCTTTCCTCCTCCTGGTCACCTAGCCCCACCTCTCTTGTTTCCTATTGGCCACAGGCTTTATTAATTAACCAGAATGAGAAACATATATACAGAATAACATCTCCCATCAAGGTTGTCCATGAACTCATACAAATCTACCTGCCTCCTGAGTGCTGGGGTTGATGGTGTGTACCATCACCCCCAGCCTTGTCTCTACCTGTCTTAACCAAAGTATATTATCCCTCCCTACAGTGAAAAGCAAAATCACGGTGCAACCCCACCCTTTTCTGACCACCAATCCCTGAGCCTTGTGTTTCCATAGACTCTCCTCTATCACAGCTGAGCTTCTCCCCTGATATAAAATGTCTAACACTGGGCCGAAGGGCAGGAGAAATGGCTTAGAGTTTAAGAGCACTGGCCACTTTCCCAGAGAACACAGGTTGGGTTCCTAAAACTTACATGGTAGCTCACAGCTCTCTGTAACTCCAGCTTCAGTGGATCTGACACCCTCTTCAGACCCATGAGAGGACAAGATACTCATGTGGTGTATATACATGTATACATACATGCATGCATGTGTACATGCAGGTAAAACATCCATATACATAAAATAAAAATAAATACATCTTTAAAAAAAAAAAAAAAACAAATGAATGGGGAAAAAACAAAACAGGCTGGGGATAGGGATGTAGCTCAATTTGTAGAGTGCTAGCCCAGCAGGGTTTGGTCACCAGCACTACATACATACATGGTGGCACACTCCTACGATCCCAGCACTCTGGAGGTAGAGGAAAGAACAGGAGTTCAAGGCCATCTCTTCTTGGCTACACAGTGAGTTACAGGCCAACCTCGTCCACATGAGACCTTGCCTCAAAAACCAAGCAAACAGGCTGGAGAGTTAAGAGCACTGGCTACTCTTCAAAAAGACCTGGGTTCAATTCCCAGCATCCACAGAACAGTACACAACTGTCTATAACTCTAGTTCCAGAGGATCTGACACCCTCACACAGACATACATGCAGATAAAACACCAATGCACATAAAATAAAAATATATATGTATATGTACACATTTATAAGCAAACAAAATATTAAAACGAAATTACACACACACACATAACACACACACACACACACACACACACACACACACACACACACACACACACAAATTTAAAGCCCATGGGTTTTATGGTGACTCTGTTTTTGGCAAGTTTTGGCAAGGCTGTTTATTTTAGCTTTTAGCTTCTTGATTTTGTTCTTGCAAATGCTGCCGCTTAAGCTGCTCTTATTCTAATTCATTTATTCAACCAATACTTAATAAACAACTGCCATTGCTAAGCACTGAGAGGTACTCAGAATGAAGGACAAAAGGTTCTCAAAGATGCCTGGCCCAATAGTGGGTGGGGCAGAGCACAAAACAGTGACTAAGCCACAGAGGCTGAGCTTGACAGTGTGACATGCTGGGTGTGACGGTGAAAATCCAGCTGGGCAGCTGCTAGCCTCACACTACCTGGGAAGGCCTCTGAGAGAGAGAGTTTTCTATAGATACTTAAATAAACAGAAAGTAGCCACACAATGGCTTGAGCAAGAGCCTATGTGGACAGGTGACAGCAAATAAGGCACCAAGCCAGCGAGTGGCTTAGCCTGGGAGACAAACAGAAAGGCCCCAGCCCTCACAGTGGGTTGAGATGCAGTCAGAGGACAGGTCAGACCCCTCCAAGCTTGTAGGTCAGTGTGACTGGCTTTTCTTTATTCTCCTTCGTTGACGCCAGAGGGGTTTGAGTAAGGGGGTGACTGTGATTGAGTCTGAGGTCAGTGCCCCATATGGTGCCACTTCCTTCCCCTGGCTGCTTTCACAATGCAGAGGGCATGTGGGTTCTTCCCTTGGCACAGGCAGTGGGGGACCCTGGGGCTCAGAATCCAGGGTCCAGTCAGCGCCCACCTCCCTTCCCCACCCCTACTGGGCTGTCTCGGGGTCTATGAAAGGACATCGCAGCCACCAAATGCTCCATATGGCCTTCGCAGCTCTGTGGGTCTGAACTCAGTGTCACCACCTTGTTAGTGTTGAAGAATCCTGAAATTCCTCCAAAGGTGGCTTCTTGGGCAGAAGATAGATGTCCCTGGGTGTCTTCCTGCCTCATCCAAAGTCCCTAACTGTGGTGACAATCAAGCTCTGGGATAGGTGGAGGGATGGGGTGGAGTGAAACTGAAAGGAAGTCTCCCTTCCCAGCCCTGGCAGACTTGGACTAGGGAGGGTGGCCAGCAACAGTCCAGGAGAAGGGAAATTTTTAGAAAGCTGGGTGAGAAGGGACCCTGTGACCCACAGGCTTTCATTTCTCCTAAAGACTGGGTGACGTAGGCAGCCACAGGGCCAGTGAAAGGGGAAGCCCAGAGTTTCTTAAGTAGCAGAGAGAGGCACACAGTCTGAGCTGGGAGGAAAACCAGAAGGGACTGGGGGGGAAGGAAGAGAGGCAGTCAAGCAAAGAGGGGTGTGTGGAGGAGGTGGCAGGGCTGGAGGGGGTGGTCATTGAGGCTAGGTTTCATAAGAGAAGGGGACAACAGTTGAGAAAAGGTGTGGGCGGCAGGGGCTGACTGGCAGGAAGGAGGGGGAGGTTAGAAGTGAAGCCAGCCGGTGATAGGGTGTGGGGATAGACAAGGCCAAAGTGGAGAGAGGAAAGGAGAAGACCCGGCTGAAGCACCGGGGTGGAGATGAACAGGAACTAGGAAGTGCAAGGAGAGAGTGGAGAATTAAGGTGGAGATCGAATCTGGGTAGCAAGGAGAGGGACCTAAGGGAAAAAGAGGAGACAAGGGGTGAGAAAAGAGGGCAGTCGGTTTAGGGGAGAAGAGGGAAGGGCAGAGGAGAGGATCTGTGCCACAGAGGCAGGAGGCCCACGATGTCTGCGCCTCGTGCTCAGGAGCAGCCTAGCAGGTCCGGGGAGCGGCAACCGCTGGTACCTCGCCGCAGGTGGGGCCCCCGACGGTGGAGAAGGACAGCTGCTGCTGCGGTGTTGCTGGTGGAGATGCTGGAACGCACTGCTTTCTTTGGCATCACCTCCAACCTTGTGCTCTACCTCAACAGCTTGCACTTCAATTGGGAGGGCGGGCAGGCGTCAAGGGCCGCACTCCTCTTCCTGGGCGCCTCCTACCTGCTGGCTCCTGTGGGAGGCTGGCTGGCGGATGTGTACCTGGGCCGCTTTCTCACCATCTCTCTCAGCCTGGTACTCTACCTGGCTACCTTGGGCTTGTTGCTCGCCACCATCACCGACGATGGCCGCAAATCCTTCTGCGGAGAGATGCCCTTGTTGCCGCTGGAACCCGCCTGCCCATCCGCAGACTGCCCAAGTTCATGGTCCAGCCCCTACTGCGCAACTACTCTCTACTTGGTGCTGCTGCTCCTGGCGCTGGCTGCCAGCTCCGTGAGGAGCAACCTCACTTCATTCGGGGCTGACCAGGTGAGTGGCCAGAGGCATTGTGCCAAGGAGGCCCATGGGGAATGGAGATCCTGAGTTGGAGGTTCCAGCCTCTAGAGTGACCTCAGACAAACCACTTCCCCCATTACACCAGTTTCCTTATATGAAAACAGTAGGGCTGCTTGCTCTCCAGAGTCACAAAAGCCTCAGTAAGATTAGGCATAGCTCCCATCTCTAAGCCATGCCCCAAGTCTCAGGCTGAGTGCCTTTTTCTTTTTTTAAGACAGCGCCTCAGCATTCCAGACTGGTCTCCAACTCAATTTGTGGCTATGAAGGGCCTTGAACTCCTGAATCTACTTCCTCTCCCTCCTAAATGCTTGTGTGCTACCATGCCTGCCCCAGTGGTGTGTGTGTGTGTGTGTGTGTGTGTGTGTGTGTGTGTGTGTGTGTGTGTGTGTGTGTCCTCTGAAGCCTAGACTGGTCTAGAATTCATTAAGTAACCCAGGCTGGCATTAAACTTGTGCCTATCCTCTTGACTCAGACTCCTCCCTGTGTGCTGGGATTTCAGATGGGAGGCACCATGCCCAGCTGCTTTCCATATTTTAACTTGGCTTTCTTATCTATTCACTAGGTGGGTAGTGTCGTAGCCTCACAACTATCTCAGATGACAGAAAGCAGCAGATCATGAGGGATGATGAGGCAGCTGAGCCTCAGGTCCCAGCTTGGTTCCTGTCCTAATGTATCAGTGGGAGCTGGGGGCTGGTGCAGGCGCCAGCCAGTCTCTTCTGGCCCAGCAACACCAGAGGCACTGGACAAACATATTCAGATCTCATCTTTGTCCCCCATTAGAGGGCCAGCCATGTTTTCACCTCACCTGAGCCCTTGACACTCCCCTGGGACATGATGCAGCATGTAGGGAAAACAAAGCCAATAAACATTTGCTGAATGATTATCTTAAAGTCTTGCTGACATGGCCCTGTTTTGGTAGCTGTGTGTGCACAAATAGTATAGTTGACAATACAATAAACTAGCAGAGAATACTATTAAAACAACGACACACAAGGTGAATGATCACAGGCAGGATACAGAAATCATCAGAGACGGGTATGGTGAAGATGAGGTGTGCATGGAAGGAGAGGACAGTGATATTGGCAGTGTGATCAGGCCACCGGAAGAATCGTACATTCTCTCTAATTCACTTTGTTTTCCTCATAAAGCACTCAGAAGTCAGGCAGTTTTCAAATGAGTTATGTCTTTCAGTTGACATCCACAACCCGCACCTCACAGTGACCAGTATCCTTACAGAGGATTGCCCTTTTTAATCCCATGTATTTGTTTATGTGTGTGTGTCTTTGGAAGTATATGCATGTGTGAGCAGCTGTGTAGGAGAGGTCAGTAGAGTGTGTTGGGGCCCTGGGAGATGGAAACACAGGCATTTGTAGACAGCTTGGGCCTCAGTTTAGTGTTGATCAGGAGATTCCCAATACTTGCCAAAAGGAATGTCCCATCTTCTACTAACTTTCTCTTTGGTTGACATCCTACTCCTTACCCACTCCCAGCAGCCCTGAAACCCTGGAGTAGATGGGGTGGCCAACTATTGCAGGGGCTGGCAGGCAACAAGCTTGTTCTACAGAACAGAATAAGAGAAGAGTTTATTGATGTTGAGTGTGCTGCAAAGAACAACAGGCCAGGAAGGAGATCGTATGCCACCTACAGCACAGGGTAATGATGTGTGTGTCTCCATTTGGTTGGGGCAAGTCTCTTTGTGGGCATTTCCCGGCACGTGATTTGTGCCCCCAAGAAGGAAGGCATCCCAGATTAGTAGTGTACAACTCTGGAAGTTAGCACAGCTGCTTTGTATAGCACTTCCAGTTGTGCAATATCAGCTACGCAAATGAGAGCCATGCAAACCTGGGCAGTTCTTGTTGATCAAAATTCAGCTCTGATCAAAGCTCAGGTCACAAGGCAGCTCTGTCCGTTCAGAGAATTCTGCCACTGGCAGTTTGGGATTCCTGGACCAAGCTTGTGAAAATTCACTAAAGGAGGCCATCATTCTTTTCTGGTCTCTCATCAATGGCCTTTCCACCATACCTCTAAGAGCCCCAGCCAAACACCTCTTCTCTCTTTCCTTCTGGTTGAAGAACTGGTTTCCCAGAGGCCAGATCACGGAGCCTTCTGTGACATCTTCAGCTTTATTCAGTGAATTGTCTCCTTACTCCAGTCATCCATCTTAACATAAAATCACTATGTACCAAATGAATACTGCTTCTATGCAGGCAACCATCAAAAGAAATGCTCATTGTGCTGGCATTCTTGGTTCTCAGCCAATGAATAGCTTCAAACCAGACTCTGGGTTGAGGGGCTCCTTTCCCTTCCCACACCCCGTAATTTTTGCTGTCTTTGTAACTTGCTCCCCAGGACAGTGTAGAGACATTGGATTGGCTAAAGGCAAGGTAAACTTTACTGTATTTGAGTTCTTTAACGATGGCTCTACTGGCTTGAGGGGTGGCATTGCACATCTTTAATCCCTGTGCTTAGGAGGGAGAAGCAGGTGGATCTCTGAGTTCAAGGCCAGCCTAGTCTACAGAGTGAGTTCCAGAACAGCCAGGGCTACAATGAGAAACCCTGTCTTGAAAACCAAAACCAAAACAAAACAAAACAAACCAAAACAAAAAAATGGTTCTACTGCATTGGAGATATGGGTGGGACCACAGGATTGGGTGTACCAGAGCACAGGACAAGCTGCTGCAGCATTCATGAGATTAGGTAGTCAGTCCTAGGATATTGGGAGTTTGGCACATCAGGAAAATAGCCATGCATAGGAGCTGCAAGTTTAGCACACTTGCTGATTTCAGGAAGGGCCATTTATCATTCTCCACACGGCATTCGCTTATTCTGGAAGGACTCATTTATATCCCGCATGAGCTGTCTGGTCGGTCCTTTCAAGTTACACTTGTCATATGTACTTACTTCCAATTAATAAATGGAAGTAGCTGTTCATAGTGGAGCGTATTCAATTTTCTGCTTGAAGATTCAGCCAAGGATTCTCAGTAAGCTGACATGTTAGTGCCCCTCCTCCCTTCTCCAAGGGAGAATCCCCAAAGCAATGCAATTTTAAGCACATCTGTATGGATTATAATTTTACATTTAGATAAGGAGAAAAACATTTATCACTTCCTCAGCACAACAGCTGCAAGTAAAGTGTGGGAGAATGCTCTTAGTAAGTGGAAATATGTATTCCATGTTTGGAATGGGTGGAAGGTTAGTGATGGATCCTAGGATTTTGTGGTTGTTGAAACATGGCTGTTAGCCAGACCTGGTACCACATGCCCAGAATCCCAGCTGCTTGGGAGGTTTAGGAAGAAGGATGACAAATTCTGTTTAAGCTACAGAATAAGCTCAAAGTTAATGAGAATCTGTTTCAAAATAAAAGTCAAGGAAAGCTGGAGATATATGTCAGCGGTAGAGCACATGAGTAGCACGTTTGAGGCCATAACTTGGATCTTCAGCATGAAAGGCAAGGGGCTATGGGGTAGAGTACATGTTACAAAAGCATGGGGACCTGAGGTGAGATCCCAGCAACCTTGTAAAAAGCAGTGTGGGGCTGGAGAAATGTCCCAGAGGTTAAGAGCACTGGCTACTCTTCCAGAGGATCTGGGTTCAATTCCCAGCACCCACATGGCAGCTTACAACTGTCTGTAACTCAGTTACAGTGGATCCAACACCCTCACACAGACATGATGCAGTCAAAATACCAATAAACATAAAAAGAAAATAAATTTTTAAAAAAGCATAGTGCGAACACACATGCCTGTCATCCCAGTGCTGTCACCCCAGCGCACACACATGTAGATAAACTCAGCAATATATGCACATGCACACACAAAAGCACATGCATGTATTTGCATACACACATACACACATACATACATACACAAACACAGATAAACCTCAGTATACTTACACACATATGCACACATACACATGCACACACATGCACACAAACAATAATACAGAGATTCATTTGAGAAGCAACCACAAGTTCTTCTGGCTTTTTAGAAATGCAGGAGCCAGGGCTTTCTTTCTGAGCTGTTGAGTCAGAATCTAGTGGTCATGGTCTGGGAATGGAAATGAGGCCATTGCAGCTAGCCAGAGACAGCAGAACAGAGTGAAGGATCTGCTGTAGGATGACCTAAATCCTGGGATGAGATCTGCCCTTGCTAAGGCGCCTGAGAAAGATTTTTTTCCATAAGGTCAGAGCTTGCTGTAAGGGCTAGGCACCTAGAACCACCTCCACCTCCACCCATATCCTGTTTCTCCAGCTTTGTTTGGCCATGCCTAGAAGGGAGGGTAGCACATCAGAACAGGTAAGCTTCCATGCAAAACTCAGTTTGCAACTCAAGCTTCAGATAAAAATTGTAACCAGTCTCAGTCTAATCTTTCAGTAGCAGACATACATCACATTTAATAGTGTGGAATGAATGGAGATGTTTATGGACATTTTGCTGATTATGAAAGTAATGCACGCACAGCATAGGTTGTTCAAAGACCAGAAGTGAACAAAATGGCCTTGAAGATATTTGTTGTATGTCCTAGTTGGTGACAATAAAAAAAAGACTAATGTGTATCATGAGTATATAAAACAGCTGGGTGAAAGTGTTTTAGTCGTTAACTGGATCTCAAGAGAAGGGTGAATGTGTGGACGAGATTGCTCAGCAATTAACTTGCTTACTGTGCAAGCATGAAGTTCAGAGTTTGGGTTCCAAAAACCCACACAGAATGCCAAGTGGATCTGGTAACCTGCCTGAAACAACAGAGATGGGATCCCCAGAACAACCTGGCTAGCTAGGGAGACCAGCCATATTGGTGAGCTCTGGGTTTGATCGAGAGACCCTGCCTCACTAAATAAGAGGGAAAAGTAATTGATACATCAGGCCTCAAACCTCCATAGGTATATGTGCACCCATGAGTACATGTGCTTACATACATACAAACTTGCATGCACACATATGCACACCATATATGTGAAAAAGGATGTTCATATTCATTTAATGATTGCTTATTGAATATATATTTAGTAATCAGAGGTTAGGGATGTGACTACTTGCTGATCCCAGAAGCATCCCTATGGGAGGTATGTGTACAGAGGGCCTCCTGGGTCCTCTCTCACTCTTGTCCCTGGCTGGATGGCAGGTGATGGATCTTGGATGGAATGCCACCCGCCGCTTCTTCAACTGGTTCTATTGGAGCATCAACTTGGGTGCCATACTGTCCCTGCTGGTGGTGGCCTTCATCGAGCAGAACATCAGCTTCCTATGGGGCTACAGCATCATCGTGGGCCTTGTGGGCCTGGCATTCTTCATTTTCCTCTTTGCCACCCCTGTCTTTATCACCAAGCCCCCAACAGGCAGCCAAGTGTCATCTATGCTGAAGCTTGCATTCCAAAACTGCTGTCCCCAGCATTCTTCCAGGTAACAAAGGGTAAAGTTGGCTGCCAAGCCCTCTGGGGGAATCCAGATCCTTCTGGCTCTGTTTCAGGGGTGGCACTGAGTGAGAACCTGCCCTCTAGTCACAGTCAGAGCTACAATGACTAAGGATGGTGGTTACTGTGAAAATGATGGGGCTGCTGGTGGTGATGTTGGTGGTGTTGTTACTGGTGATCCTCTAATTAGAAGTCATAAGGACAGGGCTGTGGGGGACGGCCTAGGCTAAAGCACTTGTCTACCAAGTTCTAGGACCTGATTTTCATCCCTAGCACCAACACAAAAATGCCCATTATGGTGGCACAGACCTACAGTCTCAGCACTGGGGAGGTAGAGACAGGTGAGCCCTGGGACTTCCTGAGCATCCAGCCAAGCCTAATGTGAGCTGCAGGCCAATGAGAGATCATCTCTAAGAAGGCAGACAGCGTTCCTAAAAGTGATGCCCAAGGTTATTCTCTGGCCTCTGCATGCACATGTACACATATGCACTTGTACACATACACACACACACACACACACACACACACACACACACACACACAGTAAAATTTAAGAAGATGTTAATAAGGAGAAGGAATTAAGAAAGACCCTGCACCTCCAGCCCACACAGGAGTATGCACACATGCTGTTCTAATTTTATTCTGTTGCTATGACAAATACCATGATCAAAGGCAACTTAGAGGAGGAAAGGGCTTATTTTGGCTTACAGGTTATAGCCCATCACTGAAGAAAGTCAGGGCAGGAACTTGAAGCAGAAACTATGAAGGAATGCTGCTTGCTGGTTTGCCCAGGCTCATGCTGGCTTTTTTATACAGCCCAGGACCACCTGCCTAGGGAATGGTTCACACCACAGTGAGCTGGGTCCTCCTACATCAATTAAAAAGCAAGACAACTCCCCATAGACATTCCCAAGAGCCGATCTTATCTGGACAATCCCTTGGTTAAGACTCCCCACTTCAGGTGACTCTAATCTATGTAAAGAAGTTGACAGTTAACGCTAAGACACTGTGCACGTGCACTGAACACGTGAGAGTGTGTGCGAATTTGCACACACACATACACTATGTACATACACATTCACAACTTTTAGAAGGAAAAAGAAATGCAGAGGACAGTGATGGTCTTGGTGGCAGCCGTGGTGGTATATGATAGGATTAGCAGTAAAAATAACCACTGCCTGTGGCCTGACAGTGGCTGCAGTGCAGTGCCCTGAGATATGATCTGAGTCTTTGGAGAGGACTACACTGGCATTTTCCTTTCATGAGTTGCAAAGGATGATGCAAGGCTCTTAGACAAGAAAAGGATCAGGTGTTCTCAGGACAAAGGGCAAAGAGCAAAGGCCAAAGGTGTAGCCACAGTTGATCTAATTATTTTAAAGTAAACCTGTTATGAAGTAAAATCGATTCTTCAGAAAGCAACCCTCAGGCTCTCTCCCTCATGAGCTCACACCTGAGAGAAATTGATTCCAAGTGTCCTTGGGAATGCTTGGTAGTCTACTTCTGTCCTTTCCATCTGGTCTGGTTTTTTAAATGTTATTTATTTACTTACTTACTTATTTGTATGTGTGTGCGTGTATGTGAAGCAATTACTTATATTGTCCTATTTATTGTTAAATAAAACTTGTGAGTTAGATATCGGGGTAAAAACCTGACTGATCAGAGAAGGTTGGAGAAGTGACCAGTGATGTCCTCTCCCTCTCCTTCCTCCATCTAAAAGGGCCTTGAACCTTTCTAAAGCCCTCCCTACTACTTTTTGTGTCTCTCTGTATGTCCTGGGCCCTCCAAAACTTCTATGGCTAATTCTGATCAGTTAGTAGCTAAAACCTCTGATTCAAGGTAAAATTTATTGGCAGTCTCAGGAGCGTCAGAGTGAGATCAAAATATACCATGTGTGTGTGTGTGTGTGTGTGTGTGTGTGTGTGTGTGTGTGTGTGCCTTAACCTACTGAGCCATCTTGTACCTCCAAGCTCTGGGTTTCTCTGTGTATCCCTGGCTGTCCTGGAACTCACTTTGTAGACCAGGCTAGCCTTGAACACAGAGATCCATCTGCCTCTGCTTCCTGAGTGCTGGGATTAAAGGTGTGCACCACCACCATCTGGTTTCTGATCTCTTTTTAAATTAGCGTACAAAATAGCAGATTTCCTTCAGGCATTTTCACACACCCTTCCTCCTTCCTCATCTCCCTGTCCCTGCTCCTCACTCTGTCCCCTTTTGCCCCCAGTCTCCCTTCCAGTTTTCTCACGTGTATTCTATTGCCCTTCCTAACCCCTTCTTTTTTTAATGATAATATTTTTTATTTAAATTTGAAACAAGCTTGTTTTACATGTCAATCCAAGTTCCCTCACCCTCCACTCCTCTTCTGACCCCCTCCCAATCCTCCATTCCATCCCCGTTTTGCTCCCCAGAGAAGGTGAGGCCTTCCATGAGAGATCTTCAAAGTCTGTCATATCATTTTAGGCAGGGCCTAGGTCCTCCCCCATGTGTCTAGACTGAGAGAGTATCCCTCTGTGTGGAAAATGCTCCCAAAGTGTATTCGTATACTAGGGATAAATACTGATCCACTACCAGAGGCCCCATAGACAGCCCAGGCCTCCTAACTAACACCCACATTCAAGGAGTCTGGGTCAGTCCTATGCTGGTTTCCCAGCCATCAGTCAGGGGTCCATGAGCTCCCCCTTGTTCAAGTCAGCTGTCTCTGTGGGTTTCTGCAGTCTGGTCTTGACCCCTTTGCTGATCACTCCTCCTCCCTCTCTGAAACTGGATTCCAGGAATTGGGCTCAGTTCCTAACCCCTTCTGAGAGCCTCTTTTTTTTCCTCCTCTCCCAGTCCCCTTTCTAGCTCCCTGCATGTAAGTACACATACATACACATATGTATGTAGCAGGTGCTTAGCAGGTGGGACCCACATATGAGAGAGACCATGCAGCATTTGTCTAAGCCTACGTTACCTCATTTAAAACGATACTTTCCAGTTCCATCCGTTTTCCTCAGATTTCTTAATTTCATTGTTCTTTATAGTTGAATAAAATTCTATTGTGTAAAATTGACCACTTATGCCAAGCAAATCTGTCTCTAGTTCCTGGCCAGACCCAGTCCCAGCTGGGGTCAGTGGAATCTAGAGAAAAGGGTGATGTGCCAGCCTTCCCCAGTCTGCTGGGTTGCTGGAGGTCAGTCAGTGAAGTTACAGGTGCCAAAGAGTCTGGTGGTTTTAATTAGCTGTTACTGCCTCACAAACCACACCGCAACTTACCGACTCAAGCACCAGCTTTTCATCCTCTTTCAAATGCTGTGGGTAACTACGGTTGGTTAGCAGGGCGTGTCTTCTGCTGCTCTCAACATCACCAGGTCATTCGGGAGCTTTAAAGGGCTAGATTCTAGAATATTCTCACGCGGTGGTAGTCGATGTTGAGCTCAGAGCTCAGTCTGGATTGATGTTGAAAACCTAAGTTTCCCCTTCCTCGTCTGTAGCTCTTCTTAGGGATGGGGTTTAGGATGTGAAAAGGAGCATTCTAAGAAGGTGGGTGGTAGAAGAAGCTGTGGGTCTTCTTAAGGGTTGCAAAGCATGGCATTGACCTCTCTCTATTGATTAAAGAGTCACAAAGTCAGCCTGGATCTGGCAAGAGAAACAGACCACAGCACTGACGAGGAACAGCACTGAATGCCAGGAGGGGAGACCAGCTGGACATTTTCTTCCTCTTGGAATCTCGGAGGACAGCTCAGGGCTTTTGGATGAGAAAGGTTCAGAAACCCTGAGGGCAAAGGCCGTTCTATTTGGTCTCCTGGTGATGGTCCTTCCATCCCTGCCCTTTCACTTGCCGCTCTCCAACTCACCGTTAAGTCCACTGAGGATAGACGGGGTCAGCAGCAAGGGAGTTGGGGGTACAACAAATCTGGGAGACTCTGAGTTAGATTGTGTTGGGACTTCCATGGTTCTCATGGTAAATGGATGCCACAAGTCAAAATCAAAAACAAAATCCCAGAAGACTCTGCTTTCCTCCCTTTCTGGTTTTACCACCCGCCCTCCCCCGAAAACCTAAGAGCTGTATACAGGTTGAGAATGGTGTAAGTCTGATGGCCACCCATGACAGCTTGGGTGACATTGATCACCTTACTAGTGGGTGTGACAGGAAGGGTGGTAGAGTCGGTGCTAGAAGTCTTTATGGTGTAATGGAGGGGAGCAGTGGCTGGGAATCTCAGGGATCTGGGAGTTCTCCCCATCCATTGTGTGGGCCCTGGGAATTATACTCAGATTAAAGGCCAATGCTTTTACCAGCTGAGTCACCTCCCTGGGATCCTGGGAGGTTGGTTGAGGTGGTGGCCTTAGTGCTAGAGAGAGCTCAGTTGTGGCTGTATGGTTTTCCTCTTCCTGTGGCCTTACAGGAACTCTGACAGTGCCCACCTGCTGCCTGACCAGAGGTCTCACCATCAGGGTCCTTCTCCACAAGAAGACATGGCCAACTTCCAGGTGCTGGTGAAGCTCCTACCTGTGATGGTGACCCTTGTGCCTTACTGGATGGTGTATTTCCAGGTAGGCCCCTCTACCTTCTGACGTGGGGCCTGGCACCCCAGCCCCTCATGGACTCAGCCCTTGCTGTAGAAACTGATTTCCTCTTTACCTGCTTTCACATGCGAGCAGCCAGAGCAGCTGTCTAAGCCTATAGTGAGAGTTTTCTTTGGGTCGCCAGAGCACAAATAACAACATGGAGACTCACTATATAAGCAAGCTTGGCCTTAGCTTACGTTTGTTCCACTAGCTCTTACAGCTTAAATTAACCCATTTATTTTAAATCTATGTTCTGTTGCATGGCTCATTACCTGGGCACTACCCATGCTGCTTCCCCTGAGTCTCCCTGGCAACTCTGCCTTCTTCCCAGAGTTCTCTCTCTGCCCAGAAGTCCCTCCTATAACTTCTGCCTAGCTATTGGCCATTCAGCCTTTTATTACGCCAATCATAGTAATACCATTTTCACACACTGTAGAAATATCCCACAACTTAATCCATTACCAACCCCCAAGTAACAAGGCGGATGCCTCCCACACCCTCTTCACTGGAGTGAGCCTAAGATAGGGTCATAGCCTGCTAGTCTAGGGTAGCACAGACTGTCCCACAGGATACAGGAACACAGGGAAGATGTCCATACCAGCTGTCAGGACATTGACATTCTTCACAGTGGCTGCTGCCCCAAGTGATCTCAGGGGGTTTCCACTGCATGGTCCCCTTACCAGGAGTCTCCTGGAACCCTGTACTTCATATCAGCTGGAGTACCAATGTCTGGTACATTGAGAGGCAGGTCCACCAACCTGTTCTTTCCAGCAGCTGTGTCCAAAGCCATGCTGGCAGATCAGTACCTCTATACTGGTTGTGTCAACGTTCAGGACTCAGCTCAGCTTCAGTGTCATATGACAACTCCCAGTGGAGACAGCCTTGTCATTATCTTTCCCCATTTCAATAAACACTTATCCATACCCCCACTCCACCCCACCCCACCCCCCACCCACCCTGTACAAGACCTGGAGGCACAATGGGAAAGCCATCTGACCAGCTACAGCCAGGCTCTGGGATAAATCTGTGGTTACTGCTCAAGGCCTGAGAACACCTGAAAACCCCATCCCCACAGCTGCCTCCTGATGAGAAGTAGGTTGAGAGCACCTTTCCCTGCCTGGGGGAAAGGCTAGCTGCCCAGAGATGCTGCTGAGGAATGCCTGCCCCAAAGCCTCCTGGAGTCAGAGGTCCAGTGACCAGCTCCACCCCAACCTGCCTCTATCTCTCCACAGATGCAGTCTACCTATGTCCTGCAAGGCCTCCACCTCCATATCCCCAACATCTTCCAGACCAACCCTACCAATCGCTCTTTGGCTCTGAGCTCAGAACACAGTAACTACAGGGTAAGAGAGCAAGTGTGTGGTCAGCCCCAGCCGTGCTGAACTGGAGGAAATGGAGCAGCCTGCACACCACCGCAACCCTTCACTGATGTGGCATACTTAGGACATGAGAGAATAACCAGCAGGGTAGAGGAACATGTGCAACCAGTCCCTCTTTCAGCATGATCAGCTGCCCACAGGGACTAGGTGTCCCTGCCGTGTTTCTGCTCACTGCCAGTTTGCATCCCCAGTGCAGGGCATCACACAGGTCCCTGTTTTCCTGGGGTTCTTTCCATGCTGCGCTCATAATGGCAAGTTGTGTCCAGGAAGAACTTTGCCTTCCCGGATATATTCCTGCCCTCTAGTTACACAACTGAGAAAGCCAAGTACCGTGGTGGGTGGGGGTAGGACAGGAGCACTAGCCCTGGGTTACTCGGGGGCATTGTCCAGCCCAGAGCTCTTTCTGCTCTGCCAACCTGTCTCTCCTGGCCCGCTCCCACCCAGATCCCAGAAGCCTGGCTCCTGCTGGCCAATGTTGTGATGGTACTGATTCTGGTCCCTGTCAAGGACCACTTGATTGATCCTCTCCTGCTTCGGTGCAAGCTACTGCCCTCAGCTCTGCAGATGATGGCCCTGGGCATGCTCTTTGGGTTCACCTCCATCATTGCAGCAGGTGCGCGATACACCGCCTTCATTCAGACCCTGAGTGAGAGGTCTGCCCTCGAGACACAGTACAGGAGAGTGAAAGTCACTGGGTGTGGTGGTGCATAGTTGTAGTCCTCAGCACTCAGGAGGGTTCGAGGCCAATCTGGGCTACATGAGCCTGAAAGCAAAAATAAACAAGTAAATAAATAAAGTGGAGGCTGAAGGAACTAAAGCTAAAGGAACACTGTCTTGTTGATCATGTGCAACACAAACTAGATTCTTTTGTGGCTATCTTCTTTAAAGTATTTTGTCCTAGTAATTTTGGCCTCAGTACTCTCAGGGGTTTTCTTGGTTCTTGGGTAAGGAGATGGAGTCTCCAAAAGGTTAGGTGAGTTGCCCAGGTTTGCACAACAAGCCAGTGGAAGGGCCAGAATTGGAATGCAAGTGGTGATTTGTTCACCAGGGCAAAAGTTTCTCCAAAGCAGTGTAGGGAGAAGACAATGAACCTAAAATCCAGGCTGGAAACACTACCATAATACTAGCCTTGCCCTAGAGAAGTCATGTGGTCTTATGGAAAGTAGGCCAGCTTGTTCTGGAACTAAGATTTAGCCCTGACTGCTTATGACCTGTGTAATTCTGTGCTGATTGATTACTCAATCTAAGTTTCACTTTCTTCATTTGTAAAGAATGTCATAACAGACTCTGGATTAGTAAGAACTCCTGTGAAATACAAAACCTAGCTGAGCTTCCTAGCAGCCAAGGCCAAAAAAAAAAAAAAAAAGAAAGAAAGAAAGAAAGAAAGAAAGAAAGAAAGAAAAGGGTTGGAATTCAAGCTCTAAACTGCCTGGGGTGATCTAACTGTACTCTCTTGCTCCCCACCCCAATCCCCCAGGAGTCCTGGAGAAAGAGCGCTTACAGTACATCAGTGCTAACCAGACAGTGCCTCAGCTGATTGGGCAGGACTTGTACTTTGCGGCACCGCTGTCTATCTGGTGGCAGATCCCCCAGTACCTGCTCATCGGGATCAGTGAGATTTTTGCCAGCATCCCAGGTATCCTGGATTCCTTCCCCAGCTCCTACACTGGTGCTGAGTTCAGCTTGGGTGTATGTTACCTCCAGACCAGAGGGAACCACGAGCACAGATAGCACTCTGGCTTCTGTATGGAGGGGGCAGCGATTCTGAGTGAGGTCTGCACCTGCTCCAGTGAGGTTTGAGGGACTTTCTAGCACTGGTATCAGGCTTGAGCCAGCCATTGACCCTGGGGAGTTGGAGGGTAAAAGGCACTTCCCTTATGTCCCCCATTCCCTGGATTCTGCCTACCTTTTGCCTTTGTGGTTCCTTCTGTCTCTTTCCTCAGAAATCCCCTGGGTTGGGTGCTCCTCCCTTCTGAAACTCAGCCCTGTGTCCTATAGTGTGCATGGGCACACACACAGGCACACATGCATGCAGGCGTGTGCACACGCGTGCACACGGGGGACACACACACACACACACACACACACACACACACACACACACACACCAACCCTGTCCCAACCTAGACAGGAAGCCAAAACTACAAGCTTGGGTAGGCTCTCCCTCCGGGTCATGGTGGGAATTCTAGATCTTGATGATAAAACTGACTCTATGAATTCAAGTTGCAGACAAACAACAACAAATACCAACCAGTACTGGACTGGGGGCTGTAGAGTGCGGCTGGGCTGAGATTAAGGTGGGAAGGGATGAGGAGATGGGCTCCTGGGGAAGCTGAAGTCAGCAAGTGTGTGAAGGACCTTCAGTGCAGTAGGAACAGCACAAGCCAGGAGGGCGGGAACTAAGCACTGGGGGCGGGGGGAGGGGGAGTCACTGTGGGCCCAGTGGCTGAGCAGGGATGGTCAGTTTTTCTGAGGCCATCCATCCATCGGCCTATCAGTCATATAGGGAATGTGAGCCTCTGAGTTCCTGAGAGCAGGGCAGTTGTGGCACATGCCTTAAATCCCAGCAGAAGCAGGCAGATTTCTGTGAGTTTGAGGCCAGTCTGGTCTACAAAGTGAGTTTCAGGATAGCCAAGGCTACACAGAGAAACCCTGTCTCAAAACAAACAAACAAAAAAGCAAGCAAACAAAACAAAACAAAAAAGTTTCAGAGACCCACTCAGCCATGTGTGGGTGATGAGGTCAGGGCCCGGGGCAGATGAGACAAAAGGGAGGCCTACATTTGGATACTGTTTTAGATGCTGAATGGCAATGCTTTGGTGATGGTGTGGAAGGTTGGCAGAAAGTGGGGAAAATCTGAAGAAGCTGCTAAGATGGAACCCACCCCCCATCCCTGGGGTGCCCAGGAGGAAGGACAATAGTCAGAGCTCTGGGGTGGAGTTTAAGATGTCCAGGGGAGGTGCTCCATCAAATGTGGATGCGGGCAGATAAAAGGTCACGTCACAGGTATGCAGGTGCCGCCAGTCATGGGGACACACCATTAGAATTAGGATAGAGGCTTGGAAAAGAGGGCAGGAGGAATGTGACCACTCCCCTATACTGCGAGGTTGGCAGTGGGGCCTATCTCTGCTCCTACTGCAGCCCAAGTCCCTTCCCTGTCTCTCCCACAGGTCTGGAGTTCGCCTACTCAGAAGCTCCACGCTCCATGCAGGGTGCAATAATGGGCATCTTCTTCTGCCTTTCTGGGGTGGGCTCACTGCTGGGCTCTGGCCTGGTGGCCCTACTGTCCCTGCCCGGGGGCTGGATGTACTGCCCCAAGGACTTTGGTGAGTGAGAGGGGACCCTCCCCTCCCCAGCCAGAAGATAGGAATGGAGGGTGGTGTAGGGATGGGATGAGCAGTCATGCTTTAGACTCAGTGGCCCTCACAGGCACCTTCCTGCCATTATGGACTGCTGAGTGGTCACTTTCTCCCCTGGTGATTGCTTCAAGTCTCCAACTAGAGGAATAGGAGATATACCAAGAGACACTTGGGGAGTTACAATACTTGAGGGCTCTCTACCCGGTGCTCTCACACCACACCCACTGGTGTGTGTCTTTAGCTGCCAGCCCAAGGAGCCCCTCCCTACCTACATGTCAGTCCTCCTGTCCCCAGGGAACATCAACAACTGCCGGATGGACCTTTACTTCTTCCTGCTAGCCGGCATTCAGGCTGTCACAGCTGTCCTGTTTCTCTGGATTGCTCGTCGCTATGAGAGGACTCGTCAGGACCCAGCCTCCCAGAGCTCATCCAGCAGGGTCAGGGGCTGAATTAGTCTCCACCCACACAGACAGACAGTGTCACAGAAGAACTGTGTCCATTCTCTTCTCATTTATTCTGTACCCGACATTATGAAGTGTTTCCCATAAATAAGGGGCATGCGCCCTCCCTCTTGACCATGGTCCACGACAAGGGGTGGGGTGGAGGGGGCCTGGGTTTGGGTTCCCAAGGGGACCCAGAAGGGGACTCGGATCAACAAGCACCAGAGGATGAGCATGAGGGCCAGGCAAGAAATCCAGCCAGACATCCCAATGGTCCCACTGCCTGGGCTGGTGGCGGAAGCTGCACCTGGCAGGCCAAGGAGTGGTCAAGAGCTGCCCCGGATCCTCTCCATGTAGTTACGAAGCTCCTCCGGGTCCTTCAGCCCCATGTCCTCGCACACCCAGCGGATGTCCTCCTCACCTGCCACCAGGATGGACTGTACAGCCGGGGCCCCTACGGGCTCCTCGGGAAGCTGGGCTGGGGGTGCTGGCGCAAATGTCACAAACTCTACTCTCTTTCGACGTCCCCCAGCTTCTTTGCGGGCCAAAGTGCTGGAGGAGCCAACAGTGCCCTCTGAAGCACTGGGGGCCACGGCTGGGGCATCCCCTCCGGCTCCACTTTCACAGGGACAGCCCCCCTCCCCCTTGGGTGGGCCTGGGGAGGAGCAACGGTCCAGCTGACGACTCAGTTCCTCCTGGTTGGTGCCCAGCCAGACCCAGTTATGTGGCTGGGGGGAGGAAGGGTCTGTAGCGCTGTCGGGAGGCTCTTTGCGCTGGTAGCGTAACACGAAGACTACGCCATTGACCAGAAAGATGAGGATGGCCAGACAGAAGATACCCAGCAGAGCATACATTCCCAGCTCTAGGTCGGTGACACGCTGAGGGGCAGGCACCATCTCTTCCTCGTCTTCCTCTTCTTCTTTGGCCTCATCCTCTTCCTTCCCAGCATCTTCCTCTGCCCGCCCAAACTTGCCTCTAACGTCCACATGCCCCCCCATACCACCTGCTGCCTGCCGCTTTCCCTCCACAGTGGCTTCTGTGAATGGTGGACTCCGGGCAGGACTGGATGGGAGGGCAGGTGCTGGTGTGGGCGAAGGAGGCAGCCCCAGCCAGGCAGTGCCTGAGGCCAGGGGCACACGATGGCGGCCCCGGCGACATGGTTCCGGTGGGTGCAGAGCCACGTGTAGGGGCAGCCCTTCAGCACCTACCCCACTCACCACCACACCGAGTTGGGCTCCCTGCTCTTCCGCCGGTAGGACAGCACTGGGCTCCTCAGCTGAGACCGACAGTCCCAGGTCACTGCGGTCGTAGAGCTCGGCAGGGGCCAAAGTGTGGTCAGAGAAGGACAGCCACAGGGAGAGGGCCACCTCCTGCAGGGTACACAGACACAGGCAGAGACACGCGAGGGCACGCACGCATGTACACACAAGCCACTCCCACAGTGACAGGCCACACGGAAGAAAGAGCACGGAGGAAACAGAGACACAGGCAAATGGACAAAACACAGGGAGAGAGGGGACGTGTGTCAATCACCTGTCTGCCACTCGGCCCAGGAGTCTGAGTCCTCAGGAGAGCCTAATGAGCCTCCCAATGCCAGCCACTGCTTGATCACTTCCAGCCACAGAGAACTCACTGCCTCGTGGGAAGTAGTCCTTATTTTGAAAACCCTGGTCCAAGTACCAGGACGCATTCCCTCCCGTCCTCCTCCACCATCAGCCCCCATCAATAGCCGTTGACCATGCTCCCTGACCCCCAGCCATCACCTGCTTTGGGGCTGGAAGAGCTGACTGGGCCCAGCACGTGGCTGTGACCTCCCCGGGGTGGGATGTGCCTCGGCTCAGGGCCAATGAGATGCCCATCACTGGCTGCACTCTCAGCTCCAGCATTGAGACCTTGTCGTCTGTCACAGCCAGTGCCTGCTCTCCCAGGATGGAGTCAGATAGTGGGGAACGAACCTAAGAGTGGAAAGCAAATGAAGTTGGGGTGGTGGGGTCTCCTGCACACAGTCTTCCGGCATCTTACAAACTCCAATCCACACCAGGACAGTGCCCTTCTGGAGACCTGTCCCTACACCCTTGTCCTTCATTTCCTGCAGTGAACTGAATCCATTCTCACTAAGCCTCCTAGACCTGTTCTCCCCCTAACCGGGAACATTCTGGGGACACCGGCACCGAGGAGGAGAGGGCGGAGTCTTGCTCTTTAGCGTCCCCTGTGGTGACTCACCTCAATAGAGGTGACTCCAGGCTCCCGTCCCACTAGGATCCGGCCGCCTTCCAAGGAGGCTATGCGAGGATCTTGCACACGAGCATGGGCTGCCACAAGGTGAGTCACATCCAGCAGCCAGTCAGAGCCGAGTAGGTAGGTGAGGCGGCGGCCGCCATCCAGCGGGTGGGCCACAAATGGTACCAAGAAGCGCACACCAGCTCTCTGGTACTGCAGGCGGCAGCCGCGGGAGCGTCGCTCTGCCTCCTCACCTGCAGCTTCAGGCTCCAGCTGCCTGCGGGGTGAGGTGGGACGTCAGTGATGGCTCCACTCGCTGCAGAGGCCGCTTTGCCCAAACTCCAAACCCAGCAAGGACCCCGCCAGCCCCCAACTTGAGGTTCTAAATCGAAGTTTAATGCCTCAGCTTGCACAAATGACAAAACAACAGTAGTAACCAGAGGCTCCTGACCGGTGTATGCCTCCTGTTCTTCAAACTTTGTCCTGAATAGCCTCCCTTCCAGGTCCCAAGTCTTTCTGCTCAGGTCAGGGATGCCCAGACCCCAGTTGGCTGGTGAAATAGAACTATCTATCCCATTGACTGCACTTATTTCTGCATATCTCTGGAGTGGGGAGGTGACAAGGAAATGGAGTGTGACAACTCAGTTTCTACAGGGCATGAAAGCTACATTATTTTGAGAGGCTCAGGCACCACATCCTGGCCTTCAGGTTCTAGTGAGCCTCCCCACTATCCAGTATAGTTTACTTTTATGGAGCTGGGGCTGTTCAAGGCTTCAGGGTATAGTAGTGAACACTCTCAAGGATGGAGTGTAGAGCTGGAGGAGGATGGGCAGAAAACCAAGCAAAAAGAACTCTTATGTGTTATAGCCGATAAGGAAGCCGGGGTAGAAGGGATGTGGAGGTTGCCAGTTTACACTACAGTGGCCAGTGATGACTAATATTGTCAGCTTGACAAAATCCAGAGTCACCTGAGACAAATCTCTGGGCATGACAGTGAGGTAGCTTTTTTAATGAGGGTAACCGAGGTGGGAAGATCCACCCTAACTGTGGACAGCACCATCCCATCAGCTGGGGTCCTGAACTGAAGAAAAAGGAGAAAGCGAGCTGAGCACCAGCATCCAGCATCCATCACTCTCTGCCTCCTGACTTTGGATGCAATGTGAGCTGTCCAGCTATCTAAAGTCCTGCCACTAGACAGCCTCACCATAATGGGCTGTACCTTGAACTGTGAGCTAAATAAACCCCGTGTTTCCTTAGCTTCTTTTGTCAAGTGTTCTGTCACAGCAACATGCAAAGTAACTAATGATCAGAAGGCACAGCTGGTGAGCAGTGAGCAGTGCTCCAGACCCCAGCCTGGGTCCATGGAGGCGTCCACTGTATACCCTCAGAAGGAATGTATGTCCCAGAAGGAATTTACCAAACCCTATGGGCTCCTGCAGACCTATGCTCACCCTTCTGCTGGGCCTGGGACCCTCCAGCCTCGAATCTGCTCCAGAGTCGTGTCAGTCAGCTCAATGTGCAAGGGCAGAAGTGGAGCCCATACTGTCAGCTTCAGTGAAGCCCGCAGGCGGCGCCACCAGAAGTCCACCCGCACTCCCTTGGCACCCCGGCTCTCCTGGCCAGCCACAAACACAGCATCACAGGCCTCAGAAACCTATGGAGAGGCAAAGATGGGCTGAGACACAAATGACAGGCACTGATATAGCATCGCCTACTCCAACCATAAGTAGGACTAAAACTCAAATTCAATTCTGTGTTGCACAGAAATATATGTTGTGGTGGGCTGGACAGCAGCTGCTCTGAGTTTAAAATATTTTGCTGTGCTACCAAAATCCATCCCAGAGGCATTGGGCCATAGTTTGGTTCTCCATCGGATAAACTGGGCCATTTGCATGCAGTACACACACAGCCTTCCTCCTGGCAGAGGAGGTTGAACTTACAATGTTAGCTCCTCAGGGTCAGTCTCAGAAGGCTGAAGGGCAAGATGGGCCCACCTATCCAGGAGCCTTCATGGTGCTGTCACTGCTGCCTGCGATCTGGGTCTGTGCTTCCTCATTAAGACCGCAAGATGGACAAAGCTGTCTACCCTCTTGACCTCACAGGTCATTAAGACAGTGAATATTATGAAAATATTCATCAGATTATAACAGTAGTAACTGATGCTTCCATTCTTGCTATCTGCTGAGTACTGTCTTAGGTACTTTTAATTCTTACAACAGCCTAATAATATGTTAGAGTTGAGGGATTTGAGGCTCAGAGAGGTGAAGAGACTTGCACATGATCACACAGCTAGTTCATAACAAAGACGGACTGTGATGATTAATATTGCCAACCTGACAAGATCTAGAACTCTCTGGGAGACAAACCTCTAGACATGTCTGTGAGGGAATTTCTAGATTGGGCTCACTGAGGTGGGAAGACACACCCTGAATGTAGGCAGCACCATCCATGGGCTGGGTCCCCTGCCCCATCCCTTACCCCCTAAATAAAAAGGAGAAATCTTTTTTTTCTCAGCACCCGCATTCTTCTCTCTGTTTCCTGACTACAGTGCAAGGTGACCAGCTGCCTCAAGCTCCCACGCTCCTCCTTCCCTGCCATAATGGACTGTACCCTTAAGGATGAGCCAGAATCAACCCGTCCTTCCTTAAGATGCTTTCTTTGGGTTTGTCACACAGCAGTGAGACAAGTAACTAACACAGGTGTCCACAAAAACATCCTGACTCCAAAAGATGGCTCAGTTCCTGGCCAGGGCCAAAACTGGATGATGGACAATGAATACGGAAATAAGCTTAAGGCGGAACTTTCAGAGTTACCACTTTAGAGAGACAAGTGGGACCAAACAAACAAACAACTTGGAGATGTACTGCTGAAAGGAACAGAGCTATGTGAGTGACCGCGCATGCTCACGCAGATGAATGCTGCCACTCACCTGCAGGACCTGTGTGTTGGCTGACTCACAGCCAATGTGCTCTGTCACCTCCTCCAGGGCTCCCCCACTGTCCACCGTGACAAGACGCACAGGGATGCGCTGCGGTGCTCCTGTCAATGGAGCTGTGTTCACCAGCTCCTCCGCCTGAGGGTGCAAGGCTCGTTTAGTTCCAGGGTTCTCACCCTCTGGGGTTCCTGAGACCAGGCTTCCCATGGGGCTGAGCACAAACGGTAGCCGCTTACCTTGGCCAGAGGGATGAGGGCTCTGATGTCCCTCTCAGACACCAGGATCTCCCACACCATTTTGTCTTTCTCTGCTTCAGGGGCCTGACCTGGGTACTCCAGCTGCCACGTGACAGGGCGAGTGACTGCCACACCCCCACCAGTGCTATTCTCCACCGCAAAGTCCACCCACAGGAACTCGGACAGTTCAAGGGGACTGCTGGCAGAAGAGAGAAGAGCTGAGTGTTTGCCAGCTGCCAGGTACCATCTGTGTTCACAAGCAGCCTCTACTGCGAGGCAGAATAATAATGATTACCCCCATTTGATTGACAAGAAGACAGAGGCACAAAGATGACGTTGCTCTGCCAAGACCACATGTAAAGTGACAGAGCCTAAGCTTCTATCCTTGCTACAGAGCCCAAGTTAACCTCCAGGCCCCTCTTAAGATCCATAGAGCCACTGAGTTATGTCCCCAAATGCTCACTGGGTGGGGGGCATGCGGTGGACCCCCAAACCTGTTTTCTAGCTTTCTAGAGCTAGAACTCTCTTTTGTGCTTACCTGGCATCTGGCTCTGCAGGCCCAGCACGGTGACAGGTGATCAGGCTGGTGTGGTGCTTTGAGCCCTTGAAGCGATCCAGCTTAGCAGTCCAGAGGGTGGGCTGGGCTGGGCGGGCAGCTGTCACCTGCAGCCCTTTCTTCACCTTGATCCTGCAAAGAATGTATGGGCTTTGCTCAAGATGGAGACTGAGCTGCAGATCGCGTTGGAAAAGCAGACAAGGAGCTAAAAATGTCAACCTCCTGTGTGGCCTTCCTCCAACTGGAATCTATTCCTCTCAGAAGGACCCCACTTCAACACAGGCCACCTCACATTCCTCCCTCTACTTACCCAATGGCTACCTATAACTCTCTACTGCCCACAAGCTGAGGCCCAGACTTAGCATTCCAGAGCCTCCAGGTCCTGACTCAGCCTCAAAAGGGGCAGTGACATCTCTCCATATATTCTGGGCTTGGGCTACACCAAGAGTTGTCCCTCCCTAGACAAGCTCACATTCATGACCCCAGGCCTTTGCTCAGACTGCACCTATAGCCTAGTCTGCCTATCCTCCCAAGCATCATTCCTTGTAGGTGGTAGTACATAGTTTCCCCTTACTCTGCCCACTGGCCCAAATCTTCAGAGTACTTCACCCAATCACCCCTACCCCCCGTGCTATTTAATCTAGTTCATGCCCTCTCTTCGAGTCCTTGGGCATGGGCCTTGCACCTCTGTACAGCTCCAGTGTGGAGACACAGTAAGGTCTGTGGAGTTCATGGATGAGTGAGCCTGAGTGGGCATGAGGGGTAGGAAGACATGTTGGGCGGAACTCCCACATACCCACCTATGGTAGAGGAAAAGTTAACACTACAGATCCTTGTCAGTTTCATTGTGTGGGGTAGAGGATGTTTTGGTATAACTTCCTATAGAAAAGGACATAAAGAATGGGGTCCTTTGATAGGCAGGAGTGGGCTTTGTCCAAAGCCCCCATCCCCACCCAGCAACAGCAGCAAGTAGAGGACCCTATGGATGCTCAAGCCAGATAAGATACCCATATCATCAGCATCTGAGCATAGATAGCCCATCACTGGACACGTCACTTCTCAGGCTCTACGCCTCTCCTACTTCCTCTACCACAGGACTTAAAGTCCCAGGGAGGCTTCCCACTTCTGGGCTGTGCTCATCACAGAGTCTTGCAACTCTTTGCTGGAAACATTCATGCAGAACTCATGGTTCATGGAGGCCAAGAGTTCCATCGAGGACTGCAGGGGAAACTGTCATCCCATCCCCTCTTCCACCCGTGGAGGCCTAGTGCTCACCTAAGGGTAAGAAGATCGGCCGTGAAGTTGTGTCGGAGCAGGAGGGTGGCAGTGAAGAGCTGGCCAGGCCGCATTAGCACATCGGGTGCCCGCAAAGTGACTGCTTCATCCAGAGGTACCTCCTGGTACTGTGGGGGGTCTGCGGGGTGCAGCTCCACACCACCCACTGGGAGAGCTTGCTCCCCGGGTTCTTCCTCTGTGCCAGGGCCACAGCCCCCAGGCCCCTCCCCTGCAGGCTCCAGAGTGTAGGCCAGCTCAGCCCTTGTGGTGGCAGTTGGGGAGAACCAGTGAGAGGGGAACTGCAATTCCACCACACAAGCACCCAGGGATGGCTGCAAACACAATGAAGCAAAGGTTGTGATTGGCCCTGGGAAGGGTGGGAAGGAATCTTTCTCCCATTGGCAGAAAACCCTAAGCTGAAGCAGTCTATGAAAGGCAGGACCAAAGATGCTTCCCATGTGCCACAATAGACTAGGGGCCCACCAGGCCTAGGGCTCAGAATAGTGTAGGTCACTCTTCTGATCTCTGGAGCACACTCATTCCAAAATGGGACAATCTTGACCACATCCCAAGACCTACCTAGAGCTCAGAATATCAGAGCAAGAAACAACTCTCGCCAGTGGGTCTTTGGGCCCAATTCCACAATAGTAGAACTAAAAGCCACAGACGTTCAAATGTCTACACACAAAGGCTGATGGCTCTGTTACAGTGACTCTTGCCCTTGTCTCATTTATTTCTTTTCCAGCTCCCAATAGGTGGGAACTGTTGTCTGTCTGTTTTACAGATGAGAAAAAAAAAAAAAAAAACAAAAAACAAACACATACAAAAAAAACTGAGCCTCAGAGACATTAAGCTATGTGCCCAAAGTCGTGCACCATGGACTGATATCCTTAAGGGAACCTCTCCTATGGCTATCAAGAACCAAAACGGAGTCAGGAGGCTCATGCCCCGAGACTTCCCAGACTGTAGTGCAACCCTTTCCTCTCCACGCAGGCACCACACCTGCATGGCGCAGGAGCAGAAACAACTCACTCACTTGGAAGCGGCAGGCTTGGTGGGCTGTGCCTGCAGGGTGTGTGGCATGCAGTCGGGCACAGGGCAAGCTGCCAGGCCCTGGCGGCCAATCCTGCCCTTTGAGGTGGAAGAGGACACGGGCATAAGGCTCGGCTGGGGTCACAGCTGCTTCAACTGACACAGCCCGCACATCCCAAGGGACAGGCCGGCGGTGGGGCTCAGTAACCCTAGGAGGGACCACCTGGAAAAGAATGAGGATGCTCAACTGCAGGGTGGGGAGGAGAGGCAGATAACACAGTAGCCAGGTATGGGAAGGTGGGCTTCTAATCTCAGTGTAGCAGGAGATTAGGGGCCTCAGTCTTTCTGTGTAGAGAATAGGAAAAAATTTGGTCTATAGCCATACCACTGTGATGTGCCCAATCCTGCCTGGTTTCAGGAGTTAAGCAGGATTGGGCCTATTTAATGCTTAACTAGGAGAATAAGATCCCCAGAACCCCAAACGGCAGAACTCAAGAGTATCATTTGCCTGGGAGTCCCTGGGCCCTATCCCTTACCTGCTGAGTGGCAAAAGGCGGGTAAGAAGCCCGGAGAAGAGGCTGTGCCCTGGGCCAGGGCTGCAGCAGCAGGAAGGTCTCAGAACGGGAGCCCAGAGAAGAGTTAGCAGGTGGGTAACGGCCCACCTGCTGCACACGGAAATGCTCAGGGGCATCCAGGAGTTCCAGGGCCACTGGCAGGTAGATGGGGTCCGGGGTGTCTTGATTACTGCCAACTGAAGAGGGATAAGGGGCAGATGTGTTGGCTCTGGAGCTAGCAGAGGCTGAACTGAGCTCCATCCTCACTGTGAGACTGGGCAGAAGAGGGGGATATAGACTACACATGTGCTGTCTCCCAGATGTAGAGGAATAATCCCATTTCACAGATGAGGTGACCGAGGTTCAGGGAGCCTCACAAAGAATTTGAGAGCCAGAAATTGGAAGTAAACTTCTCAGGAAATCTTTCTACCTTCCACAGACCTTGCTTGCCTCTCTCTCCAAAGAGCCCTTTTAATATCTCCCCTTCATGTGTATACTGCCTACCTGCCTCAGATACTGGGCATTTGGAGGGCAGGATTCCTGCACTGGGGTCTAGTCAGTAAAAGATAGACTCTGAGTTGAGCTTTGTAGAAAAGGAGACTCTTTTGTCGTGTCTGCGTCCTTTGGTATACTTGGTTGGACATCCCCTCCAAGTCCAATTATTGCCATGGCACACCCACACCAAATATCCAAACTTGATCCCTTCTTCCCGGCTCCAGTTGGGGCTTGGGATTCAGGAGTAAGATTTGGGGTTGGCACCAAAGAGGTCCATGAGGCTCCTGGCACTCACTAAGGGTAGGAACTATAAGCCTGAGGAGATGGAGATTCAATCATAAAAAGCACAAAGGCCCACTAAGGCTATATTGATTTGTACTACAGTCCCTAAAGGGTAACAATTTTTAAAGCACTTAACCCCACACAGATTCATTTTACATGCATTAACTCTTTCAGCTCTCACACAGTTCTGTGGATTACGTTCCATTACTACAATCTCTACTTAATGGATTTAGAAACAGATATGTGTGTGCATTCTCCATCCGGCGGTGGACCTGAGAGACCAGTAAGGAACTCACCACCAGGCTACCCAGCCTTTCCATCCAATGCAACACACACCATTATGCCACATGGGTTTCACCCCTAAATTGTGCCTCCACCCTCCTTCAGGGCCAAGAGCAAATGCCTGTCTCCTCAAGGAAGCCTTCTGTGCTCATTGAACCCCTTGCTAGACCGGGAACAATCCTCCCAAGCCTCCAGAGTGCCTGGAACTACAAGTACAGACGATGTGCCTGGCTCTGCTGCCTCTCACGAATCAGCCTTCTGTCAACCCCAGGCTCTGTCTTACTCATTATGGAATCCCCTCAACTCTCTCTGGAGAGGTTTCCTGGACGCCCAGAGAGCTGACGTTATATCCTAGCTGTACTCCATCTTGGAGCCTAGGTTTCCTCAGTGGTACAAGGGGTGGGAGTATTTCGTGACCCTGAGGGCAAGAGAGGGCTTTGTAAATTGCTGTAGAAATCCCATGGGAAGTGAGATTGTTGGTGAGCAGAATGGTTGTGACAAAGCTGTCCTCCCTCCCCTCACTGTGGAGGGGTTATTACCATTCCCACTGGGTCTTCAGGTTGGGGAGCAGATGCCCAAAACAAGTTCCAGAACCAGCTCCCTCTCAACCACAAGGCTGAGCTGGGATGGGGGGGGGTCTTCCCTAGAGCTACCATCACCACCCCCATATCCCTGAGGGTAACAGTGACTGCCGGGCCCTGGGGTGACTCTAGTCCACCTTCTAATTCACTGATTCCATAATTACAAGATGCTCAGTAGCCCAACTCCCACGGGCTCCCATGGTCTCCCATCACTGGGAGTCCAGCTCTCTTGATGGGACAGGAGGATAGGGATGCTTCACCATCTCCTAGTTTCCCAAAGCATATCCCACCTTTCAGCCCTAGCTCATGTCAGGCACGAGGTAGCTGCTGCCCCTTACCCAATGACGGGTATACCCACAAGGGCTCGGAAGAGCAAGGATGGGGCTCTCCCTGAAGATTCCAAGGTCAGAGATCTCCTTGGGACAGGGAGTGAGAGACGCACATCTCTCGGGACCAGGGCAAAGGGGCTGTTTTGCATTCCTGTGACTCGCGGGCAGGCTGATGGGGGCTAAAACAGCAGGTTAGGGAGGGTTGGTGCACCGGGAAGCGGTTAGACGCCGGGGCTGGAGAGGAGGCTTGCAGAGGAGTTGGGACCGGGCAGGTGAAGATGGGAATGACAAGACTTTAGGCTCAGGTAGGAGTATCCAGGTGGTGCCCAGGGAAGAAGGCAAAAGAGCAGCTAGCTGGGAACCGGTTTCCCAAGGTAGGATCTCTCCAGGACACCGGTCTGGGTTTAGTTCCAGGGCCCAAAGGTTTGAAGGCATCACTGGCGAACCGCCTCGACCGAGCTGGATTGTCCCTCTCCTCCCCTCCCTTCCCGCTGACCTCTCACGACTTCCAGGGCGAGGGCCACCAGGAGGCAGAGCCAGGCACCGTAGGGCCCCCGAGGGGCCGCAGCCGCGCATCCAGCCATCGAGGCGCACATCCTTCCCACCGAAGGCGGGTTCCAGGCGCGCGATTCAGGTGGCTGCTATCCGGCCCCGCATCTCCCGCGCCTGCTCCGCGCCGGCCCCTCTCTGGTCAGCCAGTTCCCTACGCCGCCCGCCAGCGGCTGCAGTTCCCAGACAATGGAGCGGGAGCAGTAGGGTGGGAGGGAACGCAGGCACATGGGCTGTCCCCTCAGTCCTGCCGGGTCCTAGTGCCCTTCGGATCCCAAACCCAGAGCGCCCCCGCGCCTAAAGTCGGCAAGTCTCCCTGGAGACTTTGCAGATTGATGGCCTCTGCCAGGAGGCACAAGGTGAGTTCTCCTGGGATTTCTCTTGGAAGTTGATGACCAAGGAGAAAACAAAAACAAAAACCAACAAACAAAAAACCAAAAAACCGTTTCCTCTGCCTCATTCCCTGCTTACAAGCATTTCAGCTGTAAAGGGATCTCTCTTTAGAATCAGAGTTAGAATTCAGGGACATAGGGGAACAGAGCTGCGCGTGCGCGGGAGCAGGGAGGAGGTACAGAAAAGGTGAGGCCAAACCAGGCCAGATGACAACCCTGGGCCATTCTATGGAGATAGCTTGTTCCATGTCCACCCAGGGGGGAAGCCCAAAGGGTGAAGGGTGCAGGTTGGTTGGTCAACCCTTCAGAGGAAGACCTGACTTTGGGTCCCGCCCAAGCTTTGCCCCCAGGTTAGGAGAGGTCCAGAAGAGCCACAATCTCCGTGGCAACCTAAAGAGGAAAAAGCAGCACAGACATGCCTGGGCCGTCCACAAAACAGGAGAACCACCTGGAGCCAGTGAAAACCTTAGTGTGGTAAATTCCAGATCTGGGAGGGAAAGTCAGTCTTTGTAGGCTCCCCATGCCAGCAACAGGGCAGAAGGGCACCCCAAGGGAACGAGCGCCTTCAATTCCCCACACTGCTGCCAGGTCTGCAAGTTTTACAAGAGTGCACATGCCTCCCTCCAAGGTCCAGGAGGGAGGGGTACCAGGTACAGCCTGCCTTCCTGAGCCTCCCTTCCTTCCAGCAGCTTCCTGTTAGAAAGTCTGGCGGCAGAGACTTTTGAGTAAATACATTTTATTCAGAAGATAATAAAATACCGTGCACTTTATTTAAAACCAACCAAGCGCTGATAAAAATATATATGCAGCCATGATTCCACATCAAACATTATCAGTCAGAATGGGCATTTATTCTTCGCATCTTGTGCTGGACCTGGCCCAGGACACCTCCCTCCAGGAGGGCCCTAAAAGCCAAGGCCAAGAGTGAGCAATTGCCCTGGTGGAGAGAGTTAGTGGCAGGCTCCCTCTGGGCCCTGTAGAACAGATCAGGGCAAGGCCATGTGCTTCCCAGCTGCTGGGAGACAACACTGATTAACAGTTGCTTGGGGATGGCAGAGAGTGGACAGGAGGACAAATACAATACATTGGGCCCTCCTGCCTTTTTCAAGGTCCCTGAAATCCCCAAACGGCATCTGACAGTCCCCAGAGGGCCCCAGCTGCAGGAGAGTTAGCCTTTGCTTTGGCTATAGGAGAGTTGGGATTCTGCAAGGGACTACTCTTTCTGAACACAAAGTAGCCGTAGCACACTTTCCTACATTCAGTGTGGCAAAGGGCAACTGGAGGGTGCTGTTGACTCCCATTAAGGCACTTGTAACAGAATCAGATGCGCAAGCCTCCAAGGACCCTGTTTCTCCCTTATCCTCAGGTCTAGCATCTCTTGCCCCTTCCCACTGCTGTACAATGAGGAAGATATCGAGGGTCTGGAGGGACTTGGGATGGTGGTGTGATGGGAGTCTGAGAAGGAAGAAGACAGCTGGAGTGTGGTGAAGCAGGAGCTTCAGCCTGGAAAGGCCTTTTGTAAGGAAGCCAGGCAGCAGCAGGTTATCATCACGGAGATCAGGGGCAGTGGTGCTGGCTGAGAGGAGAAGCTGGAGCTGAGACCCCTCCAACCTGCCCTGGGGAATGCAGGCTGGGAGCAGAAAAAGGGCAGGGAGCCATCCCTCGACCGAGCACTTGCAGAAGGCAGGTTCTCTTCTCTGGGCTAGGGACTAGTGCAGGGGTAAAGGTGTCAAGGGTTCAGACGTCCAAGGCAAGGGCAGGGGGCTGCAAGGAGGGCCATGAGACCCGGAAGCAGCTCAGCTCTTTGGTATGGTGTGGTGTCACTGTGGGACATCCCTGTCATTCTTCCTCCGTACTCCGGGGTGCCTTGGCCGCTCGCCTCTGCCTCCCTCGAAGCTCTTCTATTTGGCGCTCCAGCCCTCTCACCTTAGCTTCGAGGTGAGTCCCTGAGCCCCTGGAGCCAGTGAGCCGGCTCAGCAAGGCAAAGAGAGTCAGCAAGGCCAGGAGCATCAAGGCCCGGGTGGAGGGGTCGGGCACAGACCTCACCAGGCCCACAAAACCAGCCACAAAGAGGACGAGCTTCAGACCCCCCAGGATTCGCCCGAGTAAGGCCAAGACCAAGCCCAGGAGCAGGGACAGCAGCCAGTAGGTGACCAGGGCTGCTGCTCCCCACAGCAAAAGGGTCTGGACTTGGCTGGGGCTGAGCTTCAAGTCCTGGGTGAGATATTCACCTGAAAAGGAAAAGGACAGTCAGCAATCTAGAAAGGTGGTGAGAGCAAAGGGGGCAAGAAACAATGAAGCAGAAGGAACAAGAGCCCACTGTTACAGCTGGGGAGACAGGTTCGAATCCTAGGCTCCTGGCTGTGGGACTCCTGGAAGACTACTTCTCTTGTAGATATGGAGATTTATTTATTGTATGAGGACAGTTGATCTGTCTTCCAGGACTGCGGTTAGCCAAAGAGGAAATATTACACCTTTGCACAACGTATAACACAAATAAACACCTGGAACACCTAAGAATCTCTAGCCTCCCCTTCTAATGTACTTCTCTGGGAATATCTGCAAACAGGTGGGGGAATGTCTAGCCCCACACAGATAAACTCCCACCAATGGCAAGGTCAGACACAGCCTGGCTATCTAATTCTCCGCCACTCACCATCTAGCCCCAGGGCACTCAACAACTGGGCAGCAATCCCAGACAGGGCAAAGCAGGCCACAGAGATGGCTGACGAAATGGCCCACATCACCTGTAACAGGGTCTGTGAAAGAGACAAATCCATCATGAATGAGGTTCTTCTCCTCATGCCTGATCCTCACAGCCCCCAGACTACCTGCAGGGAAATCTCTGACCTGGGTGTGGGTCAAAAGTCCATGGACTCTGAGTCCAATGAGGGGCCCTTCTGCCATGTCTCCCTCCTGACCCAGAATCCAGGACATCTGAGACAGACTTCAGCTGGTCAGTTGAGATGCTCTGGAGGTAGAGGTGGCACTTGTGTGTGAAAGAGGACATCCCATATCCCATGTTAGCCACCCTATGAAACTGGAGGCCTCCAAGCCTCCTAGGAAATGAGGGAGATGTGTGAAAGAATGTCCATGCAGGGCTGGGACATGTGAGAAAAGGAGTGAATTTGTATGTGTGTCTGCATGTGTGCCCTCACAGGCCAATCATGGATTTGTGTGTGTGTCTGCACGAGTGCCCTCATAGGCCCACATGGATTTGTATGTGTGTCTGCATGTGTGCCCTCACAGGCCCACATGGATTTGTATGTGTGTCTGCACGCGTGCCCTCTCAGGCCCATCATGGGTTTGTATGTGTGTCTGCATGTATGCCCTCACAGGCCCATCATGGATTTGTGTGTCTGTACTCGTGCCCTCTCAGGCCCATCATGGATTTGTATGTGTGTCTGCACGCGTGCCCTCTCAGGCCCATCATGGGTTTGTATGTGTGTCTGCACGCGTGCCCTCTCAGGCCCATCATGGGTTTGTATGTGTGTCTGCATGTGTGCCCTCACAGGCTCACATGAAGACTGCAAGCTGACATTAGGATGCCTTCCTCAATTCTCCACTGGATTTATAGAGACTTTTTTATTTATGTAGCCATGTGTGTTTGTCTATGAGTATGTGGGGTGGGGGCGTTAAGAACCCAGAAGAGAGTGCTGGATTCCCTGGAGCTGGAGTTACAATTGGTTGTAAACCACCTGAGGGTAGTTGAAACCAAACTCTAATCCTCTGCAAGAGCAACAAGTGTTCTAAGTCCTGAGCAGCCTCTCTTTCTGAGACAGAATTCTTACTAAACCCAGAGCTCTCGTTTCTGCTAGACTGGCTGGCCAGCAAGCTCCTGGTGTCTCTGCCCTCCCTACTTTCCCACTGCAGAAGGTTACAGACATTCACACCATGCCTCGTCTTTACATGTTCTGGAGACTGGAACTCATGTCTGCATACTTGCATAGTAAGCACCCGACCCACTGAGTATTTCCCCAGCCCTGTATTGTGGATTTTATAAACCACTGTCTGGGCACTTTGATATGAACTACCAGAAAGGGCACCACACTAGAAATGGCACTGGATGGAAGAACCAAGCCTGCCTTAGGCCCTCATGAGCCCCATCTCACTTTTACAGATGAAGACTTGGAATCGATGCTAGGTCTGACTAAGATAGAAGACTCCGTGGGTACCCACTAACATGCTTTGTAAGAGTGGGTCATTTTGCAGCCTTTCTGGCCAAATGGACAAAAGCTGGAAAAGATGGGGTGGTGCTAAAAGGCCAGAAGGTAAAAACCAGGCAAACGGCCAGGAAGCGAACAGCAGGACTACCAGGCTGGGTGGAGCTTTCCACAGAGGGTATTAGGACGGAGAGGTTGTGGTGGCAAGGTAAGGTGGCATTAACAATGTCTTTCCACTTGTTTATGCACACAGCCACTAGTGTTTTGTTGTTGTTGTTTGGGGTTTTTTTGTGTTTGTTTTTTGGGTTTTTTGTTTTTGTTTGCCTTTTAAGCTATAGCTATCCTATTCAGCAACTGTAACTCCGCTGCTACCAGCAGTGTTTAAGCTGAACGAACCCAAACCTGAGGGAATTCTTCAAACCTGAGGGACTCTTTCAAAGCCACTAAGGAAACTTATTTAAATCTCTGTCCCCACTGAAGAACTCAAGATTCAAAGGTTGAGGCAGAATCCTGCTTCCCAGAGAGGCTGAATAGCAGGCAGCTCACCCAGTTCAGCTCCTTGTGTCTCTGGAGAAGTCCTGTTGGTTTTTTCTCACCCCTCCTTATAAACCCTTCTCCACCTGGCTCCTCCACAACTTCCTGTTGCTGACCCACCCTCCTGACAGCAGGTGAATTTTATTTAATTAAACACTTCTTTGCATCATTAAACAAATGTTCCAGAGCACAAACAAAAGTAACACACCTTAAAATTATATTCTACAACACTACAGCACCTTCCTTACCTCTGAAATCACATGCATGGTCTCTGGCCCCAGCCAGGAATCCAGTGTCTCCTTCAGAGATCGACCAATCTGTGTCAAAAGATCAGCTGAGGCCTCCTTCTTCTGTTGGCCAGGTAAGTCTCGATAGGACTGGGATGATGATGAGTGCAAGAGGAGAAGGACCAGGAGGACTACTAGGACAGCTTTGAACAGATGCCTGCTCCATGATGGACTGCTGTGTGAGCCTGCCATGTTTGCGTCTGTCAAGAGAGGGCCACAAGATAAGTGGTGGTCCAGGCCTGACGGATACTTTTACTCTCCCAGCTGATCTGTCCTTCTGTTCTCCACCCCTGGCCCATAGCAAGCATCCCAGTCAAACCTAAAAAGAGCTGTATGCTGAAAAAAACGATGAAGCAGGACTTGCAATCTAAGTTGGCATAATTATCTGATTCACAGCTTCCTCAAGGTGGCCAAGATCTTGCTGCAGTCTCTTCCTCCAGGTCTCAAAACTGAAAGCCTGTCTGGACATAGGTCTTAGGCACCACGGACATGAGTGAATTATAAGTCTCTAAAGGCTTCATCCCAAGAAGCTTATAATGTACTGAAGACAAAGCGGATAGAAAAAAGTAACTTAAAAATAGCTTGTAAGTAGGATTACCACTGTACACCAATGTAAAATAAAACACTAGGTTAACAGAGCATACAAGAATGACTGCGTTTGCAACAGTATCTCTGCAGGGCTGTTATGTAAGGTGGTTTTTGTCCCTCGACCCTGTGGGCACAGACATGAAAAAAGTCTGCACTTGTGCAAGGTCACTGGGTTTAGGAGGATTTCAACCCAAGCCTCTATTCCCAAATCCTACCCTTGCTGGGGATCAACGTGTTGAGTGGATCTCAAACGGGGCTGCTCTGTAACATCACTTGAAAGTGGCACAAAGTGCCAGTGTCTGTGTCCAAGCACACTGATTCTAATGGCATTGTCTCTCTGTGACCTGGTCTTAGACACAAGTTCCTCAATGGTTTAACTATCCAAAGTTGAGAACCATTCTAAGAATATAGGGCTAAACTCTGTTTCTCTTATACAGTCACTCAATAGTCCATGTAAGATTTGTGTCTATTTGTATGAGGATTTTTGTTGTTTTTTGTTTTTATCCCCAGCAAGCAAGCAATGCATTCGGCACTGGACATCTTCTAATTCAATTTGGTTTTGACACTACCTACCCGAAGGCAGAGTCACATCCCTTTGCCTATTTGGGAGTAGGAAGTTGAGGTCATTCTGTGTCAATGGCTATGATACAGTGTACACACAGACAGACAGACAGACACAAACACACACACACACAACACATACACACACACACAACACATACACACACACACACACACACACACACACACACACACACACACACACATACCACATACACACCAGTAACTTGGTTTTCATCTATCTTTCCTGGCTTAGAGCTCACATATCTCATACAATTTAATGCATGGAAAGAACAAAGAAAGACACCTTTTGTCAAAATAAATAGCCTTTTAGCCAGCTTCCTGCAACATCTTCAGAGGATAAAGGGCAAAAGACAGCACTTTCCAATGTACAGTTTATAAGATAATTTTTAGAGATCTCCCCAGATAACCTTCAGGTTAGAGGGTTAACTGCCAGTGGGACCAGGCTTGCCTGTAGAGGGATAAGACTTTCATCATCAACTCTGAGGAAGAAGGGTGGCCAATGATTGAGTTAATTCCTATGACCAATGGTTTGGTTGAACACATCTATAGCATGTGCCCATTATTTGGTGGGTTATCCTTTCCAATGTTATTTCCTGTTCTTTTGCCCACTGATAGGTACATTACTAATATCTGAAGAGAAGCTGTACCATAATGATTAAAACGTTAGCTGATGCTGGGGGCAGGTAGCTCAATGACAGATGGCTTGCCTAGTATGTGCATGGCCCTGGGTTCAAGCCCTAAAACAGGTAGGCAGATAACTTCTAAATAATGTTCATATTTACAGAATCCATAACTTCTGGTGATGTTTGGATTACATCAGGATATGTAATATATCCTTCCTTGTTCTTTAATTCCATGTTTCAACTAATAAGAAATATGTAAATAAATGGCTATGAAGTCTAACTTACAGACAGTAATGTCTATCTAAGAAGTATAGGAACTATCTCAGGAGGATGAAGTCAAGATCTATCATGATGTTCTGTCCAGAAGGAAAAAAGATTGAGCTTCGTGCCTTGGATGAGAATACCTCACACAACATGTATCACCTCTACAACACACCATCTTTCACTCTCTACGAAACCCTTTTATATACCTGCACTCCATAAGATGGAGATTTGAGGCCAACAGGCCCCAGTTTTCTCAAAGGCAGGCCCTGAATGAATCTGATTTCCTCCCCACCAATTCTCTCCTGAGTATTTGCTTTCGAGCAATGAGACGCAGTACCTGTGTCCACAACTTTAGACGCCAGTCACCAAGTCCTAGCTTATTTTATCTGTTCTCTGTCTGAATATAAGTCAAGGTTCCTACACCCCTTTATCAGGTTCAAGAGTTCAGGGAAATGTTGTGGAAATTACTTTAAGTAGGCAAAGATGTGTTACAATTGTTTATGCTGCACTTGTTTAATTGTGAAAAGATGTGTTGCTGTTGCACCTTGCCTGTCTGAGGCACCTGATTGGTCTAATAAAAAGCTGCACATGCAATAACTAGGCAGAGAAAGGATAGGCGGGGCTGGTGGTGGAGAATTAAGCTGGGGGAGAAATCTAGGCTCAGGAGAGGAAGATAGGAGAAAATGAGGGACACAATGGGGGCCAGAAGCCACCAGACACACATGGAGAAGCAGTGAAAGTAAGATGTACAGAAGGAAAGAAAGGTAAAAAGCCCCAAGGCAAAAGGTAGATGAAGAGAAGCAGGATAATTTAATTTATAAGAGCTAGCAGAACAAGCATACAATTAAGGCTGAGCATTCATAACTAATAATAAGTCTCTGTATCATGATTTGTGAACTGGTTGGTGGCCACCCCACCACCCCCCCCAAAAAAGCCTAGTACGGGAAACACTTAGGTTCAGTGGCTGGATAACTGCAAATATTTATTATAAAGGATATTGATACACACCACTGTAAAGATGGCAGCACAAGGGATGGGGAAGGAGTGCAGAGATCCCATGCACCACCACCCTCCACCCCGGGGTGTACCACACTCAGGCCTCCATATGTTTAGTGATCAGAAGCTCTCCAAACCTTGTCTTTTCTGAACTTCCCCAGAAGTTTCATTATATAAGTGTGATAAACCAAATCTCTAGCCATTGGAATCAATGCAATCATTATCCACTCTTCCTTCTCAGAGGCACCAAATCTTTAAGACATGGTTGGTCCCTGGCAACTACCCTGCCAATCCTGTGATTGGCTAGGGAGCTTTCTGAAGACATTGCAGAAAGCCAGGCCAAAGGGCTAATGATCTGACAAAAAGGTATCATCCTGTGTATTAAACTACAAGGGATATGTGAGCTCTGAACCAGGAAGGACAGACGAAAACCAAACTGCTAGTGGGGGGTATGGGGAGGGGGAAAACTGCCCGTGTGTGTGTGTGTGTGTGTGTGTGTGTGTGTGTGTGTGTTATATCACACCACCAACACAAAATGACCTCAACTTCCTTTGCCAAAAGAAGCAAAGGGTTAAGGGAACAGCCCTTAAGCAAAGATTATCATGAACAAAAAGCAGGCACTGGACTGGTCTTGCCTGCACTAATCTCAATCTCACAGGTACTTATTCAGGTGTAAGCATTGTTATCCCCCGATGATGAAATCAAGGAAGAATAGGCAGTATGTGGGAAAACCTGGCTGTGAATTCAGGTGCATCTAACCAGCACTCCTTTGTCCACAACCACTCTGTTGTGCTGTGTTCAATTTAGAAGTTATTGATAAAATCATACAATAAACTAACATACACTTGGCATCTACCAACCATCTCAGGGAATTACAGTGAAAATTTACCCAAGCACTTTGTGCTTTCTGCTCTGATCTCCTTCGTAACACAATGCCATGGATGAGCTAAGATCCAGCAAGTACCAATTTATTGAAGCAGGTGAGGAGCAGGCAAGAAGGTTTGTAGCACCTTTTTTGCCAAGCTGCTGGAGAAATGTCAAAGGCTCTAGCAAGTCCTGTTCTCCCTTAGGCTCAAAAAGGGACCTGCAGTTCCAGAGTTTCTGTGATTCAAGGACCGGCAAGCCTCTAAGGTGGAGGAGAGGTCAGGTTTTGAAGTGTTTGTGGTTGCCAGGGTACCAGGAGAGTTGGCCACAAACCTAGAGCCATCTGGATAGCAGAGAGGAAAAGAAGATGTTCCCATTTGGGCAAAGAAGGCTCAAAAAAAAAAAAGACTTCTAAAAATACTACATTTGGGGTAACTTGTGGCCCAGAAACAGCTGCCCGACACCCCTCCCAAGGCCTGTAAGGTCAAGGGGAGTTGCAAAACACAGTTCAAGTGGAAGAACCTTAGGCTGGGAATGCCTTCTACTCTTTGGCACAAATCAAGAACCAGATGGTTCCCACCTGGGACTGGTGGGAAATGCGGGAACCATGGGTTAGTTCCTGCATTATCTGGGTCACATTGGGGCCTTAAAGAGCAGGGTTGCTATCTTGGGTTGGATCCTATATCCAAGGACCTCCAACAGGAGGAATCAGGTGTCACCTCTTCCCTACTAGAAGGTCAGGGTGATGTGAGCGGCAGCTCCCACGGCAGCCTGCTGTGTTTTCTGGGCCAGCTTCAACGTGAAGTAGCCATCTGCCCCAATCTGGGGAACCCTGAAATAAACCCTCCACAGTGAGACCAGCACTGTTCTGCTGGGTGACCTGAAGTGTTCTAGAAAATGTCCCTCACAGGGTGCTGGAGAACACTGGTTGTTAAGAGGTAGTGAGGACAAGTGACAAGCTGCTTTCTTTACCAGTCCCTTTTCATCTATCTTTTCTTTTTTCTGTCTTTCTTTTCTGAGAGAATACCCAGGCAACATGAATCTGATCCAGCACCATCCTGCTCCCCCTGTGTCTCTTAAGAACTTTACAGTTTTCACCAGGCACTTGGTGGCAAACACCTTCAACCCCAGCACCCAGGAGGCAAAGGCAGAGGGAATCTCTGTAAATTTGAAGCCAGCTTGGTCTACAAAGTGAGTTTCAGGGCTACATAGAGAAATCCTGTCTCTGAAAAAAAAAAAAAAAAACTAGCAAAACCTTTACAATTTTGTTGTTGTTTAAGCTTGGGTCTAATGTAGCCAGTGCTGACCAGAACTCCTTATGCAGCTGAAGATGACTTTGAACTCCTGATCCTCCTGCTTCTACCTCCCAAGTACTGAGTTACCTCCCAAGTGTGTGCCACCCATATTTTCACTGGGGATTAAACCCAGGTCTTTGTGCATAAAGGTAAACATTCTACCAATTGAGGTACATGCCAGCCTTCATTGAATTATTATTATTGGTTTATTGTTTGTTTTGAGACAGGGTTTTTCTTTGTAGCCCCAGCTGCCCTGGAACTTGCTCTGTAGATGAGGCTGGCCTTAAACTCAAGAGATCCACCTGCCTCAGCCTCCTGAGTGTTGAGCTCTTCATCAAATTATTAATGCAGAAAGATGCTATGGTCATTAAGAGCCAAACAGCTTGGTCTCTAAAAAATGGAAGCATGTCTGAGACTTTTGCTTACTCAGACAAATAGGAGAGACTCAATAATAAGTGGTAGTATGTGTAAGTTATCAAAGTTTTGTCTGTATTGTGATTTATAATTAACAAAGTGATTATTATATACCTCACTTAATTCTTATTACTGTGTGTGTGTGTGTGTGTGTGTGTGTGTGTGTGTGTGTGTGTTACACCTGGAAATCAAACTCAGAGCCATCACATAGGCAAGCAAGCACTCTACCACTGAGTTACAAAACAAAACAACAGTGTGTGTGTGTGTGTGTGTGTGTGTGTGTGTGTGTACAAGTGTGCACGTGTGGAAGCCAAAGACCAACTTGAGCAAATTGGTTCTCTCCTTCTGCCATGTGGGCCTCAAGGGATCAAGTTCATCAGGCAGGTGCTTTTCCCCAGGGAGCGTCTTACCAGCCTTAATTCTCTTTATTGTTATCATTATGCTTCATTTTGCCAAGAGCACAAGCAAGAGTTGATCCCCGAGCCCAGAAGCTCTGGCTTGCCCTTTTGCTTGTCACATACTTCAGTACTGCCTTGGTAATGCCTGCTCTCTGCCCACAGGAACACACAGTCCCACGAACCCCCATCAGGCTCAAAGCAGAACACACCCAAATCTCCCAAGAGCCATAGTAGGAGATGGCCCACCTGCTGAGTTTACAGGTTATACACCAAGGAGGTAAGAGGAGACAGCCAAACATAGCTGCTGCTGAGACTGGCCGCTCCTATTCAAACAGCTACAATTCAGCTCAGGCGGGAGCAGTCTCAGCTGGGGGAACTGCTTTTACTTACTATGGTGGTGAGAAGTCGATATATATTCAGCTGTGGTTTGCTCAGCCAGGATAGGGTGGGGCTGTCCACACTGCCCCCAGACAACACTCCTTCTTCTTCTTTTTCCTTTCTCACCATAAATCACTACCAGAGCAGGAACTAACGTGGTGCCCTCTGCTGGCCCCACCTGTCCCTTCGCTCCTCACAGCAGTACTGAGGATCAGCAGTCCTCAACACTGGACTGCCCATCCAGACTGCCTGCATAGCCTGTTAAACAAGGATGTCTGCCCCACCCAGGCAACCCACTCAGACTCTCCCAGGGAGGAGCTCAGCCTTTTTTTTTTTTTTTTTTTTTTTTTTTTTTAAGGGCCCTAGGATTCCTGAGGCAGAATCAGATTGCAAAGGTCAGAAGCCCAGAGAAGAAAAGTGTGCTTTTAAGTAAAGCCTCCTAAGAGCTCTCTGTACAAAGGGCATAGGCTCAATTCTATCACAAACTAGCTGCCACTACCTTTACACCTGTTACTTAACTAACCTATCTAAATTTCAATCTCCTCAAATGTAAACCCTGTCGAAACTGGGTTAAGAGTTGATTTGAGAAGTTGAATCTTTTGTGCCACAGCCTCCCAGCAATTCAGTATAACTTGACATTAACTTTTCTCGGAATCCCCAGCACCTAACATAGAATGACTAATAAATGCTTGCTAAAAGAATATCAGAAGCCCGCCAAGAAGCCACAAGGGTAAGCCATAAAGACTTGGCGGGGGGGGGGAGGGTTAAATAGTGAATCCAAATATACAACAGCCACAAGAGAAGCACAGCTGAGTTGGAAGATCCTAAACGCCACGAAGCCACCACTAAGGAGAATGAAGTCAGCGTTCTGGCAGGTCTGAGGCAGCCTTAGTTAAACCCCTGACAGCTGCTGCCCAGCAACTGTTTGGGGGGCAGGGTGACTGCAAAGGGGGGCAGTCTTGCCGCTCCCTTCCCAAGGCCCAGACTCCCGACGACAGGTTGTCAGTGGCATGTGCTATTTCGAACAACACATGCCCTGCCAGGCGCTTCATGGTGGCGTCGCAAGGCCCATGAGAGGGGGGCTCCAACTGGGATGGCAGGAGGCTGGACCATGGGGTTAGGGTACGGCTCATTCCCAAATCTGGCAGCTGCCCCCTCTACTGGACCTCAGCACTCGAACCCATTTTCTCCCGGAAACACTCTCCTCCTGGGTTACCTAATAACAACGCCCCCGGTTGCATAGCAACGAGGATCCGGGTTCCAGGTTAGCTAATCCTGACGCCCCACGTTCGACCCCTCCCCACTCGGGCTCACAGGCCTCCCGGCTCCGCCCTGTCGCCGCTTGCAAATCTGTCCCTTAAACTGCATCCACAGCACGGATCTCGGCCCGCACTCACCCTGCTCCGGCCACCGCTATCCTTCACGTGCGACTTCGCTGAAAACCGCGCCAGCAAACCCGCGCCTCCACTCCCGGGGTGCTGGTTTAGAATCTGCGCATGCGCGGGGCGATTGAGCTGGGAGGCTGGCGGGCCTCTTCGCTGCCGGAGAGGACACCGTGAGCGCATGCGCTTTGCTCGCTCCATTGTGGTTTGTGTGTTTGTGTGTTTCCCTCCCAAGCATTTCCAAGAGGAGAATGGCATCGGAAATTGGAGCTGGAACGGAAGCGAAGCCTTTAGCAGGGAAGGGGAAAAAAACTGTCGAAGCTGTGGCGTGGGTAGAGTCGGTGTTTGGTTCGGGATTCGGTGCCGAACCGAGTCTGCCAGGCTTTTAGGGCAGCACAATCTCCCGAGCCGTGGATGCTGCTCCTGCAGCATCGCGGGAAGTGTAGTTCTTAGGCGGGGCTCTGTAGAGCACTTGGAGGGTCGAAAAACCTTTTGTGCTAAAAAGGCACAAAAGGAAAACAAAACAACTTAGTGGACACTAGCGTTGCACTGTTTTGGGGGGAAAGCATCCTCTATTAGAGAGAGCAAAACCTCACTCCAGTTGTGCAAGTGACGCTCCACAGCTTTGCTTACTTAGACTTGTAGAAAAAGGAAGAAACCCCGATTCCCCCCCTCCCCGCCGCCTTTTTTTAGAACTATTGAGGTAGTTTCGTGAATAGGGTAGGCACAGAGATTTAAATTTTTAACTTACATGTATTCATATGTTTTGTGTGTGTGTGTGTGTGTGTGTGTGTGTGTGTGTGTGTGTGTTTGGGTGCGCGCACCACAGGACTATTATGGAGATGAAAGGACTACTCATAGGATTCAGTTCTCTCCTATTATGTGGATCCCATCGAATTCAGGTTGTCAGGCTTGGCAACAAACACCTTTATTGCTGCACCATCTCATCTGCCCGGTGTTGTTGCTGTTGTTTTTAATCCCCATCAACGGCTGCCATAAGACAGCCCCCCCCCCTTAATGTTAAAATCCCTTCCTCAGAAACAAACTCTGCCCCACCCCATCCTTGAATCAGCTTTGCAATTCTCCCTTCACCCCAAATCTGTCACCTCATGCAGTTGCTTCTCCTTAAGATGTTTCTCAGACTCATCCATTTCCATCTACATACACCTTTGATTGTTTCCTGCCTCTCAGTCGGGAGTCTTTCTTCCAGAATCCGTGCTGGTAGAATTCTTATCCTGGAGTCTTGTAATAGTTCCAACTTGATACTTGCTTGTGAAATTTCTTCTTCCAATTTCAGTTTGCCTCTATAGAAAAGATTTCAGGTGAGGTGTCTGGGTTCTTAGCAGGTTGTAAGTACCTGGGGGAAATTAACATAGGGTCAAACATTGAGATAGGACAGAAAAATGGAAATGTATAGGAACATGGGAAGGGAAAGGAGGCCCTCACCCTGAAGTCTGGTTAAAGCCTCCTACCAGCTAAGAGTCAAAATTCCAAGACAACTACCACATAAGGCATTTCTCTCTTCCTAGCTGTAAACCTACAGGTTTCTAGGAACTTCACTAGAAACTTCACTAGAAGGATATGTTGTAATCCTCCACCACTCTGTATAACCCTAGTAGATTATAAGACTAACTCAGTCACTTCTGGAGCCACCCTATAAACTCACTTACCAGAAGGAGAGTAAAGAATAAAAAGAAATCTTAGCAACCCTTTAATGTAACTTGAGAACCACCAGAATGTTTTGTAATTGTGACTCTTGAGAATCGTATATACACACTTGGTTATGTCTTGACTTTCCCTGGGTGTCTTTCTTTCTTAATCTTCAATAAACCACAACTCTGCTTCCTACTAGCTAGCCTTTCTTTTCCGGATTGAAGACAGAATCAAAGCCATTCAGTGGTGGTGTGAGACTTTAATCCCAGCACTCTGAAGGCAGAGGCAAGTGGATCTCTGTGAGTTCGAGGCCAGCTTGGTCTACAGAGTGAGTTACAGGACAGCCAGGACTACACAGAGAAACCCTTTCCCCCATAAAACAAAATGCTAAACCCCACTTATTTAAAAAGAAGGGAAGAAAGGAAGGAAGGAAGGTAGGGAGGAAGGAAAACTGCATCACGTTTTACCTGTCAGCCTCCCTAAAAGATTAGAGGAGCTCTCCAAGCTTTTGTGGGTGACAGTGTGGCTCTGTAGTCCCTGCCACCACTATCCCAGGGAAAGGGAACAAGTTCACCTAATCCTTGCTGTCAGCTGTTTCAGCTGGCAGTTTCCGAAACTGTGCTACCTAAGCTAACCCTCTGCTCTTTGTCCTCACCCATGGCTACTGACTTCCAAGAAACAGAGATGCTTTGGGGATTTTTGCCAATGTGCCTCCATATTTCCTAAGGAGCAGCAGAAGTTCTTGTTTTAGAACGAGGCATAGAATTCCCTTTCCAGGGACTCACAACACCTTATCACTCCTGACTTCCTTGCTGGAATTCAGGAAAAATGACTCACCAAAGTATGGCACGTTGGCATATGTTCTAGTTTGCTTTCTGTTGCTATGATAAACACCACGACCAAAAACAACTTGGAGAAGGCTTTAATTGGCTTACATGCCCTGATCACAGTCTACCACTGAGGGAAGTCAGGACGGAGACTCAATGCAAGAATTGGAGACAGAAACTAAGCAGAGGCCATAGATGAATACTGCTTACTGGTTTGCTCAGCATGTTCTTTCATAACCCAGGTCTGCCTGCCCACAGCTCTGCCTACAGTGTGCTGGGCCCTCCTACCTCTGTCATAAATGAATAAAATGCCCCATAGATTTGCCTGCATAACAATATGATGGAGGCATTTTCTGAATTGAAGTTCACTCTTCCCAGATGATCTAACTTACATCAAGTTGACCTACACCAGCAGCAGCTAATGTACCAGTATGGCACACTGAACTAGCTGAGAAGCAGGCTGAGAAAGCAATGTTTCTCTGACCTCTAGGCCCTTCTTGCCCCCTTTCCCCACCCCCAAGTATAGGGAGGGGCTTTCTCTAAGTGCCCTTATTTGCCTAAAGATAGTCACCCCCATAAAGGAACACTGTTGTCATAAGTCCCTTGCCTGGAATTCCAATCAGCCTGGGAAGTTCCCCTCACAGGAAAGAAGACATGCCAATTTAACTCTCCCCCTTTCTTTCTTGATTTTTGCTTATTTGTTATTTGTTTTGTTTTTCAAGACCATATTTCACTGTGTAGTCCTGGCTGTCCTGGAATTTACTATGTAGACCAGGCTGGCCTTGAACTCAGAGATCCACCTGCCTCTGCTTTGAAGTGCTTGGATTAAAGGTGTGTACCATCACTGCCTGGCTCTTTCCTTCCTTCCTTCCTTCCTTCCTTCCTTCCTTCCTTCCTTCCTTTCTTCCTTCCTTCCTTCCTTCTTGTTGTTTGTTTTTGTATTGCGATAGAATTTCATATAGTCCAGGCTAGCCCCAACTCAACTGTTTAGCTGAGGATGACTCATCCTGCTTCTACCTCCAGATCACTGAGATTACAGGTGTTTAATGCCTTGCCTGCTTCAGGGCTAAGGTGGAACCTGGGGCTTTGTGCACACAAGGTCAGTCCTTTAACTAGCTGAGCTATGTCCCCAGTCCACAATCACACTTCTTAAGCATCCTCAGAGACAACTTTTATTATCTGAGAGACTAAATGTGTGCAGGAATGGAGCCCCATAGCCTTGATAAGAGAGGCAAGTGCTCTACACTCTGCCTCTGAGCTACATCCCCAGCTCCCCCCTCCCATGGTTTATCCCTTCTCCTCTTTCTTTCTCATTTCTTGTCACCACTCCATACCCAGAGGCCCTGAGCTCCTGTTCCCTACTGCAGTCCAGGATGGTATAAAATCCTCATTTACCTGGACCTTCTCTGCTATAACTTTTGTGGGACTCTTGCATATACATGTTTAATTAAAATTGTTTTACTCCTATTTATCTGCAATAATTTTATTTCATAGACTCAATCAAGTATTAAGACTTAAGAGAGTAAAAAGGTTTCTTTCCTTTAATCCTTTACATTGTTAGAGGAGCAGGCATTTGAAACTGAAAAGGCTTCAAGAGCCTCTCTTTTCCCTGACTTTTGGATACCATTTATATCACAACTCTAAGTTCTCTAGTATAGACACACTTCTGATGCTGCTCATGTGATGTCACCAATCTGTAATACAATATCCACAAGGCACATGGGACTAATAATTTATCACCAGGTGTCATAGTCTGTATTCTGTTGCTGTAACAGAATACCAGAGGCTACTTGTAAAACAACAGAGGTTTGTTTAGCTCATGCTTTTGAAGGCTAGGAAATCCAAGTGTTAGGAATAAAATGAGTGGGGGACTTTGGTGGATTCCATGGTGGTGATGGACAGACGTGCCAAGGAGAAAGAGCTTGAGTGGGGAGTTTTATTAAAAAGGGAAGGGAGAGGGAGGAGAGAAGAGAAAAAGGAGGAGAAAGATGGGGGAGGGGAGAGAGGGAGAGGGAGGTGAGAAAAGTACCCCTTCAGAAGAACATTGGGAAAGAGAATGGAAATGGGTGGAATTTTTCTTTTAAAGGTTCTTTTCACCTGTGTGCAGACTACAGACTACGTAGTGGTGTAGCAGTCATGGAACACTGGCCTGACTAAGGTACTGCCTGAATGTATTCTGCCAGGTGAGAGGCCAGCATAATGCCTGAACCCTTACACCAAGAACAGTGCTCCAACACCTGAAGAGTGCCACACCTATAACACAGCAGACAGAATCGCATGGTAACTCCAAGCAAGTGTGCCAGACAGATAGGGGTGTGTGTGTGTGTGGACATACCACTGTGAGCATGTGGAGGTCAGAGGACAACTTTGTGGAGTTAATCTCCCTTCCTTTTATGTGGCATCCGGGAACTGAACTTGGGTCATCAGGTTTGAACAACAGATGTGTTTCTCTGTTGAATCATCTGGCTGGCCCTATTTTATTTTTATTTTTGTGGTGCTAGAGATCAAACCCACAGTCTTTGCACTAACTATGCAGGCACTCTGCCCCCCAGCTCTATAGAACAAAATTTTTACAACAAAGCCACTTATTTACTAATCCACTAACCTGTTAATCCCATAATATATGAGGGCAGAACCCTCGCCACCCAGTCACTTCCCAAAGGCCCTCTCTTTCAATGCTGCTGTATTGAGGGCCAAGTTTCCAACATACCAGGTCTCTCTTCTTTTATTCCATTGTCTGTGGGGCTTTTCCTGGGGAGATGGCCAAAGAAGCAACTCCACCCTAGCTTGGTGAAGCAGTAAATTTATAGGTGTCACTTAAAAGTCCACGGGTAACTCAAAATCAACTACATGACTGCAAATCCCATCCCACATGATGCTGCTTCCCTGGGTCTCCCTGGCCAACTTGCAAGCAGTTCCTCTAAAAGGCTTTCCCCTCCCCAAATCATTTGCTGCTTTATAACAGTAGGGGGGGCTTTGAGAATCTTGTAACCTTCTGAATTTATTGAGCTTGGTAACAGTCACTAGCTCCTTGAGTCTTAGGGGCTTCCCTCTTCCCTCTTGAGGAAATGCTTCAATTCAGAGGAAACAGATACACATAATTATCCTGTTCCAAACTGTATTGTATATATCTTCCAGAGGAAATGTCTGAAAGAATGGTTATCAGTTCATAGCTCAAAATGCAGTCAACTGCTACTTTGTTGCCAGACCAATCAAGTCTAATCACCTTGGGTTTAGGGACCCCACCTAGACTAACTTTTACTTTTACCATATATATAAATACTTGAGATGTCTGACAATGTCCCTGCTAAGTGTCTCAGACACCGGGAGACACCCTTGGACTCCTGAGGACTAGTAGAGAGCAGTGCAATCTAGTAGAGGACCCAGATTCCAAAAGGACTTTCTAAATAAATAATTGAAACAATAGTTATTCAAAGTATGTTGAAGAATTACAAAAACTGGTGAGAGGTCAAGAAAGGGGCTGCAGAGGAAACTATACTTAAGATGAGGCTGAGGTTTGCATTGGAGTGTTTGGTCAAAGAGGGGAAAGAAGTTGATGAGACAGAACCTGGGCAGTTATTTATTTGTGCTTTATTCCCAGGGTCATCTGGCATTGTTTCTCAAAAGGCGATCAAGGAACTCAGGCCTCAGAATCACGCCCTCAGATTCTCTAAGGCAGACCCTAGAAATCTGCATTTTTATAAGCTCCTGAGAAAATTGTTCTGCACACGAACGTTTCAAAGACTACTACTGTGCTTGGGTGACAGCAGCACAACGTCAAAAGCAGCCTTGGCCAAATTCCTGTGTTTGAGGTTCCCACAACCTCATGGGAAATGTAGTTCCGGCTGGCCTTCCCGCCTCCGGCCTCTTGGAGAGCTCGCCGGAAGGAGCCGAGCCAATGCGGAAACAGCCGAGTGTTCCGAGGCGGGCCTTTTCCTGCTCGATTGCATGCTGGGAAAGGGCAGTTTCCGTTAGCTGCTGAAGGCTGAGGCGCGCCACCGGCCACCTCCCCACGTGAAGCAGTTGTGCGATCATCGCCACGCCGGGCAGCTGTCTACCCGCGTCCGAGCGCCCCGGAAGCGGCGGGGGACCGGAAGTGGCCCGCGGAGGCTGCAGAGCTAGTCCGGGAGCCCGCTGTGAGGCGACTGGCAGCGCTGCGACGGCGCCATGTCCCTGATCTGCTCGAGTGAGTGCTGGCTGCGGCGGGAGGCGGGAGCGTGGCTGCGGCCGGGGCTCCGGAGCCCGCGGCCCTGCGTGCGGGGTGCATTTGCGCAGTGCTGCGCAGTTCACGTAGCTAGGAAGAATGACTGTCGTTGTTTTACTGAGCGGAGACAGGCCTGGACGGGGGGTGGCGGGAGACGGGGGGAGTTGCTGCAGGAAAAATCAGATCTTGGTGTCGGAAAACCGAGGATGTGTCCAGGATCCGCCACCAATCTGGGCTCTAGCGGTCTGGGCCTCAGTTTCTCCATCTGCAGCGTTGAAAGCATTGCAGTGGGTATTGCTTGGGAACGTCGCTTAGGAATCGGAGTGTCTGCGATTTGCAGAGACCATGCAGTGACTTCGAGACAAGGCTGGAAGCCAGGTGTCTGGCTTCTAGCCTCGCGCAGTATGACTAATGAAAACAGCGAACGTTTAGAAAACCTGTATTGATTTACGACGCATTTCCAAATGATGATCTCATTTTATGCTTACAAGAATTGTCTGAATGGAAATAAAGATCCGTGATTTAGAGAGGGTGTCAGAAATCTTAGGAAGAAGGAGGTTTATCCAGGGATGTGCGGCACAGCTGGGCGATGGAACTCGGTTCTTTGAGCCCTGGACCCATGCTTTTTCCATGCTGTACACTGTCTTGTCTTTGGGTGTTTTATTACGGCATTGCGGTGTTTACCTTCTTGTTGTTTACCACATTACTAGCATCCCCTCCCTCTCTTCTCAGAACCTTGCCATTAATTCAAAGAGGGAAAGGAAGGAGGGAAATGACAAACAGAAAAGGGAATCTCACACTGAAGAAATTACAATTTGCAAAGTATTTTCGAACGATTTGTTTCCTTTTAATCTTGAGAGAGCACTCTTAGATGCCCTGGCCCATCCTCCCTTTTGTAGGGGAGGGAAAGCTCACTCAAGTGTTCAGTGGTTGAGTATGCGAATTAAGACAACAGAATAGCATAGGAAAGCCATGTTCCTTCCCTACTTCATTACTTATGCATGGGAGTCCTGCAAAAATAGGTGACTCTAAGGGGAGGTTTTACACACCCTTATGCCACAGAAGAGAATAGGAGCTTGAGGCCTTGGGTGGGAGGTGAACAGGATTATGTGGTGAATAAGAGCTGTTTGTTATGTGATAAGTCTCAGGCAATAAATACTATCTTGCAGAAGAGTCTTAAGTGTGGAGGTGGCTTTCACTGTCTGCTAAGGTGAACTAGTTGTCCCTGTTTAGGGGACATTAGAGAAACAAGAGGGCCTGAGAAGGTCAGAGAGACCTTGGTTCTGAGCTTGCTTTTGATTTCTTCCTTTTTGGTAGTTCAGCATGCCCAGGCTCCATGCTTTGGGGTTTGGTTTTTTTTTTTTTTTTTTTTTTAAATTGAGCCCCAGGACATATGTACTCATTTACCCTGTTCTGCTGTTTATCAAGTGTCTGCTTAGTATCTGCATTGTCCTGGAGGTCAGTGACAGCTGTGACGCCCATCTTCAAGGGTACACAGACAGTTCTGTCAAGTGCCTAGAATAGAATCTTGCTTGGCACATAGTAGCAGATACTATGGAAAGGTTTTCTTGTTTTGTTTTGTTTTTTTATTTATTTATCAGGGCTTGTCACATTGCTTAGTAATTTTTCTGCCTGTTGATCCATCTAGGGCTCCAGGCGAAGGCAGGGGTTTGAGTTGTGCTGTGTGTGCTCAGTCATATTTGTTCAAAAATGAGATGGCAGGGCATACTGACACTCTTTACGGGATTGGCACATAAGATCTGGGCAGTTATTACTTACTGACTTTTATTATTAGTAGACTAGAGAATCTAGTTGGCAAGCATTCTAGAGCCAAGTACCAGCTGGCTTACTGGTCACAGACCTTGTTTTCTGATAGCTGAGTATGAGGACGGGGTCTTATGGGTCCAGGTCTCCTTTTACCCTGTGCTCACTACCTGCCTTTCTCTATAGTCTCCAACGAAGTGCCAGAGCACCCATGCGTGTCCCCTGTCTCTAATCATGTGTACGAGCGGCGGCTCATTGAGAAGTACATTGCAGAGAATGGCACAGATCCTATCAACAACCAGCCTCTCTCAGAGGAGCAGCTCATCGACATCAAAGGTGCCTGCCGGATAGCCTAAGTCCTGTACCGGGCCAACGCAGCTCAGCCTCCAAGGGTGGGAGGTGGAGGCAGTCTGGTGGAGAAGATGGTGGCTATGAACGCATAAAGAAAAGAGGAGTGGGGGAGGGGAGGGTCCCCCAGGTTCTGGTTCTTCATACCTGCTTTGCTGCCTCTCTTGGCAGTTGCTCACCCAATTCGACCCAAGCCTCCCTCTGCCACCAGCATCCCAGCCATTCTGAAAGCCTTGCAAGATGAGTGGGTAAGTGAAGAGAATGCACCTCTGGGCCTGAGGATTGAAAAGATGGTACCTCCCTCCTTTTCTTTTTAATTTTATTTTATGTGTATGGGTCTTTTACTTACATGTATGTCTGTGTATCATTTATGTGCCTGATGCTTGGGAGTTGGGGAGAGTGTGTGATCCCTTGGAATTGTAGTTACAGACAGTTGTGAGCTACCATGTAGGTTCTGGGAATTAAACCCAGGCCCTCTTGAAGAACAGCCATTGCTCTTAACTCCTGGGCCATCTCCCTAGCTAGGCTCTCTTGTTTTCTTGAGGTAGGGCCTTGCTTTGTGGCCTAGACCAGTCTGGAGACTCATGATGCTTCTTCCTCAGCCTCCTAGGCCTTACTCTTTGGGGGGATGAACACAGGGCTAGTGTAAATGCTGTAGCACTGAGCAGCCCCCTCATTTCTTGCCAGCCATATTTCATTTGTGAGGAGCAGGATGACAGCACAAGAGGAGCCTGGTTGTTGGAAGCCTTGCAGACCTGGATTCCAAAGTGTCCTCCACTGTCAGCTTTTGTGACTTGGAGCACGCTGCTGGGTCCCTGAGGCTTGACCTTCCTGACTATAGGACATTGGTTAATCCTGTCTGTACTCTGTAAGAAGTAGAATAAACTTGGCATAGTTGCCTTGTGACACCAGGGACTCTTTCATTACCGAGCACTGCACTTGCTGAGGACAACCAGCAAATAACCACAGCAGCATTATTTCCTTTCAGAGAAGTGACGGCATTAACACCTATGATTTACTGTTGAAGTAAATCAAAGTAAAGCAAAGGTGGGAGTTGGAAGGAGCCAGATCTCACTCTGTCTGTGTGTCCAGGGTGTGGTGTGGGGTAGGAGCCTGAATGCCTTACAGGGCATTCAGGGTCACTCAAGATGTTAGCTTGGGTCTCTGAATAGCTTGGGTTGGTTTCAGTGTAGAATAGGAGGTGGTGTCCTCTTCTCTAGGGCTGGCCGAGTTCTCCAGCTCTCCCCCAGTCCTCACAGTGGCCTACCCTCTCCCAGGATGCAGTCATGCTGCACAGCTTCACCCTTCGCCAGCAACTGCAGACAACCCGCCAGGAGCTGTCCCATGCTCTGTACCAACACGATGCTGCCTGCCGAGTCATTGCCCGTCTCACCAAGGAAGTCACTGCTGCTCGAGAAGGTGGCTCCTTTTCCCTGCTGTTCCCCACCCTTTGCTGGCTCTACTTTGTAATGTCCCATTTCTAACATCATCTTTTCTCTCAGCTCTGGCTACTCTGAAACCACAGGCTGGTCTTATTGTACCTCAGGCTGTGCCAAGCTCACAGCCCAGTGTTGTGGTAAGTGTTCCCTTCCAAGCCCCAGTAGCTGTCCGTACACAGGTGTCTTTTGTATTGTGAGCTCCTCCTACTCTCCCTTTCTTTTCTCCAGGGTGCAGGAGAGCCCATGGATTTGGGTGAGCTGGTGGGAATGACCCCAGAGATTATCCAGAAGGTGAGTCATTTGCTCTTCTGCTGGGACTGCCACATGCCCTTGTAGTGCCATGGGCCTTGGGGCCAGAGTAAGAATCTCACACTGAGCAGTGGGAGCGCCTGCACTGCCGCTTTGTGACTAGGCTTACTTTAGCCTGCCTTTCTCTGTTTCTTCTCCCTTGCTTCTAAATAGAGGGAGATGTGTACTTCATAGGCTTGTCGTGGGGAAGATTTAATACTGATACGGGCAGATCGTAGCTCTTGCTGGTTTTGTGTTCTTTCCTGATATTAAGCCACTTTTTAACAGGCTTTGAGGGGTTTGGCTACAAGATAGACGTTATCTTAAGATGGGGAGTCTGAGACTGCAGGTCAGAGCTGAGAAGGGCAAAGCAGGGTTCTGTTGAATGTACTGTCTGCATTTGTGGTGTCCAACGGTGTCTGAGAAGCTCGTCTTGAGTTCTCATTCTGTACCCTAGACCTGGTCCCAGAGCCCAGCAGCCTAGCTCTGCCCCTACTAGCTCTACCACTCGTTACTTTAGTGACCTTGGCAAGGGCTTCTTTTGATGTTTGTTCTCTCAGTTGGACCGTAAGGTCATGGATACCTCACCTTTAGGACCGGAGTGGAAATGTGCCAGCTTCCTCACATAGCTTGGCAGACAGCACGTTTCTGGTGATACTTATGACACCAGATGCACCAGCACCCAGTGTGCTTAGTCCTTGCAAAATCATTTCTCAGAAAATTGTGTTCTCCACAGCTTCAAGACAAGGCCACTGTGCTAACCACGGAGCGTAAGAAGGTGGGTTGATGCCTGCTGTGAGCATTTGTCTTCTTGGAGGAGGGGCTAGTTGGAGCCTACATTCAATTGCTGCTCTTGGGGGCTTTCTATTTTCTCAGAGAGGAAAGACTGTGCCTGAGGAGCTGGTGAAACCTGAAGAGCTCAGCAAGTACCGGCAGGTGGCATCCCATGTGGTAAGTAGCTGGAGGTGGCCCGTACTATTCTAGGGCAAGGTGGGCCAGCATGAGGAGCAGGGGAAGTGCTGCTCAGGCCTCTGGCATGGTTTCTTGTTATGTAGTGAGGGAGTTGCTGCATCCAGGCAGCCAGCCAAGCTGAATGGATAAAAAATAAAATTCACTCTTGTTCCTTGGCTGGGGAGAAATCCAAGGGGTGTGGGGAAGAGGAGCGGAGGAGCTGTGAGGCTCTCTGGCCTGCCTTGACTTGGCTGTGACTGATTCTGTGTGGCTCTGTCTGCAAAGGGGCTACACAGTGCTAGCATTCCTGGGATCCTTGCTCTGGACCTCTGTCCTTCGGACACCAACAAGATTCTCACTGGTGAGTCTGAGCCTGGCCTGACAGGCCAAGGTGGGGCATGGCAGGAGCAAGGGAAGGTGCACGCCCCTGGTCCTCTGCATGGATTTGAGGACAGAAAGACCTTCTTTAGCACAAGGATCCTTATAGGCCTGATTCATTTGTTGTCGTTTTTGGATATTTTCCAGGCGGGGCAGATAAAAACGTCGTTGTCTTTGATAAGAGTACTGAGCAAATCCTGGCCACTCTTAAAGGCCATACCAAGAAGGTCACCAGCGTGGTGTTTCATCCTTCTCAGGTAAGGTTCTCTCACAGCCACCCTTGTCCTTTCCTAAGTTCAGTTCCAGTGGTTTCAAGTCTCAAAACTATTCACCCAGTCTCTTCTGTCTCAATGAACTGGGTCTCTGTATAGAACCCCAAAGCCGTAGCCCTCAAACCAAAGGAGAAGGAAAATGCAACCAACAAAGCATATTCACATCAATTTTGTATTATTAGAAAAAGAAAACAAATATTCTAGAGTGTTTATAGATAAACTACAGACAGTAAAGCTCCATATAGTTCTGACTGCCAGGTGTCTGTTCCCATGACCCTGTAAGGTTGGGCTCAAAATTCAATGTTGGCTGTTAAAAGTGGTATGAGTTCAAATAGAAAAGAGGATAAAGGTAGCTCATTAGAGGAGATTAAGATTAATGGTCTCATAAGACTTGAGTACTGTGGCTTGGTATGCAGCTACATGGGGTGTTGAAACTGCCTCCCAGTTAAGGCTTTCTCTTAGATTTAGGGAACTGAGAAATAGAGGACTATATGTGTCTTAGTGTTGTGTTGCTATTAAGAGACACCATGACCACAACAACTCTTAATAAAAGCAAGCATTTAATTGGGAGATTGCTTCTTACAGTTTCAGAATTAGTCCATTATCATGGCAGGGAGCATGCATGGCATGGCACTGGGCCAATAGACACACACACACACACACACACTGAGTTTGACATGGGCTTTTGAAATCTCAAAATCAACCCACCCCCAGTGAGAGACTTCTAACAAAGCCACGCTTTTAGTCCTTTCAAATAGTGCCACTCCCTAGTGATTAGGGGCCATTCTCATTCAAACCATCACAACTATAGCAAACTGAAAAATTGAAATTCAAATTAAAAGAATTATTTTCCATTATTTGGTGTTAGTATTACTCTTGGCTTTTATGAATGTGTTAATGAAAGAGGATAGTTGCTTTTATCTTCTGGCTGTTGGCTGTCCTAACTAGTCAAAATAATTTGTTAGGAAAACTAAATTAGCTCTCCGAGTGCCCCAGGTCTTTTGGGCAGTTAACTTCACTTGAGGTCTAAGCATGAGGAACACGGGAGCATGATCTCATATTCCTTTACAGGCTCAGTGCTGCACAGATCTGGGCCATCTAGTACAGTATTTAGCTGCAGGTGGCACATGATTCCAGTCCCTCAGCTGCACTAGCCACATTCCACCCAGTTTTAAAGGGGGGCAAAAATAGCTCTCCACTGCAGTGAGGATCTCACTTAGCCCAGTGTGGCCATTTCAGCAGCATTTTCTTGGCTTTCTTAGGCACTGTTGTTTAGATAGGTTTAGATAGGTTACAGGCAGAGAGGGGCTAGAAGGAGAAGCAGTTGCTGGTAATTGTGGCTGTCCTTGTCACTATGGAAAAGAGTGTTATAGTACATCTCACTTCCTAGGATCTGATTCTTGGTCTCTTTCCTTTCAGGAACTGGTGTTTTCTGCATCCCCAGATGCAACTATCAGGATTTGGTCGGTCCCCAACACCTCCTGTGTACAGGTTGTTCGAGCCCATGAGAGTGCAGTGACAGGCCTCAGCCTCCATGCTACTGGAGACTATCTCTTGAGCTCCTCTGATGATCAGGTGCAGTCCCAGCCAGGGCCCCGAGGAGGCTGCTTACCTATCACCCTGGGAGGAGGGGCCATCTTGCTGGGGGCAGCCAGATTCCTAGCGTTCTGAAAAAGTTTCTTCTCTGTTGTGGGAGCTAACTTTGCCAGCAGGTGGTGAGCGGGGGTCTCTCTTGAAAATCACCAGACCCATTTTCTCATTGGCTTCTTTGTCTCACCTCCAGTACTGGGCCTTCTCTGACATCCAGACAGGGCGTGTGCTTACCAAGGTGACAGATGAGACTTCCGGCTGCTGTAAGTGTCCTTAGAGGCACTGAGCTTTTTTGTTTGCAGTTTGTCTTTAATTTTTCCTTAGTCACTTGCTTATTTGTTCTAAAGACAGTGTTTGCCACTGCACCAGTGTAGAGGCCACAGTGGCTGCTGACTGCAGATCCCTCTCCCCTTTCCTCAGCTCTTACCTGTGCACAGTTCCACCCTGATGGACTCATCTTTGGAACGGGAACCATGGACTCCCAGATCAAGATCTGGGACTTGAAGGTAGGACATGCAGGCCTCTTCTGGGGCCCAGAGAGAGAAGGAACTGATGAGGTGTGGCAGCAGGCCCTGAGGTATCTTAAGGCTTGGGAGCGCCTGGCTCTGTGTGGCATGGTGAATGTCACCAAGGAACTGTGCGCACAGGACACGAAGTTTGGTAATCCCCATTTTCTTCCCATCTTAACCAGTGAGTGATAAATTTATTGCCCAACCACCACCTGTAGGAACGAACCAATGTGGCCAACTTCCCTGGCCACTCTGGCCCCATTACCAGCATCGCCTTCTCTGAGAATGGGTACTACCTGGCCACAGCAGCTGATGACTCTTCAGTCAAGCTCTGGGACTTACGCAAGCTGAAGAACTTCAAGACATTGCAGCTGGACAACAACTTTGAGGTGGGCCCCTTCCCGGCCTCAGTCGTTTATCCTCACTCCCTGATGGTTTCTGATTTCATGTAAGCTGCTTCTCTTTGTCCCAGTTGTTCCGTGACTTTTGGTCATTTGTGTAATTGCCTCTCTGTGGTGTTTGGCAGGTGAAGTCACTGATCTTTGACCAGAGTGGTACCTACCTGGCTCTTGGGGGTACAGATGTTCAGATCTACATCTGCAAACAGTGGACAGAGATCCTTCATTTTACAGGTATAGGCTGGGTGTGGCTTAATGGGGCCTTGTACATCTACTCTGTAGAAAAGTGGGAAGCTTCACTCGGGGTTGAATCTCTGGGCTTGGCTTAGATATGCCCAAACTATTCCTCCTTTTGCTGTCCTGGAAGTGGAACCTAACCAAGTTTTCTACTACCAAGCCCAACCCCCAGGCTGTTTTTACTTATGTCTAGGGGCAGTAGAGCATTGTGGCCTAGGGAAAGTATTTGTGAGTCTGTTTGGCTGTGAGTAGGGTTAACTAGCTAGCCTCTCCCAAGTTGTATGTTGAGGGGCAAATTATGTAATTTCTCTGGTGCCCTAGGAAGATTGGAATAATAAGTTCAGACACTCAGTGGAAAATATAGGGGTTTATATGAAAGTGCATGTGACCCATGGGTTAACAGTGTCTTTTTATTTGGTATTGAGTCTTGATTTGAGCAATGAATAAGAACCAGTCTGAGCAGTAATGAAGCTTTTTTATTATTTATTTATTTGTTAGTTTATTTTGGTTTCTCGAGATAGGATTTCTCTATATAACAAGCCCTGGCTATCCTGGAACTTACTTTGTAGACCAGGCTAGCCTTGTACTCACAGAGATCCACCTGTCCTTGTGTACCAAGTGCTGGGACAGAAGGCACACACCACCACACCTGGCATGTTTTTATCTTTTGTGGACTTTATTGGGGTCTATCATGGGTGAGTGATGAAGTTTATGGTCAAGTAAGGCAGGGCAGGTGGAAGCTGCTTTAGTAGGTTTCTCTTCCTTTGTGTGGAGATGTAGTCTGCTGCCTTTCCCACAATAGCAAGTGTTCAAGTCCCAACACAAGTATAGCTACAACACAAGGATGACGAGAAGTAATAAAAGAAAGTCAGGGTTTCTCACCTTAGCGTCGCCTGTGGCCCTGGGTAGCTATAGCTTCAACTTTCCAGGATCTTGCTGGGTGTGTTAGCTCACACCTGTAATCCCAATTTTTGATAGCTAAAGCTAGAGAGAATCACTTTTAGGCCAGCTGGGAGCACTAGAGGGCTTTTCTTTGGAGAGTTGGGGTGTTTTCTTAAGTCTGGAAAGAACTTGCCCTGGTTCTCCATCTAACTGAGTCCTGTGAGGAGGATAGCTCAGCTTCATCTATTCTGGATCCAGCCCTCTGTTATGTGTTCTGGACTTTGATATCTTTGAGCTAGAACAGGCTAATGGACCATTCCGGGTCCAAGCAAAGAGCTAAAGGTAAACATACATTCTGAGTGAGCACTGAGGTTTCTAGCTGAAGTGTGCTTACTCAGAAAGCTCAGGTGAAAGGGGATTGGTATTCCTGTTAATTTACCCTGCCAACAAAGGGTTGAGTGCTGCCACTTCCTGCCAGGTGCTGAGTGCTGGCTAAAAATAAGGGGTGAACAGAATCCTGTCTTTGGGACGGTGTCTTACAGTGCCTTCTGGCCCTTACCATCTGGGTTTGTGCCAGGATCATGGCATTCAAAGTCATTGTTCAGCCCTGAAGAAGAAGCCTTCTTTTTCATAGTTCCCTTTTTTTCTCTCCGCAGAGCATAGTGGCCTGACCACTGGAGTGGCCTTTGGGCACCACGCCAAGTTCATTGCTTCAACTGGCATGGACAGGAGCCTCAAATTCTACAGTCTGTAGGCCCTATGCCTTCTCACAGTTCTGGGCCTCATCTCAGTAGTGGGTTAGAGTTAGGGGGGGGTGGGGGTGGGACCTTAGGAGGAGGGAGGTCTGGTGGGGCGGGGCATTCACATCATTTCATTCTGGTCTGGATGATGGCCTGAGCCAGGGCACATGGAACACTGCACTGTCCATACAGCCTTCAGGCCCCAGGGAATGGACATGGAGGAACTGTCACCCTGTAAATGCTCAGAGTCGTAGTCCGGCACCTCCCCCAGTGGTGGCAGCTGTCCGTGCCTGCTCTGTTTCAGCTCTTTTGAGACAGGGAGGTGAGCCAAGGGGACTGTGAAGGGGAGGGGCAGGAGGGCTTGTGCTGGTTTTTGTAAGCAGTGATCTAGTTTCATTAAAAAAAAAACCCACTCAGTAAATATTGTCATCTCCTTTCGTCTGTGTACCAGAGACCCTGAGTTGGAACGATTGTGGGGAGGGACCAAAGTGTGGGACACTGACTATCAGGAAGCCTCCCCTAAAGCCTAGAAGCCATTCGTCAAAAGAGTCTCCCCTGCTCAGGCAGGCCCTGGCCTTGTGTCCAGTGCCTCCATCAGCCCCGCTTGCTCCCCGGCTTGGCTTCTCTCACCAGCCAGAGTGAAAGGTGGTAAGGAATCAGGTTAGCCTTAGGCTGTTGGTGGGTTGCTGTGGATGGATTGCCGGGAAACTTGTTTGCAACTGGCCAAAGACATTTTCTTGACTGGCAGCTAATCTGTTGAAGTAGAGCTGCTTCCGGGGGAGACAGTTAATGCATGGCAAATAAAAAGTTAGATGGCAACATGGGGGAGAGTAGTGTAGGGTCCTGTGACTGTGCTACATTTGGAAGTTACCAGGGGACAGGGATAAAGGGACGGAGAAAAGTTGTAGGTGGAAGAAGGTAGATTCTGAGATTAAGATAAAGGAGGTGTGGAACAGGAGGAGGTAAGTGGTCCTCCAAGGGTAAGTTACCGTTAGGTGTGCCCAGGAGGGCCTCAGAGCCGTCCCAGCAGGGTTCTGGGGTGGGGAGCCTGCTGTGAGGTTTGGTGTGTTTGCAGAGATGGGGTGAAGAAGGGGAGTTTGTGTGTACAGATGAGAAGCTTGGGAAGGAAGAGCTGAGAAGTGAGGTCACCTAGAGGTTGTGGACAAGTCATGGTAGTCCTCACTGTCAGCACAGCACAAAGCCTCTGGGTATGTGCTGCCAGGCAGTGGTCCAGGAAATTGGGACTTACTTGATATGCCAGGATAGACAAACCATCTGCTGTAGTTACTGTGCAGCCTGCTGCTCCCTGAAAGTATGTCTAGTAAACTTAAGTGCCTGGGGACATAGCTCAGTTGGTAAGTGCTTTCTCTAAGCAGGCATGAGGCCCTGAACTCTATCCCCAGCACCTAATGTATGCGCACAAATAGGGGAGCCCTGGCATATGCCAGAGTTGTAAACAAATAGCCACCCCTCTGTATAGCTCACCAGTTTGTATAACACCTCAGGACAGTGAGAGTGTGCAGTTAGGCAGAGTATACTCAGATGGCCAGGAGGTGCAGGGACAAGTGTCTGGAAGCCTGCTGAGGGTCCAGTGGCTCACTTGTGTGAGAAATTGACAGGCAGCAGGCCCAGACTTGGGGCTCTGTTGCTCATCGGCGCAGCTGCTCTGATGGGAGGTAAAGCAAGCGATTCTCAGGTGGGGATGGATCCTAAATGGCTCCACTTTCCTGTAGTCACCAGCAACACCAATCCTAGTATTTAGGATCTAGGAGCTTTACTGGGCCTGGGGACCAAGGAGAATGTGTTTGCTATGAAATGGATCAGTGCTTACTGTACTCTAGGAGCATTTGAGCCTCTGGATGTTCAAAGCCATGCCCTTTGCTGTGGAATTGACAGGGAGTCTATATTGTGCTTGAACTTGGATTATCAACCAAAGAGGTCACCTGGGTGCAGTGAAGTTAACCTCTGGCTCCGAACTAACCTGGCACCTTGGCCGAGCTCCTGCATGGTGTGCCCTGGCCAGCAGGGGGTGCTAGTTCCCTTCTGCAGGTGAGAGTGTTCAGAGAAGCATCTTGTCCTAAGGCATCCCATGAGTTGGGATTTTAAGTCCAGTTTCAGAGACAAAGTTGAGGTAGCGATGGGCAGCTAATGACCTCCACATGTCTCTGGGAGTCATGGTTAGTATCATCGACTGGTGTCAAGGCCAGGTTTGACTCCCAGCTCTATCTTTCTACAGTAAGTCTGTCAGTTTCTGTATGAGTTTGGTGTCCACCTGGTAGGGCTGAGAACTAAGTGAGCTATTTCGAGGAGTGAACACAAGGTGGCCCTCTAATTACAGACTGCTTCCCTGCTCTGTGATGGCTGCCAGTGACACCTATAGTGCTAAAGTTTGGCCTAACTTCACCCTTAAGCCTGATATTAAAGCTCATCAATCCAGCTGGGCGTGGTGGTGTACACCTTAAATCCCAGCACCGATCTCTGAGTTCTAGGCCAGCCTGGTTTACAAAGAGAGTTCCAGGCCAGCCAGGGCTATACAGAGAAATCCTGTCTTGAACAAACAAACAAACCAAAGTCCAGGGGGAGAGGCAAGATAAAGCAGAATAAACCCAAGACTGAAACTGAAGGATCCCTCTATCCCTCTACCCCCATGCTGAGTATTTGGACAGCACACATTAGAAAAAAAAGAGACACTTCTCAATTTTTTTTTTTTTAAGTCCATCAGCATCAAGATCGGCAAGCTGCCTCTTTGCCCACCTCAATGCACTGGACTGCCCCTGCCTTACTCTTAGAGCCTGCATGTAGACCTTTCCTGCCTTGGACAGGCTCTCAGCTTCATTTTTGGTCTCTGCACTCATCTAGGAAGAATGTCAGCATCATCAGGATTCTGTAGAAGTTCCCAAAATAGAAGCTGTTTTTACTTCCCAGAGTTTTTGTTTTTATTTTAGTCCCATCTTTATGACTTTCTCTTTCCCCTCTCACATTAGTTCAACAGTGACCTATGTGCATATAAACATATTTATAATTTGGCATTTCGTTGTTTACTTCTACAGACTGGTCTGGTATGTGTCATTATTGAAACAGAAAAGGCCCTTTTGCAGTACATGTTCCTGCAGAAATGCCTGAATAGAAGTACACCTTGAGCTTTAGCAGTCAACTCTGAAATAGCCCTTTTTATGTTGTTTTTATCTCGTGTATGTGTGGCTTATGCCCTTACACCATGACACTTGTGGAAGTCAGAACACAGCTGGCAGGGGTTGGTTCTTTTTCAGCACACAGGTCCCAGAGGCCAAATTCAGGTCGGCTGTCTTGACAGCAAAAATTTGTTTACCTGCTGAGCCACTGAGCCGTCTGGTCAGCCCTCACTTCCTGTAAGTCAAGGCACATGGAAATAATTTGCCCTCGGTGTCTGGTGGGGAATGTGGAGAGGCAGGGGGTCTCTGGTAGCTGTGGCCCAAAGGCAGGAAGCAGCAGCTGTTTTCTGGTCAGGAAGAATGGCTGGCCTGCCCATCAGCTCTGACACACCCTGTCAATCACAGATGCCTGCTCAGGCCAGCAGTTGGAACAAGGAACTGTTTCATCCCACTCCCCCAGACTAAAGGTGTTCACCACTACCGCCAGAGGGGAGCTGTTTTCTGTCTACGCTCCCTTCCCCTCCTTCCCCACTGGAATTAAAGGGGTGTTCCACTGCTGCTAGGGGAGCTCTTGTCATTTGAACATAGTTCAGGTGAGATTTGGTATCTGGGCACATACCTTCCCAGATACCAAATGCTTCCCACCATTGAGAGTATAGGGACATTAGTGTTGCAGAGAACTTTGTTCATGTTACTATGTGTTTGTATTCACAGAACCCTTTGATATAGAGGTAGAGGTATTGACAATCTGTGTACCATTTGAATAGTCATTACAAAGTCCCTGTCAAATCACATGCTCATGTAACTTGAAAGGGCAGCCATTGCATTGTCAAAGTAATAGCCCCAATGGGCAAATTTGTGTGTTTATGATTATACAGAGGAAGGGCTTTGCCATAACCAAAGATAAAAATGTGAGGGGAAAATTGTGGCTATATAATTTTCTCAGAGATGAAACACAAAAGTCCATGGCTAGTTACTAGGAACTAAGAAGGTTGCTTCTTGGGTTGTGAATGCTCTGTAAACAAGGAAGAAATGGAGAGGAAAGGCACAGCAAATTATAAGACACAAGCGCTATGGAAAATGTATAGCTTCTAACAGAATCAGGGGCTAGATGGCTTAGTGGTTAAGAGCACTGGCTGCTCTTTCAGAGGACCTGGGTTCAATTCCCAGCATTCACATGACTGCTCACAACTCTCTAACTCCAGTTCCAGGGGGATCTGATACCCTCACATCAATGCACTCAAAGTAAAAGTTAAATTTTAAAAGTAACAAAACCACTTTAAGACAGTGGTGGCTACCTCTGCTGCTCAGATTGGCAAAGATCTAGAATCATCTGGAGGGGTGGGGAGGACAGGTCCCCCACACAGTTTCATCCCACAGTCATAAGGGATGTGGCTTCTGTCTGACCTAGGAGTTCTACCCAGAAAGCAGTGTGCAGAGAAGTACACGCTTATGTAACCGCAGTCAGCACTTGGTACCTGAAGTGCTAGGCCTGGTTTCCTTCAATAGATCAGATGTGCCTCTAGTTCAGCAGAAAGCTAGACAACACAGATGTTTAAAATGATACAAAACGGGCACAAGGGCTGGAAACATCTCACTCAGCTGAGAAAGTGCCCCACCACCCCCCACCACCACCACCACCGGGTTTCTCTGTAACGGCTCTAGGCAACCTGGAACTCGCTCTGTAGCTCTGTAGACCAGTCTGGCCTTGAACTCAGAGATCCACCTGCCTTTGCCTCCCAAGTGCTGGGATTAAAGGTGTGTGCTACTCCCACCCCACCCCCAGCTCAGAAAGTGCTTTCTTGTACCAAGTACTGAGTGAAACTGTCATGGTGGCACATGACTGTAATCCTAGCATGAGGATCAGAAAGAAGTTCAGGGATATCAGGTCAGTCTGGGTTGTATCAGACCCTATCTCAAAAACAAAGGAATAGGATAAATACTTAGAATGTAGTTAGTGATGATGCTGGTTTAATAAAGTGACAATTGTGAGCTATCCAAACATACACATTATACATATGGATTGAGCAGGTTGTATTTGTATTTAGGTATGCATGCGCGTGCGTATACACACACACAGACACACACAACAGTGAATCTTAAAGATCAAGAGGGGTGTATATGGACAAGTTGGAGGAGGAAAGGGAAGGGGCTCAGTGGCTGGAGATGTGCAAGCCTGACAACCTGGATTCGATGCCCACAATCTGTATAGGAGAGAACTAACTCAGTCATTCTCTGACCTCCATGTGTATGCTATGGCATGCTCATGCCTCACCCTCCAGGCATATACACAGTCTCAAAATAGAAAACCAAACAAGCTGGGCACTTGGGAGGCAGAGGCAGGTGGATCTCCATGAGTTTGAGGCCATCCTGCTCTACAGAGTGAGTTCCAGGACAGCCAGAGCTGTTACACAGAGAAATCCTGTCTTGGAAAAACAAAAGAAAACCAAACAAAAAGCGACAAAGTGGCAAAACTCCAGTTGGCAGCACCTGTGGGATAATGCTTTATTTAAACAGCATGGATGTCAATCCTAGGTCCCCCTCAATTGGTGGAATCAGCTTTCTAACCCAGCCATGCTGGTCTTCACAAGTATATCCTACACCTGCCTGTGTGTGTGCCATGCCATGCCATCACTAGCCACAGCTGAGAGGCAGCCCAAGAAGGGAAGTTCACAGTATGGCTGGCTGGTGTCTGGGTTTCCCGCCTTAGTGTTGTGCGGTCTCTTCTGGAAAAGCCTGAATGGGGCAGTTTGCACTTTACCTCATACCCAGACAAAACTAAAAACAGACCCCAAAAGCTAGATGAGACATTCTCATCAGTGGCTAACATCCACAAAATGCCGTCCGGTGTCATGGGGACCGTGGCATCAGGAGTGACAGGAGTGTCTCACCTCTGTTAGAATGTTACCGGGACACGGTCTTACAGGTGTTTACTGAAATGTTACAGGGTACCTGACCGCAATGGGGTCGGTCACAATTCTGAAACAATCTCCGAGAAAAAGTCTCATTTGGCTTACCCCTGCAATCCCATCACTCTGTGGCAGAAGAATCACTGAGTTTAAAACCAGCCTAGGCTATAGGGTAAGACCCTGTTCCCCCTCAAACACACACATCCTTGGATAAGACACATCAGGTTTCATAAATAACTTCCCCACACTGCTTTTCAAACAATGGTTTATTGAACCTACTTAACATCTAGTGCCTTCCCGGAATTTCTGGGCCCAGGCCCAACTCAGACCCACAAAGACACCAGCCCCCAGGACCAGGGTGGTGGACAGCAGGAGGAGGAGCACCCAGAGCAGTGGTCTTGAATTAGAGTTCCTGCTGGAGCCTGTTAGAAAAGGGGTAGGGAGGGTACACCTGGAGCTGTCTGTCAGCAGATAAGGGGCTGGGCTATCTTAGTTCCTCATCTAGTGGAGTTACACCACCTCTGAACTTCCCTGTTTCCTGTTTCATCAGCATTTTTAAGAGAGAAGGCCTTGGCCTTTGGTGCACCCCCAACCCTTAGTACCTGAGGACTCGAGTTTAGCAACATCCTCAAAGCCCACTGCTCCTGGAGAACTCACAATGTCCAAGGCCTGGACAGTGCTATTGTGATGACCAGAGGACCGTCGGTGTCCTGCCAAGGAGAAAAACCAGCTTACAGCTCCTGTTGGTCTGAGAGTCAGCCACAGGTTTAACATTGCATCAAAGAACAAATAACGCCCCCACCCAGACTCACTTGCCATCCCAGAGTCACATATAGTAGAGCATGTCTCAGATCCCTCAGGGTAGCAGACAGAGGCACTACAGAAGAAATAGACCTGGTAGAAAGAAAAGCAGTCAAGGGGTGGACCAGTTTTGTGTAGCTGGGCTGGCAGCACAGAGGCAGGGTTGAGGGATTCTGGTGAAGGACTGCAGAGAGAGAGAAAGAGACATGGGCAAGCAGACCAAGACCACAGCTGCTCCATCCTAGTGGGGATGCAAACTGTTTGTTCCCAATTTAGAATTCAGATCTTCCTCTTCCTGAGAGCCCAAACCTGCAGTGAAGATACCCCCTGCAGGCAGAACTGCTACCTTTAAGAGAACTACAGTCCTCTGCCTGTTCTCTGCCTTCTGCCCCTCGGAGCACAAGTGTTGGAAGGCGAGTGTTTTCTTCCCACCACCCAGTTAACAGGGGAGTTTTAGCCCCAGAGTCAGGCAACATATGTCTGCTGTTTTCTCTTTACCCCTGAAGACAATACCTGGAGGCAGAGGGGAAGACAAGTCACCACTGCTTTCAGGAAACAGACCCAGGGGAGGTGGCCAGGGGCAGCACCAGCCGAGGCAGCACCAGTAGACCTCAGCCATGGCATCCTTCATATAGTAGGCCAGGCAGTGCCTCATGGCTTGGGAGCAGCACACAGGCACGGTGGGAAAGATGCCATCCCGAGTCACCCTCAGCTCTGTCTACTGGTGAGACCAGTCCACATTGGATTATTAAGAGCAGTGATTTAAACACGAGAGAGCTCTGTGAACAGTGGGCGATTGATAGGATATGTTGAGCTGCCAAGCACGGATTCGACTATACTAGTGTTACCTACGGTGTCATCTGTACACCGTACAGGAGATTTAAACACCCTAAGTGCATCCATTACCTGTTGGAGAAGTTGCTATGTTATAAACCAAAGCAGAAGAACAAGGAGCACAGTATCATTTCTAGAATCAGAAGTGAGGCCACGGAAGAACACCACAACTGGTGTTGAGATTTAGGGTTGATTGTGGCCACACTCAGTGTTTCCCTCTAACATTTCTTTTGTACATGTTTGCCTGTGTAGGGGAATGTGCATGCCACAGCACACATATGAAGGTGAAAAAAATTTGGGAGTCAGCGCTCTCCTTCCGCAATGTGGCTCCATCCAGGAATCGAATTTAGGCCACTGGCAACAATTACTTTTACCTGCTGAACCATCTTGTCCTTTCTCTCTTAAGTTGTTCATGGGCCATCTCTCCAGAGACCTTGCCTCCTACCCCTTGTGATTGTCTACAATACTTGGTGAAAGCTAGCCCCTATGTTGGGATCTTCGCATTCGCTTGTAGGGTGCTGGATATGGCCACCAGCTAACCACCACTGAACAGGTGGGGTGGGGGGGCGAGGAACACAAGGTCTTCCTACCAGTCCCCTAAGGGCACTCTGGGAGCTGGAGTCAAGGAGAGTGAAGGTGGTGATGGTGAAGCGCCGATAGTGAGACGGGAAGAGCAGCTCTGCCCTGTCCACGGCCACCATTTGTGTTCTGTAGTTGTCACCCTTGAAGGGACACCTAGATCGAAGAGAAGTCCAGAAGCCTCCTTAGGGAGATGTGGCTGGCAGGACCCTCCTCCCTCCACGGGGTACAACTTAGTCGCCTGCTGCCACTCACCCATCTGACAGAATGGGCCACTGGGGCTGCTGGAAGGGGCTGGCAGTGGGAGTGGCCCAGCACTGGTGTAGCATCAGGACCATGCTGGGATCGGTTCTCTGCAGGAGACGGATCTCTACATGGACTGGTTCCCGGAGCAGCCTCACAAGGGGATAGTCACGCTCCTGATAGTAGGAGCTGAAAGTCTTATCTGTCGAGAGAGGGGCTTGCCAGCCTGGGGCAGACTGTGCATCAAGGCATTAGAGGCAGGAGGAGAAAGCAGTGGTGGCAGGCTACAGGGGGTGGGGAGATATACCCTTGGCAATCCTCAGCTCCAGCTGCAGGGGTCCAGACTGGGTCACAGGGGCAGGTGGTAGGGGTGAGAAGATAGATGCCTGCACGGGCAGGAAGTCACTAGCGTTGAAGACACAGCGAACATGAAGCCTGAAGTCCAAGAGCAAGAGGTTGGGGAAGGCCACATTATCAGGGCACCAGCCAGGGATGCAATGGACAGCATCTTCTGCCAGGTGCCACCTTGTCCTGCAAGCTCAAAGCCAGGTGTAACAAGAGCAAGCTCCCTTGGGGTCACCCCCGTCACCCCAGGCAGCTGGGATGGTCTTGGCCCCTAAGAAAACAGGTCCAGGAGGCCTCCCCTTTAGGGTTCCTTTCTCAGTCCCTTCCTCCACCACACCCTTAGATGCTTCAATCTGAGGTATAGTCACCTCATATGTGGTGTCATAATCTAGTGGCAACAACCACAGCACCTTCCTGGGGCCTAGAAGGGATGCCTTCCATTACTGAAAGCTTAGTTCTTAGAGGATAAAGGCAGGATTCATTGGGAGAGCTGCAGCTGGCTGTGCCTAGGCCTCATATACAGGCAGATAGACACAAAGGACTTAGAGATACATTAGCTCATTTAGGGTTGCACAATTAGGAGACAAAGTTAGGATTTGTTCCAGCTGCCTCCCAAATCTGTGCCCAGTTCTCCTGCACCTCATACACCCAGGCCTGTAGCTCAAATGACACTCACTGGAAGACACTGTCCCGAGTGATGGAACCCTGTGGCCCCTTTTGGACATCAATGTTAGACACCAGTTGGTTCTCATAGATGAGCTGCTCACCAACCACCTAAGAAGGAGTAGTGAGTGAGACCCGCAGATGGAACTTGCTTACAGCCTGCAGCCCACCCCTAACTGAGGATGGGGAGGTAGCCAGCAGGTGAGGCCCCTCAAGAGGTGGGGCTCACCTCTAGCTCAGGGTCCACTCCTACCTGGATTGTCGTTCCACAGAGGGTGAGAGGGACATGGAAGACCACAAAAGCACTTGTCCTCTGGGTAGGGGGGCATCCATTGGGAGCATAGGCCAGATGGATATTGTTCAGCATGACCCTATGTGTCAAGGCTGTTTCTTGGGATATGACCAGGGTGAAGTAGCCACTTCTGGAACACTGGAGAGTGGCTAGGACAAAGGCAGATCAGAGCAGTGGGATTCAGTGTCTCTCCAGTGCAGAGATGGGATGGGCTGTGTGAGTGACAATATTTAATCACTAGTCAGTAGTCAAGGGACCTGAACACTCTTCCTCCCCTAAGCAGATGCCCCATGGAGCTGACAGAACAAAGGGCTGGTGAATGAGAAAGAACTGACTTATCTAGTGCAGATGTTTGAGATCTGAAGGCCAGGGTCTCTGAGGAGCCTATAACAGTTCCCTGGGGCAGATGCTCTTCCTGACTGAGGGTATCTGCATGCACCTGGGAGCTGGGTTCTCTTCGACTGCATGCAAGGCAGTTCAGCTGGGTGGAGGGGAGACTTCCCCTGCCATGCCAGGATCCAGAGGAGCATGCTTGGGATGGGAGGGTGTACCTGTGTTGCCATAGTAACAGGGCACTTCTCTGGTATTGTCATAGCAGCAGCCAGCCTGCTGACAGGCTTCCTTGGAACTACTTTTTACTATGCAAGGGATGTGCCCAGAGGCTACCTGACACTGCTCTTCGGTCAGATGGGTACCTAGGGTTGGTGACAGAGCAGTGAAGAAATGACTGCTTAGAGCCCAAAGGCCCCATGTGCACCCAGAGAACTCCCACATACCTACAGAATCCAGCTTAGTCAGTTCCAAGGGGCTCAAGGTGCCCCACTGGGGACGAGGCACAGTGGGTCCAGCGGGTCCAGGTCCCAGGGATGGTGCAGGAGTCGAATGGATGACACTGTGCTCTGGGTACATCGTGCTAAGGAGAGTGTGGCTAGACCCATTGAAACTGTGCTCTGGGTACATCGTGCTAAGGAGAGTGTGGCTAGACCCAGCCAAGGTGTGGCCAGCATTGGTGTGGGGAGCAGAAGTCTGAGGTGTAAAAGGCTGAGGTGTGGTGGGTGCAGCCAAGTTGGGGTCCAGAGTCCCAGTAAGGTCTGCTTTAGGACAGATCAGAGTGACATCTTGTGCTATGTCCACGTGGCCATTGGGCAGTACAGCTTGCATGAACACCCTCAGGTGGAAGCGTCCGCCCTGCAGGTGAGAGCGCATTAGAGAGGAGCCGAGAGTGGCCACCTGACACTTCAGGTGAGCGCTGGGCTAGAGGCCAGAGCCTGGAGCTGTTGACCTGTGCTCCCAGCCCTGGAGTGGCTGCCATGGAGGCGGGGTGGAGTGGGGTGGGGTGGGCGGCAACTGAGCAGCTCTGATAGAGGGAGCAGGTTTGTGACGTGTCTCAGGACCCAATCTGTCACCTACCCACTCCCCCACCCGTCATAGGCTCTATTCTTAAGGCCACTGGGAACTAAAGACAAGCTCCCTCCGCCCTCACACATGTGATGGCCCTTACCTTCTGCAGCACGTGGCAGCCTTTGTAGTCAGCTGAGAACACTGCAGGCTCATGGGGCTCAGAGATGACCCAGTGGTAGCAGATAGAGCAGTTATTCACCTCAAACCGGTTCCCAAATTCATCTGGGTGGGGGCGGGGAAGGAAGGAGGACTTGAGGTACTGGGGAGTGAGAGGTTGCTGGGAACTTCTGAAAATCTCTGGACAGAGGCAAGACCTAGTTTTGCTTGCTAGGTTGGTTGTGTGGCCTTAGACAAGTGTCTTTCCTTCTCTGGTTTTCACTTCTGCAGGGGTTTAAGTGGTCATTGGTTCTTTGTGCCTGGGGTGAAGACTTTCTAGGGTGTCAGGCAGGCCGAACACCTTATGTCTGAGTTTAGTTATCCTCAGATCTTGGTTGAGGCATCCGGGATCCCCAGGAGCCGGAACTTTCTTAGGGGTGGAATGAGGGCAGAATAAAAGAACCAAGCTTATCTGTCATGTCAAGTGGCGCTTGCAGTCAGTTGGGGGCCCTGCTTGCTCACTCACTTTGTGAGCTCAGAACAGGGGCTCCAGCCACCCCCACGCTGTGGGCCTGCCCCTCACCTTTTCCTTTCAGTGCATAGGGCAAGAGGAGTGGAGTGGGGGTCATCTTTGCAGGTGTGGCTCTGAAGCTGCAGATTCAGCTGTCACACAGAATCCCCGATACCTGTTCTCTGCATTGAGTCACACTCCTTGGGGCTCTCGAATTCAGAGAGTGGCTTGTGGGCCTCTCAAGGGCTTTGCAGCCACAAGATAAGGCTGGAAATTCAGAGCCCAGCAGTTTTGAGCCACAACTCCCCTTTCTCACGGGTGATCCCTGTGCAAGGAGCCTGGGAAATTCTGCTCTGGTTACCTCCCCATCTCTGGGTGGTGACAGGTCAAGAGGCTGGCTGCAACTCCCTGAGTGGCCTCTGCTCTTCCTGCTCTTGCTCCAGGGAAGAGGTCTAGCTCCCTCCTTGCAGTAGGCTGGGCTTGGGGCTGGGGGTGGGGGTAGGGGGTGGGATAGGCCTGTGCCAGCACTCACCCAGCACCTTGAATCGGATAGTCTGGTTTGACCTGGGGATCACCAGCAGCTGCATGCCCTGTACCCCACAGTCATAGCTGTATTCAAGGCCAGGCTTGGGGTGTAGATGCTGACCCAATGTCGGGGGTGCCACCAGCAGAAGCAGGGCCACAAAGCAGCCCCAGGCCATGGTGGAAGCTCCTGCCAGCACAAACCGCAGACACCCACAACAACTGCTAGGGCTTCCCTATGAGCTGAGGAGCCAGGCCCTTATATGGATCAGGAAGCAAGTAGCATCCTCTGAGGGCAAAGGAGATCCACCTGTAGGGGCAACCGCTTAGCCTACAAGGGGCTGTGGAGAAACTCCTTCCCCTGAGATAGCAGAAGGCACCTTCCATCCTGGGTCTATCAGAGATCTTCAGAAAAACTGCACTTGACCCTTCACTGGGTTCTCCGTGGCATCTGGGACTGCCTAGGGATTTCTAGCCAAGAGGTTGCAGGCAGGCTATGGGACAGCAGTTACATTCCTGAATGTTTCAGTCTACTGGCTGGGTGCTTCCAAAGTCTCTTATGGGTGTGGGAGCTTCCTGCCTAGGCATTCCTCCAGGGCTGCTTTCTTCCTGTCCTGGGCCTGGGGACTCTGGGAACTGAAAGCAAGGTAACTTACTTCCTGCCCTCATCCCACCCCAGCTCCTGGAATAGCTGGCAGTGTGCAGGGTGGTGGGTGGTGAGCAATCAGACCAGTGGTAGCACCTTTCAGGGTTCTCTGGGGTTAGGCCAGTTAATTGTTAACTATCACAGGTGGGCATCCTTTATGTGAAAATGTGACATTCCAAATGCAGGAATAATCTGAAATGTTCTGAGCACAAGTATGAGGGCAAAAGTGGAACTCTGTTCTTGACCTTGTGGTGAGTCAAGTCAGACACACACACACACACACACACACACACACACACACACACACACACGAGGATATGGTATAAATCACATTCTGGTTGCTAGGTCCACATGGTGGTACATGCCTGTAATCCCAGCACCTGGGAGTCTGTGGCACGAGGATCACGAGTTTGAGGCCAGCCTAGACTACAGTGGGAGACTTGGTCTCAAAAAGAACAACAAACAAAACCACTACCGCTAAGAATACCCTCAGGCTATGTGCATAAAATGAATATGGGACATAAATGGATTTTCTGTTTGGATACCATCCCTAGGGGACTTTCTGGTGAAATATATATATTAGGAAGGTGGCTCAGTAGGTGAGAGTGCTTGCTTTGCAAGTTTGAGGACCTGAGTTCAAATCCCAGTATCCCAGTACCTGTGTGAAAAGTAAGGCATTTGTAACCCGTTTGCTTTTGGAACTCGAGATAAAAGGATTTCTGGGGCTTTCTGACTGCTAGCCTAGTTCCTGGTTCACTTTCCCAAGGGATTACGGCCTAGAGAGATGAAGCAGGCTTACCCGTTCATTTTCTGACACTTGACACAGGTTAGAGTCATTTGGGAGGAGGAAACCTCAGCTGAAAAGGTGCCCCCATCAGATTGGCCTGTAGGGAAATTTTCTTGATTGGTGATTGATGTAGGAGGGTCCAGGCTACTGTGGGGGTCCCCTGGGCAGGAAGTCCTGGGTTACATAAAAAAGTAAGCCAAGTGAGAGATGAGGAGCAAGCTGATAAACAGTGTTCTTCCCTGGTTTCTTCCTGCCCTTCCTGCCATCACTTCTCTCAGTGATGAACTTTCACCTGAAAGTATAAAATGAAACGAACCTTTTCTGCCCTAGGTTTCATTTTGTCAAGGTATTTATCACAGTAGCAGAAACCAAACTAAGACACAGGGTACCAGATGTCATTCTCTGGCCTCTACTCATGCATGAGTAAATACACACGCACAAGCTGGGTGGCAGTGATGCACACCTTTATTCCCCAGTACTAGGGAGGCAGAGGCAGGCGGATCTCTGTGAGTTTGAGGCCAGCCTGCTGGTCTACAAAGCTACACAGAGAAACCTGTCTTAAAAAAACAAAAACAAACAAAGAAAAACACACACACACACACCACTTCTAGTCCCAAGCATTTTGGATAAGGGACGCTTAAACAATAAATAAACTAATAAGAATAGATGGAGCAGAGAGGGAAAAGCAGATAGAAAAGTGGGCTTTTCTAGAGGAAAGATGTTTTGCTTTATTGTTTTGGTGCAAGGCGAGCACTCTGCCATGAGCCACATTCCCAGTTGTAAACTGGTCCCTTGAAAATAATCTCAGGCTTTTCAAGCTCTCAGAGCAGAACTCCCATGTAGCATTCTCCCACAGTGGTACAGCACTTGTTTGCATTAGTCCTAGCCCCTGTTTCCTTCTCTGTATGCACTATGTGTCTGTGCACACGTTTTCTTCTGTGCTGTTTGAGAGTCCTGCAGATGGAGTCTTCTTTACCTCTTGTCATGCACAATAATTATGTTGGTAAGTTGTCACATGCTGTGCCCTTTGATCTCACTGAGAAGCTGTCTCTGGAAGTGGGGCTCTGGAAGTTGCCCTCCCCTAATTCAGGTCAAACACGTTTACATCAAGTGTCCTCCAAAATTCCCTGACCTGGGTTAGGCTGGTCCTCTAACTCTAACAAGGAGAAAGGAAATCAGCAAACAGCCCAGGGACAAAAACAGTGCACCCTGAAGACTAGCTAAACTATTTGCAGCTGGGGCTACCACGGCTTATCCCATAATATAAACATGCATGCAGTGGAAAGAGGTGGATACTGATGCACAGAGTGGTGTGTGCTGCCCAGAACTCCAACAGGACTGACTGTTCAGTTGGTTTCTGCAGGACGTCTGTAAGTGCTGGGTTTGATGGTAGCTATCTGCTGCTAATTGGTTCTTTCTTTGGAAGTTTCAACCAAGTGGGAGCTTCTGTGCACTGCCCGGGACTCTGTCAATTGGGAACTCCAGCTGTCTGCCTCGGTGGGGTTTCTCTAGGCATTTCCTGCTGGAAATCTCTAAGCCCCGGGTGTGATGATGCCTTTTGTTTTCTCTCCTTGGGCCACTCCAGTCTCCTCTGCTGGATGCTCTCTCAGTGCTGCTCTTCATCTGCTCCCCATTCAAACCCAAGAGCACAGCTAACACAGACCACGCTTCAGACTGTACAAAACACCTCTAATTACTTGAATGCACATTTTCTTTTACAAGGACGTATCTGCAGTAAACTGATCAAAATCAGGAAATCAACACTGGTTGAAGCTCTTTAATCTATAAGCTTTATCATGTAACATTTGTTCTGATAAAGACTCACGTGAGTGTGGTGTGTGTGTGTGTGTGCGCGCGCGTGCTTGCACACACACTGTCATATACAGGTATATGTGAAGGAAAGTTGGTTTCAAGAGTAGAGCCAAG